>CM042240.1:39956900-40301900 GCA_023566225.1 Romanogobio albipinnatus
TAATCAAATAAATGCAGCCTTGGTGCAAGATACTGATAGCTATTATATATTATAAATAATAAAATAGAAATGTCATCACACAAAATCAGAAATCCAAATGGTTGATTTAAGGTAAAGTAGGTCTAACATGCCATGTAATTAATATTCCCAATGGGAATATGGCATCACAAAAGTCACTGGCTGGTGACCTTTGGACACATACAGTCATGATCAGGTGAAAGGTCATGATATACAGTTGTGTTCAAAATAATAGCAGTCCAACATCACTAACCAGATCAATCACTGTTTTTGGTAGAAATTCATCTTGCTAGTTCAGATTTGTTTGCACTCCGTCATTCACGCTGTTTTCTTCTACCGCAACATTTGTAAGGGCTGCATTACACTTTAGCGCTACAGTGCTGTAGCGGTCAAATCACGATATTGCAGGCCCCTTACATTAGGTCACATGAGATCAAACGTCTACTCGACAGCAAAGATATTTGTCGTCAATTTTTTATTGTCGACTAATCGTTTCAGCCCTACTGGCTATTTAAATAGTGTTTCACTATTGTTCGGATATTAATATCTGCTGCAGAGTTGATAAACGGCCCGTTCAAATGAACGCTGGACGAGTCATTTGCTCGGCCGTAAAATAGACTCTTTCAAAATTCCCTATGAAATAATCATTCATTCGAGCTAAAGAGACCTGTTTCCCTTTAACAGAGTCCCTGTTAAGTTCTTACACAAGTGTAATAATGAACAAATAATTTGTAGAGATTTGCTAGAATAAGCAGCCATGATGTAGCCTGACAAGCCAGACCCACATCAAGATGTTGGGTCTAGGAACTCGCCATTGACAGGGCTTAATCCGAGGGGCAGGACAAACGGTTGTCTTTCAAATTTCCTCTGCACGCAATTGGTTAGCGCTACAACCAACCAGAGAGCAACGTGAAGTGGAGCTAGTTGATGGATTAAACTTTTGCTGTACCTGGTCAGCAAAACTCTGAACACATGTTCCTTTCTTAAGAATGACTTCAGTGCCGTTCTTTGTTCTTTTCTCAAAGAAAAGCTCAACTCAAAGTCTTCCAGAGTTGCGGCCAAAGCCGATGCGAAAGACCGCTGTTCACCAGCTTCTTTGTTTACGAGAAGCATGCGGAACCGCCGCAACTCTGCCGTGACGTGCCATCATTATGTTAAGCCCGCCCACCGACTCTATACACGATGTGATTGGCCTGACCAAAGTTTGGTTTTCCCAGCTCACAGGTCTAGCGAGAGTTGCTAGACTACACTCGCGGCAAATTAGATTTCTAGGCTAGCCATGATGAACAGCCGATTTGTACGGAGGCATCTGATGACCAAACTACATTGGAATTTGCGAACAGAAAAATCAAGTAAGCCCAGAGCGATTTGTTTTCAGATTGCGTGTTTTTAGCTAACCATACCATAAAATGAGATTGAACCGTACCCAGACCACCTTCCGAGATGGTCTTGGTTCGGTTCGCTTTAAAAGGGTCTGAGATCATTTGGAGTGTTCACATATGGGCTAAAAATCATGCAAACTGCGCTCAGACCACTGAAAAGGACCAAGTGTGGAAACACTCTTAACTTCCGGCAGATTGCCGTACGCATCAATTTACGCCGATAGACTGTGAAGTTTGAGTGCGAAATCTGATGCGAGTTGTTGCATGTTGCAAAAAAGCCTTAACACCTGGCAACAGTGTGGAAAGAGTTTTCTAATTATGATTTATAATGTGTTTGTTAAAGTTTCCAATTTGATTGAAACTCTTTCCACACTGTTGGCATGTGTACGGCTTCTCTCCAGTGTGAATTCTCATGTGTCTGTTCAGGTTTCCTTTTTCAGCAAAAGTCTTTCCACACTGAGGGCAAGTGTAAGGCTTCTCTCCAGTGTGAACACTCATGTGCCTGTTAAAGCTTCCTTTTTCAGCAAAAGTCTTTCCACACTGAGGGCATGTGTAAGGCTTCTCTCCAGTGTGAATTCTCATGTGAACTTTAAGGCCTCCTTTTAGAGTGAATCGGTTTCCACAATGTTGGCAGATGAATGGACACTCTCCTGTGTGAATTATCATATGGGTTTTAAGGTTTCCTTTACTACTGAAACTCCTTCCACACTGTTGGCAGGTGTAAGGCTTCTCTCCAGTGTGAACTCTCATGTGTCTTTTAAGGCTTACTCCTGGAGAGAAACTCTTTCCACAGTGTTGGCAAGTACAAGGCTTCTCTCCATTGTGAATTCTCATGTGTCTGTTAAGGCTTGTTTTTAGAGTGAATCTGTTTCCACACTGTTGGCAGGTGAAATCACTTCTAGTTCCCTTCTTTTTAGCCCTTTTTCGTGACAAAGTCTTTCCAGCCTGTGAGGAACTAAAGGTTTTTTCTCCAGTTTTGAAATAATTATTCTTATATTGATCTTTCTCTTCCATTTGATTCAGTACTTCACTCTCCTCTTTCAGCACCATCAGGTCTAAGGAGAAAAGAGACAAATGCAAATTAACACCAGTTTAATGGTACAAAGCAACAGACAACAAAACATTTAGACATGTAAAGCATCAAAACCAACATACAACTAGATCCTATTCCAATGGACATCACACTGGCGGGAAAAGGGGACAGAGTGCAGCGGGCCTAGAAGTTTATGGGGGGGACATTGATATAGAGCACCTTCTTTTTACCCCTAAATGAAGACTGAAAAAGAAATTTGTCCAAATTGGAATACATCAGACTTTGACGACTGCAGCGCCACACAGCATCTTCTCAATAAAGAATCAGTTGAAGATACACCAGAGTCTCAGTTGTTACACCCAGTTACACCCAAAAAGTTTAATCGAGATCAGAATGATCTGGATTTGGAAATCCCATGTTTTGCTAGACAGGATCAGGTAATCCATTTCACAGTGTAGATTAGCCATGTACAAAATAACAGGTAGAAGAGTCAATGTTTGGTCACTGTCTGTGTTTTTATTTGAAGAGACATAGAACATACAAACATCCCCTGTTTATTTGAATTTAAACTGTCATACAGTGCCCCTAAAGCAGGGGTGTCAAACCCAGTTCCTGGAGAACTTTTTTGACCACCAGCCACTGTGGCAGGTGGATTGACTTTTTACCAGCCACTTTTTCTTTTCTCCTCGACATTAAGCCTGTTCACGTGCTTGTTCAGATTTTTTTTTGTGTGTGTTGTAAATATAATTTATTCAGAAGAAATATTCTCAACAGTGTTCAGTCAGCTTTGACATATTTAAATCCGCATATCTGTGATATTTTTACCTTTTATAAAGGGCATTTTTTACATAATCTTATTAAATATAGGCTATGCTTAAGCTTTCAGTTTATATTCTTAAATTTGATCTATAAATTAAATTGGAATAATAAGACACTGTAGGGCTGTTACCAATCAAATTAAATAATTTACACTGTATACAACTGCATTAAACAATTTTATGAGATGGATTGTTTTAAATATTTTTGAATATACAAATAAGAAAAGTTGGAAAGAATGTTTAAACATGAAAGTAAACCACCAGTAGGTGGCAGCAGGTGACCGTTTTAATGAGTGAGTCATTGAGTCGATTCGCTCAAACGGCTGAATCATTCAAGAATGAGGCAGTCGTTTATGAATAGGTCATTGAATCTTTGATACTAATGATTCATTCAAACACTGAATCATTCAGTAACATTGATTTCTCCTTGAGAGGCTGCGCAAGCGTCAACAGCGCAACTTGTTACTGTCAGTTTATTATACATTAGGCTATATATTATTATCCACTAAATTAATGCAGAATCATTCTTGCATTTTGTTAATTCCCTAGTTTTTTGTTATTGATGTTTTAATCTGTCTAGTAAAATTATCTTCCACTTGTCCCACAAATATTGTTCTTTAACTTGTTATAAACATTTAAGCGCTGTCAATTTATTAACGAAATCAACAGAAGTAATAATAACTCTTATAATATACATTTTAAAAATCTTTTTATTCATTGATGTCCCGTGTCACAGACAGTCATACTGACTGCTACAAATCAGAGTCCACAGATTTAGCCCTACCGCAGCTCGTATGTGAACACATCACACGCGGCTGTGTTGATGGCTGGAACGGTTAAACAAAACTAAATTAATATTATTATTACTGGTAAAGTTACCGCGTACCGGACATTTTCTCACCACTTCCCAACCCCCAACATGCACACGCACTCGACGCACACACATCTGTGCAACTGTCATTGTACGGTAGCCTACGTCAGCGTCGCATTATTATCTCGTTCCATCTCACCAACAGTTTAATACTCGCACATCCAAATGTGGTCAGAGAAGGGCCTCATCTTCTTTCCGATCGCATGAACGTAGTCGCATCCTCTCAAACTGTCCAATGAATCACTCAATTCTCATTGGCTACCTGCCAGTGTGGTAGGTAGATTGACAGTGTTACCCGCCAATTGCAAAATTCACCCGCATTTGGTGCGTGGTCGGGTGTTAATTTCAGGCCCTGGCCACAGCCCTGCAGAGTTTAGCTTCAACCATAATTAAACACACCTGATCCAGTTAATCCCTGATCCTTACCCTAATCCTAAATCCTTCAGGGGGTATTGCAGAAAGCAAGGTTATTTGGTCCCACTTTATATTAAGGTTAAACATACAATGAACTCTCGGTTGATTAACCCAAACCTTGCTTACTCAAGGTATGCTGGTTACAAAGACATGTATGAGAGTAAGTTCAGTCATCTTAGAGTATGTTAACACACAAGACAATAGAGCGACAAATCAACGAAACACCATGGAAAGGACGCTAAAGAAAAAAGTTTGCCATACTAGTCCAATTTGAATGGCAAGGAGAAATTTGGAGCAGTCAGAACATACTCACATAAACACAGCAACACTTTAACATTGTCAAATGCTGTTTAACATTTGGATGACCAAACAAAAAGTAAAGTAGTTAACGGTGCTGCGACAGAGGAGAAATTGCAACAAAAACACAGATAATAACCGTCAATGCCCAAAAATCTACACAACTCATGCTGGGTCTTAAATACCGGAAAAAATTTTTTTGTTTAAAGCCAAAATTTTTACCATCATTGGGCGTACCTGACCATACCCCACCGGCTTGCCTAAATAAGTCACCGTAGCCATACCGATTTCACATTTAGCAAGAATCAAAGTCAATGAAGCTTCCTGCAAAGGCTTAAATACGGTCTCTAGAAGGGATACATGCTCAAACCAGCTTTGTGAATAAACCACTATGTCACCAAGATAAGTATTATAAGAAAACGATCTGGTGTTATAAAAGCTGAAATTTCAGATGCTCTGGGAGTCAATGGAACTTGTCAATATCCTTTGAGCAAATCCAGCTTACTCACAAATTTGGTAGAACCAACACTATCAACACAACACAGTCCTCTATCCGTGGCATTGGAAAGCAATAAGGTAATGTTACAGCATTGACGCGTTGGTAGTCGGTACAAAGGCGTGCGGTACCACCTGACTTCTGAACTAGAAGACATGGCGAACTCCATGAACTAACACTAGGACTGGCTAACCCCTTCTCCAACAAATACTGGCATTGCACCTCTTAATAAAGTTAACTCTATAAAGGACATTACATACTCCGCAAGAACAGAGAAAAAAGTTCTCGCTCCCAGGGCTGCGTCATTCTGTTCGCGCAGCCCTGATCTGGGAGTTCTTGCAGCTTGTTCTCAACATATCATCTGAGCAGAACTTTTTTTTAAAGTGGGCGTGGTTAATGCGGAGAAACGGAAATGTTTGGCACCTGCTTTTCTTGTGAAGTATGGTACGTCCTGGCCAGAACTTTCATCTTCCCCTGAGCTTTAGCCAATGTCTCACAAGCTAGCACACACGTTTTCTGAAGCTGATCATGGAATTTACTGACATAATCTAACATGTTTGTTTTCTTAGAGTCCTCAATGCCTAACATTCTCTCTTTCAGTGATCCTCTCACAGTATGGCCAAAGACCAGCTCTGAACTTAAGAGACTTGAGAGAACTTCACGGACTGAGAATAAAAGCAAAGGAACACCTTCATCCCACTCAGACCATGTCTCGATGCAGTATTTCTTAAGTATTGCTTTTAAGGTCTGATGGAATCTTTCCAATGACCCTTGACTCTCTGGGTGATAAGCACTGTATATGCGATGTGTAATATTGAGTGATTTAAAGACTTGAGCACATGGATTAACAATGACTAAGTTTACATAATAATGCGACTATTTCTAATACTTCTAATAATTTCTAAGAGTAAGGTCTTAATCGAAGTAAGATGATTACATGACATGAACAGAACTCTTCACTCCAGTTTACATGCAATTTTCATTATTCTGATTATTATATTCGCTAATAAGTATGGTTATACCACACTCAGATAGGCATACAGTATGTATGTTACCAGCCATTGATTTAATCTACTCACATCAAATTCATAATACATTCTTATGGATGTAGCTTAATGGATATTATTCGGCACCGCGATGAACATCGCAATGTCGGGTTTGCCTATGCTGCCGTCATGTTCTTCGTACCGTCTGGATGAAGATACAGAGCAAAGACTGCGCAGAGTTGTGATGACAGAGTTTAGTGATTTGGAGAAGAGAAAACATAAGATTAATGTCACGAAGTTCATTCATGAAGTTGTGTGAACAACACACGGTATCCGTGTACGCCACACAAACTTTGGTCAGAATGGTAATAATGCGATTAACATGTTTACATGCCTGTTTATTGCGGATAAAATCAGCGTACGCCACCTAGTTTAATGTGACTATGGTTACTACGATTATGAGCTTAATCGTATTAGTTTGATTGAAGTATTGCGTTTACATGAGGTAAAGTTTAATCGCAATATTGTCAAAATCCTACTATAATCACATTGAGGGAGCATGTAAACATGGTAATAGATGCTGAAACAGAATGGGTTAACATGGAAAAATGCCCCATTGTCAACACTAGCCTTTATGACACCCTAATCTCAGAAAAAGATGAAAATAAAAAATATCTGGGTTAAGCAAACTCTGAGAGTGTGGACAACAGTTAAAACAAAACTTAGAGGAGTGGCAACCTTATCAAGAGCCATGTCTATAGCCGATAACCCTGAGTTTCTACCCTCCAGGTGGGATGGTACTTTTAGATGCACTGAGAAGGGTCTTATCATAATTGATCAGTTATTTAAGGGAAGTACATTGCATTCATTCACTGATCTTAAAGAAACATTTGTGTTATCATCAAGTGATTTCTTTCGGTACCTACAAATAAGAAACTATATAACAACTCATAAAGACAAGGAAATAATTATGGAAGCCCCCACTAATGCAGAACAGTATTTATTCATATAAAGAAGCAATATCTTTTACATAAAAGACATATGTTGCACATAGCAGAATATTACTTGACTCAGATAATACACTCCATATAAAGAAAAAATGTGAGTCTGAACTAAATTAAATTGAGGATGAGACATGGGAAAGTATATGTGCAGAATGTCATAAGGGAATCAATAATAAAATCACAACTGGAAAGAGTTTGACTAGAAAATAAAAATGAGGTTTTTTAGAACACCATTAGTGATATCAAAATTTGCTAACGGTCCAGGAGCAGAGAAATGCTGGAGGGTGTGGGAAGATAGGAGATCACACGCATATATTCTGGGATTGTCCGAAAATATCCACATAGGTGTAAAAGGGTGAGATCATGAAAATTCTGCATATAGACGTGCCTTCTACTCCCCTGTTTTTTTTGCTTGAACCACATTCTCCAAAAAACTTGAATCTATTTATAAAATGGAATATTTGACTGCCCTGCCCAACTCCAACTGAAAATGGACATAGGTGACAAAGGTGAACACCTGTATGGGTGATTCTTCAATTAGGGGAACTTTTATGTCCCCAGGTTATACATTCATGTAAAAATACTATATTATAAAATAAATTGTTTAGTTATTTCAAATAATATTTATTGTACCACCAAAAACGTTGGTGTTATACATAATGTTATACACTAAAATCAGTATGATTTCCATTTTTAAAAAGGTTTTCGTCACTAAAATTTGGCTACTCAGGCCTTGTCCCCAACCCAGACTTTAAAACTTATCTGCTCTGAAAATGTGATAAAATGTTATCAGTTCATTAAAAAATAACAAAAAAAAAAAAAATCACAATATATGTTTAAACAGTAACTTAAAAAGGCACTTGATGCATAATTCGGGTTCATATCTGCGAGAGTCTATGATTACAACAAGGATATTTTTGAGGGTAAGACTTGTTTATGCCGTAACCATGGAAATGAAGACTAGCAGGGAGCACATGTCAGCCATGAAAGAACAGTGATATTTGATGTCTGAAAAAGTAAGTAATTTAATCATGAATTCCTTCTGATCATGGAGTAGACTTATTCAGCGTCATCACCATATTTGCTGTAGCAGCAATATTTATATATATATATATATATATATATATATATATATATATATATATATATATATATATATATATATACTCACCTAAAGGATTATTAGGAACACTGTGTTTGACACCCTTTCGCCTTCAGAACTGCCTTATTTCTACATGGCATTGATTCAACAAGGTGCTTAAAGCATTCATTAGAAATGTTGGCCCATGTTGGAGATTTGTGGGATGCACATCCAGGGCACGAAGCTCCCGTTCCACCACATCCCAAAGATGCTCTATTGGGTTGAGATCTGGTGACTGTGGGGCCCATTTTAGTACAGTGAACTCATTGTCATGTTCAAGAAACCAATTTGAAATGATTCGAGCTTTGTGACATGGTGCATTATCCTGCTGGAAGTAGCCATCAGAGGATGGGTACATGGTGTTCATAAAGGGATGGACATGGTCAGAAACAATGCTCAGGTAGGCCGTGGCATTTAAAAGATGCTCAATTGGCACTAAGGGGCCTAAAGTGTGCTAAGAAAACATCCCCCACACCATTACACCACCACCACCACCAGCCTGCACAGTGGTAAACCACTGGAGGTGGACCACACCCCTAAATGTATTGAAGCAACTGCCATGTGATTGGTTGATTAGAATTGAACAAGTGTTCCTAATAATCCTTTAGGTGAGTGTATATTCACATGATTTATGTGTATTTGAAGTTCTTTTTACTAGCTGTTGAGTGATGTTAGCAAATCCATGACCTAGCATCTTTTTTCCTGAAAAAAAAAAGAAGAAAAAAATGTAATTACCGCAACACGTCATTACCAACACACAACTTGTTGTGATGGTAATGACAAGTGATGGTGGTAATGACATGTTGTGTCACTATCTCTTTCATATTATGTGTTTATAAATTAAGTTAAAGAAGAATAATAGTGTGATTTTACAATGAAACTTAAGTGAGATGCCTTACTTCCTAAAACTATTTTTTCTTATTTTTTAACCAGAATGGCTCCCAAGAAATCAATTGAAAGGTCTAGAGATTATAGAAAATAAATTGAAGGAAGATCCTGTAAAATATCAGCTGTACATTGACAGAGAAAAGAAAAGATACAAAAGAATAAAGAAACAGGAAAGCTTAAAGTAATCTCACAATTTTCAAAATGGGAGCAAAGACAGAAACGCAAACAATGGAGAGTTAACCAAAACAATAAAAGAGCCAATGACAAAATTCGACAGGAAGTACAACACTATTTAGCTTCAAACAATTCCCACCCCAGAACAGTGAAAATGCAAATCGTGAAACTCCTAGCAGCAGAGGTCGTAAGAAAGTTAAGGCAAATAAAGCAAAAGTCTATCGTGATCTTTTTGCTATCCAAAAGAAGCTACAAATGGCACAGAAAAAGATCGAAAAATACAAAAAGAGATGCACTAGGCTTTCTGGGCGGCTTTCACAACTAGACTCCCCAAAGCAAAAAACAAAAAAATTAATGAAACTGCAACCAAAGGCCCTAAAGAAGACACTGCTCTTCCACAATGTGGTACTCTCTGAACTCAAAAACAAATACAAACAAGCTGGAGTAAAAAACAAACAGATTGTTGTCAGGATTCTATCTGGAAAAGTACAGAAGAAGTACCATTTTTTAAAGGAAGCACACCGTCAGGTTGGATTCCCTTACAAAAAAATGCACAGCAACAGAAACAGACAAAACATGTTCAAGTTGATGGTTGTGTCATATTTATATATATCTCCTCACATCTGTCCATTTCTTTCAACAACACTCACCATTATAGTTAAAGCCACGTTGCTTAATTTACAGCAAACATACCTTTAAAAATGTTTTATGTTCAATCTTGAGGTGCTACATGAGCCTAATGAAATACTCATCCAACTATTCAAAGAAAAAACATCTAAAATGAATTTTCCAGAAATTAAACAAAAGTGTGCTTTGATGAACACAGAAAAAGACATTTTGATGGTAAGAACAAGAAAATATATGTAATTCGCTGAATGGAAACATTTAGTTTTTTATTACGTATTGTTGAAGGTTAACAATGTTTGCAAGATACATGAGTTTAAATCTCCTTGATACATTCTTTGCATTATGAGACTTTTTTATGTTGTGATGGGAATGACGTTTTGCAGTGCCAGTTGGCAAATAGATATAAAATACTCAAATTATATTTAAGCTCAGTCGTGGCCATTATTATATCTTTACATCAAAGCATGTAAACATTGTCTTGACATAATTCTAACAAAATTCAACCAAATTTCATTCATCAAAATGTAAGATGGCAAAATAGCCCCCAATTGAAGAATCACCCATATATCTGGTAATATATCTAAAACTAATTGATCAGTAAGGAACTTTTACTTATTTGCTGTATTCTTGGATTTTCACATAATGCTGTATGTTTTCTTTCCACTCTTTTTACTTACTGTATGTACTTTTTTCCTTATTTACTTGAGTCAATGCTGTTGTCAAGGAATGGTTAATTCATTGTTTGTGAGTTGTTTTGATGTATATAAATAAAGTAAAAAAACAAACAAACAAACAATGGCAATGCAAATAAAGGACCAACACAATCGATACTCGGTTACTTAACGTAACCTCGGTTCTCTCTAGAAGAGGGAACGAGTATTGCGTAAGTTCCTTACGCTACGGGAAAGTATTCTTTCTTCGAGATTTCTGAAAAACCCAAAATTATCCTTAATTTTGTAACATTGTCAACGCAGTGCGGCAGCCTGGCAGACCATAGCAGGCTATTCCAGCGTGCTATTGGCTGCTCTGCTGGCAACTGCAGCAGCCTATCGGTGAGCCCGCGTGACGTGGCGACCAATGAGGGCGCTTCGCGCCCACCTGGCTTCATTTGCCTACAGGTGGGGCGTGGCCACGTGTATATAAGCAGGGCTCACGGGCTGCATATTCGGTTTTCGTAGTTCTGAAGCGTAAAAGCCCGCGGGGCGCACGGCAAGGAACGCAATACTCGTTCCCTCTTCTAGAGAGAACCGAGGTTACGTTAAGTAACCGAGTATCGTTCTCTTACGAGAGGTTCTCTCGTATTGCGTAAGTTCCTTACGCTACGGGAACATATTGTCAACGCCGTGCGCGCCTCGCGTACAGCATATGTATCCCAGGGAACCGGGGACCATAACACTGCTCGGGCAGGGTGGCCGGTAAGGAAAACGGGCCACCACATCTACAGACACTTCATTCGAACTGACGGGTGGTTACAACGGGTGGTTACAACACCCTGTCCCATGAATGAGGGAACGGCACCTGCCGGTCTCCTTCAAATTCACCACACCTTGTCTCATGAATGAGGGAACGGCAACGCCGGTCGCCTTCAAATTCACAATATTTTGTTATATGAGTGAGGTAACGGCACCGCCGGTCACCTTCAAACTCACAACAGCTCGTCTCGTAAATGAGGAAACGGCACCGCCGGTCTCCTTCAAATTCACATGAGCCTAGTACCGAACTTACTACCAGTATGTGAGCTATGTCTGCGCAGAATCACTGGGCAGGACCAACAGCCCTATTGAACTGGTAACACTTTCGCCTGTAAGGCAGGAACTTCCAGATTGTAAAATCTCACGAACGTAGACGGGGAGGCCCAGCCTGCCGCCATACAGATATCGTGGATGGAAATCCCTCTGGCCCAAGCCCACGAAGAGGCCATGCCTCTGGTGGAGTGTGCTCTGACACCTAGCGGGCACTGCAGGTGTTTGGAAGCGTATGCAGTTGCAATCGCGTCCACTATCCACCTGGAAAGGGTCTGTTTCGAGGAGGCGAGACCTTTAGTGCGCCCACCAAACGAAACAAATAGCTGCTCAGAACGCCTGAAGGCGGCGGAGCGTGTGACATAAACCCTCAATGCCCTGACAGGGCAGAGGATATTGCCACCGTCCCCCTCGTCGGATGCTGGCAGAGCCGAGAGGGAGATAATCTGCGCCCTGAAGGGAGTGCCAATCGCTTTGGGGACATAACCATGCCTCGGTCTGAGAATGACCTTAGAGTCATTAGGACCGAACTCCATACACGTCGGGCTCACTGAGAGCGCGTGTAGATCCCCCACGCGTTTCACTGAAGCCAGAGCTACCAGGAACGCGGTTTTTAGCGAAAGGAACCTTGGTTCCACAGTCTCGAGCGGTTCAAAAAGATGGGCCTTCAGGGCCTCTAGGACCAAGGCCAGATCCCATATAGGAACCGATGGGGGCCGCGGGGGATTCATCCGTCTGGCTCCTCTGAGGAAACGGATGATGAGCTCGTTCCTTCCTAGCGTGCTACCTAGCGTCGTCTGAGCGAACGCTGCTATAGCCGCCACATACACTTTGAGCGTGGAAGGGGACCTGCCCAGTTCCAAAAGCTCTTGGAGGAAGGAGAGCACCCGCTGGACCCCACATTGCTGTGGGTCCAATCCCTTGGAAACACACCACTCAGTGAACACCGACCACTTAGAACTATATAACCGCCTCGTCGAGGGGGCTCTAGAGTGTGAAATCGTGTTCATAACCCCTTCGGGCAGGTCAACGGGTATCCGTTGGTCACCCATACATGCAGAGACCAACGCTCTGGATGGGGATGCCAAACTGACCCTCCTGCTTGAGAGAGGAGGTCTGCTCTCAGCGGAACTGGCCAGGGGGGTGAGTGCGACAGCTTCACCAGCTCTGGGTACCAAATCTGGTTCTCCCAGCGCGGCGCTATAAGGAGCACCAGGCGGCGCGTCTCCCTGATTTTCGCTATGACCTGGGGCAATAGGGAAATCGGCGGGAAAGCATACAGCGGGAGGCTGGGCCAAGGTTGGGACAGCGCATCCTCGCTTTTGGACAGAAACCTCGGGCAGCGGGCGTTCTCTTTTGTTGCAAAGAGGTCGAGCTCCGCTCTGCCGAATAGGCGCCATACCAGCTGGACTGTCTGAGGGTGCAGGGACCATTCTCCTGGGAGAATGAGGCCCCTGGACAGCTTGTCCGGGCCCACATTGAGGTGGCCCGGTACGTGCGCAGCTCTCAGCGAGCGCAGCGAGCTGTGTGCCCACACGAGCAGGCGTTCTGTCAGATTGCCCAGACACCTGGACCTGACACCGCCCTGCCGGTTCACATAGGGCACCACTGTGGTATTGTCCGACCGGACCAACACGTGGTGTCCTCGTATAAGCGGGAGAAACTGCTTGAGCGCGTTCTCTACCGCTATCATCTCCAAACAGTTTATGTGTAGGAGCTTTTCCCCGCTCGACCAGAGGCCCGAGGCCGATCTGCCCTCGAAAACGGCGCCCCAACCCGTGGTGGAGGCGTCCGTCGAGATGACCTTGCGGTGTGAGATGGCTCCCATCGTCACTCCCCGCTGGTACCAGTCGGCTACTAACCAGGGCTTTAGGGCTGAAACGCATCCCTGAGTCACTCTGATCCTGAAGCCTCCGGACGCCCAGGCTCTGTGAGGCACTCGGGCGTTTAACCAGCATTGCGGCGGGCGCATGCGCATTAAGCCCAGCTGGAGCACAGCTGCAGCTGAGGCCATACGTCCCAGCATCCTCTGAAAGAGCTTGAGAGGTGCGATTTTGCCCGGCCGGAAGTACGCATCCATGCGCCGAACTTGGCGCGCGCGTTGGGGTGACAGGCGGGCTGACATTGCCACAGTGTCCAGATTCAAACCCAGAAATGAGGTTGATTGCGTGGGCACTAATGAGCTCTTGGTCCAATTGACCGTGAGCCCCAGGCTGTCCAGATGGCTGAGCAGCATTGCCCTGTGGGCGAGGAGCTCGGCCTCTGACTGCGCCAGGATGAGCCAATCGTCCAGATAGTTCAACACTCGCATCCCTCGACTTCTCAGGGGAGCGAGGGCCGCGTCCATGCACTTCGTAAATGTACGGGGTGCTAGTGACAGGCCGAACGGAAGGACGGTGTATTGATAAGCCTGGCCGTCGAAGGCGAATCGTAAGAATGGCCTGTGACGCGGCGTTATCTTGATTTGAAAATATGCGTCTTTCAAATCTAGGGAGATTAGCCAGTCTCTCGGGCGAATATGCGCGAGGATCTGCTTGGTCGTGAGCATCTTGAACGATCTTCTCATAAGAGCTTTGTTCAGACGCCTCAGATCCAGAATCGGTCTGAGCGACCCAACCCTTTTTGGCACGAGAAAATACCGGCTGTAAAAGCCTGACTCGCTCATAGAATGGGGAACCGGTTCTATAGCCCCTTCGCACAGCAGTGTGGCTATCTCCGCTCGAAGTAGATATGCTACTTCCTCGCTCACTCTCGTCTCCGTACACGCACAGAAGCGCGGAGGGCGGCGAGCGAACTGCAGAGTGTAGCCGTGCTTCACTGTTTTCAGCACCCATTCTGATACACCTGGAATGGCTTCCCACGCTCTCGCGTGTGCCACACGGGATAGAACGGCCTCCGGGCTCGAAACGCCGCGCTTTGCGGGTTCGACGGCCTGTATAGGAGGGGCGGGCGCAGTGCGCGCGCTCTCTGTGCTGTGGGCCAGCCGATCGCTCGCGATGGCTGGCCGCCCTACACACTGTATCTCTGCCGCTTCGAGCAGGGAGTGGCTTGTGTGTGGCCTTACACTCGTCGTTCCGGCCACCTTGGGCGGAGAACAAATGGTGTGTGGCGCAGCACATGGTGCGAGTTAGCTTTCTGTATGTAAGAAAAGCTGGCCGCGAGCCCGGGGAAGCGGACAGTAAAACATTTTTATCTGCCGCGAGAGCTGGGCTCGTACTCGGGTCTCCGGCGTTTCAGCCGCTGATTTTGCCACTGTGCTACCGGGAGGGACACAATAGCGTTCAGTTAGCGCGAGCATACAGCAGTACGTCCTCGTGCTTGTTGGCAGTCGTGCGTGCATAAAAGACAGGCTCGTTACTGCAATAGTAATATTTCCAGCCGCCTGAACTGGAGAGGGGGCTGAGAAATGCTAGAGAATGGCGGTTCGTCCGGCCACAGCGGGACGAAAACACCCTCTGTTAATTTCCCGGTGAGTGCGGCGCGCGCACTGACGGCGTATGTTTGCTGGCGTGCGTGTCTTAACAGGCTCGTGTACAGCAATATGAACAATTCCAGTCGCCTGAACTCATGAGGGGACTGAAAAATGTGCGCGAGGGTGGAACAGCTCTCTTGTAACGTAAAGAGAGCTGCAGGACCGTGCATTTCTGCCATCCCTTGTATATAAGCGGCGCATCAGCGCGGCATGAACAGAGGGGGGAGGAGGCTCGCTCCGAGACCGTTCATTTCTACCATCCCTTGCAAGCGGCGCGGTGGCGCGGCTTGAACAGAGGGGGAGGAGGCTCGCTCCGAGACCGTTCATTCCTACCATCCCTTGAAAGCGGCGCGGTGGCGCGGCTTGAATAGAGGGGGAGAAGGCTCGCTCCGAGACCGTTCATTCCTACCATCCCTTGTAAGCGGCGCGGCTTGAACAGAGGGGGAGGAGGCTCGCTCCGAGACCGTTCATTTCAACCATCTCTTGTAAGCGGCGCGGTGGCGCGGCTTGAACAGAGGGGGGGAACAGCGGAGTGATGTCGTCATAAAACTGCTCGAGTCGAGCCCGCAGGGTCGACATAGAGAGTTCCTCACACTCGGGGCATTCGCCCGCGAGGAGTGCGGCGGCGGCGTGGTCACGGCCCAGACAGAGAGCGCAGACACATGGCGGTCTCTGGTGCTGAGCTGCACGTGGCACGAGCCGCAGGTGGAACGAGGCATTTTGATAAAAACGCTCGTGCTCTTTTATGAAACGTGTGACGCAACGGCGAGAACACGTGCAATGAAAGGATATAATGCTGCCGGATAGCAGAGCAGGCACGGATGGCTGAAGGTGGCGCGATGCTGCCGGCTTCTCCAGGCGCTGTCCTCTGCTTGCTCGTCTGCACAATCACGGCGGCGGGTTCCAGATCCAGCGATGCGAAGGGCTTCGCTGAAGAAAAGAAAATCGAATATGCAGCCCGTGAGCCCTGCTTATATACACGTGGCCACGCCCCACCTGTAGGCAAATGAAGCCAGGTGGGCGCGAAGCGCCCTCATTGGTCGCCACGTCACGCGGGCTCACCGATAGGCTGCTGCAGTTGCCAGCAGAGCAGCCAATAGCACGCTGGAATAGCCTGCTATGGTCTGCCAGGCTGCCGCACTGCGTTGACAATGTTACAAAATTAAGGATAATTTTGGGTTTTTCAGAAATCTCGAAGAAAGAATACTTTCCCGTAGCGTAAGGAACTTACGCAATACGAGAGAACCTCTCGTAAGAGAACCACTATGACATGCTCAAAAGGTTCACCTATGACAGGAACTGGGATTAAAGGGGCTGGTGGAATCACCTGGTTTGGTTTCCCAGCATACTGGCAAACATGACAAGTGTTGCAATACTGTACCACATCACGCTTCACACCGTACAAAACAAATGTTGTAAAAATTGGTTGTATGTTTTCGTCACCCCCTAAGTTTCCCGACAGCAAATGATTGTGTGCCAATGACAGTACCTGCTGATGAAAAATATAACCTGATAAACATTCCACTTATCCTGGATAGTATTAATTTTATCCACATCAGTAGTCCATCTTTCACCAAAAATTAGACATTAAAGGTCCCATGGCATGAAATTTTCATTTTATGAGGTTTTTCAACATTAATATGAGTTCCCCTAGCCTGAATATTGTCCCCAAGTGGATAGAAATGTTGATCGGTGTAAACCCGAGTTCTGGCTGTCTCTCTCTGCCTTTGAGAAAATGACAGGCCAGATGAGCCAATCCTGAAGTCTCCTGTTTTGACGTCCAAGCAGGAACGGTTACCTCCCTTTCCTCCGCCCAGAGAATCTGCCACGCCCATGCAAACACTCGAGATCATTAACGTTACTTGTGAACGCAGGCAGTTTCTCAATGTTTGGATGTACAAATGAAAACAGAAGTCTTTCTTCAGTTCCTTCTGATCTGTGATCAGTGATCTCTTCTGTGTAGCTAATTATTTATTATTCGTGCACACGCAGCGGCTTCTCTCTCTCCCGACAGAACGGTGTTTTCGTGTTTTCTATCTTGTGAGTCAGTGTTTTTGTACATCCTCGTCGCGTCTACCGGTTCTAAAATGTGCATACAGTCATGAGTTTCTGCTCAACATCGGCCTCACACACGCCGAAGCTCGGGCTGCACTGGCCGTTGGCCTTCAACATCCCCGACCCCCAGTACTGCATCTGGCCCACAGCGGAGGCACCAAACGCGGCGTGAGATTAAGCAGACGGGGGTAAGCATGAGCATATCTGGGCTAGGCTAGCCATCTTTCCCCACAATAAACTGGATTACATTCGATCACTGCTGTTGTGTCTTTGTTTGCGCTGTGTAACGTTACTCAATGTGCGTCACTGACGCTATTCATATGATTGGAACATATCTAGAAATAATGCTATACTCAACACTTACTAACTCGTTCATCTCGCTGTAATGGTACATTGCATGTGTTACAAAGTTGGTAGAATAATGATGAAGACGAACTCGGTGTGACTGGGACTCGTGTTTATTCAGAACTCTCAGATACAAACACAATAAACTCGCTCTGACTGACAGCGCTCTCATAACTCAGAAGTTACTATAAATAACTTTGTTAGCAATCGCTCCGTCTCCATGATGTCCGGTTCGCGAACGAATCATTCTTTTGAATCGGTTCTTTTTAGTGAGCCGAACCAGTTCACCAAATCGGACTGAATCGTTCTAAACGGTTCGCGTCTCGAGTCAGCGCTGATCCATAATTTACTAAAGTTACTAACTTTCTGACATGAGTGACAGCCCCTCCGACTAGAAATAAACTAATAACCTGAAGTATATGCTGTAACTACAACAGTTCAGACATGCTGAGAACTGATGTGAAGTGAACTCAGGTCCATCCGTCTCTCTCGTAGACCAAGTTAAACCACGCCCCCTCCGCTCATTTAAAATACAAAGATGTCAGCCAATCACAACAGTGGGCGTTTTTACTGAAGTCTCACAGCAGACACGCCTCTCGAAGCAGGGCATTCAGCCACAGGGCAAACAGCAGTATAGAAAAAATGCCTTTTATTTCTAAATTATGACATTTTATGATGTAAAAATCATACTAACAATATAAGTACACCTCAGGAAACATGATAAAATAATAGAAAAATGCCATGCCATGGGACCTTTAAGTGCAGGTTTGTCAGCCAATTTACAGCATTTTACAAGTGAAACATCATTCTTTTGAACTTCAACAAGTGTTTCACGAGTTATCGTCAATGTCAAAGGGCCACTCACTTACAACCTCATTCCCCTGATCACTGACATGAGAATATCTTTCTTTAATTGAGCTCGTGATCATGCAAGCAGTAAACGCATTTGGATATTTCTGAAACAATTCATCAGCACCATGTTCTGTCGACAGGGAGTCAACTACTTCTAATGAAGGTATCACTTTCCCTCCAGCCAAATTGTTACCTAAAATGACGGATACACCTTTCACCAGTAAAACAGGGCGTACTCCTACCTCCACAAAAACAGACACAAAGTCTGTCCGCAGATGAATACGGTGAACTGGGACTCTCATGACCTCCATGCTGAAACTCTGTACAAGTCTACAGGATCCAAGTGATATTTAATCTGAAAAAGGCTAAACATCTGCACACACAAAAGACTGGGCAGCGCCCATGTCCCTTAACACCTATCATTTATTTTTAAAGGGTATGTATCGCTTTTAGGTAAGGAGGAAGATCAGGGAGATGTGCAGGTAGACACTGCCGACTTCATCTTTAGTCAGTTCAAAAAACACACTGTGATTAACCGTATTCACAAAAGCAATCTCTTTTGTTTGGGGATTCAGCTTACACTTCAGGGACAAATACTCTGCTATAACATGTCCTTTCTTACAGTAGTAAAAACATTCTCGCATTTCTAAGGACTTTTCACAACTCAGTTTGGGCTGCTGAACCTTTGTAGGCGCCCTAAAAGAAATCTTTAAAAAAAAAATTGCCCAAATTCCTCCGCTAACACCGCTGTCTGAGACAATGTTGTTACTTTTGGTTCATTTAAGTACAGTACCATCCTCTCTGGAAGACACTTTAAACTCTTCAAGTAGGGTAGACCGAGTACAGTTGGTACAGGGGTACATTTGAGACACCTCAAATAACTTGAGTGCTCAACAAGTCTGATCGGTGATATTTGCTTCGCACATGCGTATTAGCGCCCTCTTCGATCGTGGGAAATTTGAAGTACGTGTGTTTCTCCTGTCTGAAGATATCGGTGAAAGTGTTTTTTCTAAGGTAAGTTTTTTCATTTCACCACCTCCCTTCCACATTGAATAGCTTCTCATCCTTACATGACTTTTAAAGTTAACTTACATTTTCGTAAACCTTAATCTGTGCTCTGAAAACTGGCTTATTGAATGACTGTGTGTCATGCAAGACCATAGTCAAATCTAGAGAAATGTGCGAGGTGGTCAGGTGGGTACAGTTGAGACACAGTGTATCAATTGTACCCGCACTATTGCGGCCCATGCAGTTTAGTTGCACGATATTTACTTTATGTTGAATATGTTATTTTTGTGCATTTGATTGTTTGCAATTGTTCAATGCGCTTTAGTGTCACTCAACCCAACTGTTAGCCTAGCCTACTATTAAAATGATAAACTGAAATTAAATATTGTATCTCTGTTTACCATTACTGTTCAATGTTTTACTAATTAACTGTTTTTAACTTAACAAATAATCAAATACAATACAGAATGGAAATAAAAACTGTTGAATTCTCATTTTAAAGGTATTTTACAAATTCAATGAATTGGTTAGGCAGCTTTACAGCATTACGGATGGGTGTCTCAACTGTACTCAGTATTGTTCCAACTGTACCCGACATGGGTACAGTTGGAACGAAAAAGCTTCTTGTGTTTATAAGCTAATTGTGGTAAATATGACCTATTTATGGATGGTAATAATTATTCATATTTTAGTAGACAAGTAAAGGAAATGTCATATGAAAAATCACTTCTTTTCAGTCCTCAGTTTTGGTGTGGTAAATGAAAAAGCAAAAAGTGTACCAACTGTACTCGGTCTACCCTAACACAAGCTCTCTAATACCCCTTTTCCACCAAAGCAGAGCCAGAGCTAGATTGGAGCCAGAGCCTAGTTCCAAATCGGTTCTTTGTGTTTCCACACCCAAAGCTCCAGCTCCGAGCCAGGAAAAGTGGTTCTTAAGTAGCACCAAAACATTGCTGGGCTAGAACAGGGCTAGAAGTAAGAACCGATTACGTCAGGCACTGGGGGCGGGGTCAACAAGACGAACACAGACTTGAGATCCGCCATTGTTGAAATAGCAGCTAATGGAGCTAACAGCTGCTGCTCGTTTGTAATCTCCGTCTATACAAATTACGGCGAACTGCACGAATGCGATGGATTCGCTGTGTTTTCGTTGTGTTTTGATGCCGATGTAGGATCGTAAAGCCATGTGAATCAATAGTAACGCAACATTTGCATTGTTGATGGAAGGCTTGTTCGCAGCGTTGCTGTGCAGAGACCGATCGCGTATGATAACGAGTCCAGCGAGAGCACATGACTCCTTATGCTTTTGATTCACTCATGCGTTTTTTTAAATATTATACGTGGATCGGTCTGCGCAGCGCCGATGCATCTCAAACAAGCCTGGTGTGTGTGTGTTTCCCGCTAGCGTTGCTGAGAAAGATGAGACGTATACAGTGACGTAAGACCTGGCTCTGTTGTGGCTCTCTAGCCTGTGGAAACGCAAACGGTTCTTAGCAGGCTCCTCAGTTGAACCAACTATGAACTGGGACTAGCTCTGGCTCCGATCTAGCTCTAGCACTGCCTTGGTGGAAAAGGGGTATATGCGATGTAAAATTCTCCACTTTGCTATAAGTACACCATCTATCAAAAAGAATTCCATTGTCTTGGGCGAATTCAACATTTATGTTTGACTGGCGTTTTTCTTACGAGTATGAAACTGCTGCCTGTAGGGGTGTGGGGATATACATCTTTTTCATGGCACTTGTTAGTGGGTGGGATGTATTAGGCAAGTGAACATTTTGTCCTCAAAGTTGAGAATCAGGGAAAATGGGCAAGCATAATGGTGCGTTCACACCAGATGCGAATGAAGCATTTAGCGCATGTGATTTACATGATAAGTCAATGAAAAGACGCGAATAGACATTCTGCGATTCGCGCAAATGACACTGCGCGAATTGAAAAATCTGAATTTTGGCGGATATTCGCGCCACATTAACCAATCAGGAGCTTGCTCTAGTAGTGACAACAATGAGGACAAGATCATATGTGGACACCGGGAGCTGTACGTACTTTATAGAAACAGAAATAAAAAGGATCTTGCTTGGAAGAAAGTGAGTTAGGAGGTTGGACAATCTGGTAAGTTGTAAAAAACACTCTTTACTCAATTTGAGTTATACATATAGGTGATTTCAGGGTGATTGGGACACTTTTTGCCATTGAAATGACTTGGGGAAAAAAATCAATTTTCGCTGTATTTTAAAACAATCCATTTCAGCCATTTCGCAACGAGAAGAGCCGGCTGGCAGAAGCCCCTCCCATGACGCAAATTCACATCTGTTGTGAAGTGATCACACGCGAATGAAGCAAGAAAACGATGCACGAATAGCGTGATTTATTCGCACCATAAGGATTTGAGTGAGTTTGACAAGGGCCAAATTGTAATGGCTAGACAACTGGGTCAGAGCATCTCTCTGACCTCTTGTGGGGAGTTTCCAGTCTGCAGTGGTCAGGATCTATCGAAAGTGCTCCAAGGAAGGAACAGTGGTGACCCGGCGACAGGGTCATGGGCGGCCAAGGCTCATTGATGCACGTGGGGAGCAAAGGCTGGCCCGTGTGGTCCGATCAAACAGACGAGCTATTGTAGATCAAATTGCTCAAAAAGTTAATGCTGGTTCTGATAGAAAGGTGTCAGAATACACAGTGCATCGCAGTTTGTTGTGTATGGGTCTGCATAGCCGCAGACCAGTCAGGGTGCCCATGCTGACCCCTGTCCACTGCCGAAAGCGGGCAACAGTGGGCATGTGAGCATCAGAACTGGACCACGGAGCAATGGAAGAAGGTGGCCTGGTCTGATGAATCACGTTTTCTTTTACATCACGTGGATGGCTGGGTGCGTGTGCGTGGCTTACCTGGGGAACACATAGCACCAGGATGCACTATGGGAAGAGGGCAAGCCAGCAGAGGCAGTGTGATACTTAGGGCAATGTTCTGCTGGGAAACCTTGGGTCCTGCCATCCATGTGGATGTTACTTTGACACATACCACCTACCTAAGCATTGTTGCAGACCATGTACACACTTTCATGGAAACGGTATTCCCTGGTGGCTGTGGCTCTTTCAGCAGATAATGCACCTGGCACAAAGCACAAATGGTTCAGGAATGGTTTGAGGAGCACAAACCTCACCTCACAACTTACAGGACTTAAAGGATCTGCTGCTAACATTTTGGTGCCAGATACCACAGCACACCTTCAGGGGTCTAGTGGAGTCCATGCCTCGGGTCAGGGCTGTTTTGGCAGCAAAAGGGGAACCAACACAATATTAGGTTATAATTGAGCTTTGAGAATGAAACCAACCTGTTTGTTCCTCAGTTTCTTCTTGTTTCACTCTGAATGTTTCTTCAATCTTCACGTCTTCACTCTCCTCTTTAATAAACGCCATCTTTAATCTTTAGAATAATAGTGTCATGTGGATCTTAGTCACTTCACCGGGAGTTTGTCCTGTTTAAAATGAGAATAATTAACAGAAGAAAAATAAATCCAAATTAAATCTCTCCTAGTTCAGTAGTTCAGTGCACTGGCAAGAGAGTGATAGGTTTTTTTTTTTTTTTTTTACAGAATTCAAGTTTCTTGACACATTTTTCACATTTTGTAAGTATAAATTGAAACATAACAAAAAACAAAAAGTTTAACTTAAATTTAGCTATTTTGAGTTATTTTATTTAATTTGATGAATATAACATTTCCCTAATAGCAAGAACAAATATATATTTTACTTTTGGAAAAGTCATAATCATTTGCATGAAGTAAAACAGATTTAAGACTAGGTTTCAGTTGATTTTAACTCTTATAATTTGAGAATTCTCAAGATATATTCTGATGTGAACAATGTTAAATGACTTTGGTTTTCCCAAATTCCCACTCAAATGAGGGAAACATATGAACCCAAACTAATTTAGATGGAGGAGAAGAGATTTAAACAAAAAGAGATCTTATCGATTGGTTACTGCATTTATCATTAATCTAATCAAGTTTATCTAAAAACAAATGTTCTGAGACTTTTTTATTTTTTAAAAATTGCTCTGTTGAATATTTTCCCTGACCATTTATTTGGGACCATTTACAATCTTGGTAACTCTGTAGTATTAGCTATATTTTTTCTTAGATGCAGTTTTGATATTAACAAAACACCTCCTCGATTATCTAATTTTCACATGCAAGTACTTTTGACGTGGTGGTTGGTTTTTAAACATAAAAACCAAATAAAAAACGATATTCTCACTTCTTTTTTATTTAGAATAATAAGTACATCACACACAAACAAAACAAAAAAATTAGACATGCACTTGAGTCCAATATATTATTATTTGGTCAGTTATTTTATTCTGATGATCAGCTTTTGAGATTTACCGAACTATGTCTTAAATAAATATTCATCAGTTCAAGAGTGATAATTGATGGACCTAAATGAACTGATTAGACAAAAAAAACACTCAAAACTAACAACAAATTAATATAAAAATGCAAATTATACATACCTTTAATATATTAGTAAGTTTAGCTATTTAATTATTTGTAGAAATCGAGATAGAAACAGAGCGCTTCGAATCACTGAATCATTTGTTGTGAACCAATCGGTTCAATTGACTCTAAAGCTCCGGTTCTCTCGTCACTCGCCAGAGACTGAATTCATGTTTGAACTGATTTGCGATAAAGAGCGAAATGAGACGCTCCTTCTGTTACTCATGTCATGAGTTTCATTCTGTTATTTTACTCACACGACACTAAGACATGTTAGATAAAGCAATGCAGTTACATCATTCATTATGCGTCGCTTTAAACACTTTAAACGCTTGAAAACACAAACCTTCCTTCAGCAGAATCACAGCAGCGCGGCGCGGACTTATGACGTCACACAACCACACCAAAATAAAAGTCCCGATTACACACTGCTGTCTAAAAATCACAAAAGTGCATACAATTTTACATAGAAACAAAAAAACAAAGTTGAATGTATTGTGGTGATACATTTAATAACAAAATTGTAAGCTAATAATACAGTTTGTATTGAAAGTAAAACAATAAAAAAGCAATAACACAATGCAGACACTTATTTTTTTGTCTGATTTAATTGCTTCTTACTTATTTTTTCCATGTAGACTTTTCCATTTGTACTTGCATCCTACTGTACCAAGATGTCTGAGGCCTCGCTTACAGTAGGTCTTGATGCCCAATTCTGACATTTTGCCTTTATCCTTTTACACTGACTTACCATACCATCTGAAACATCATGCGTGCTTGTGTGTTCTTGCAACACACACTAGCCAAGATGCTTGAAGCTAGCTCTGCGATATATGTGACGTTCACCAAACCACCATGCTTTTGAGTTACTTTTCCATACATGCAGTGACAGACTGATCAATTCTGATGTTCTAACCATGTAAGACATAATTCAGTATTTGTATGATTTTTATATGACACTTAACATTTCTTCTATTAGGATTTAGAATCATGATCTTCATATGCTATAGATATAATATAATTTTGTTGTTAATGTGCTACACTAAAAACATGAACCTGAATTGTAAATACTCATTATCTGTACATTGACTGCAGTTACACTTTCTGACATTTTTACTCAAAGAGGAGATCCAATGCACACAGGTGGCCATCTTACTTTTGGGAGATCCAGCCTAGCCACTTCGGCCATGGCTCATGAAGGGTTACCCTGACACGGGAAACCTAACTGAAGACCAGTTTCAACCAGAGGCTAAGCAGGGCTAGAATGACAGTGGAATATGCATTCGTTCAATTGAAAGGTAGATGGAGATGTCTAGCCAAACTTCTTGATGTTGACATCACTGTTATTGTTGCACTCTGCATAACATAAGCACAATGAAACATATGGAATATGGTATGGAAGTGTAAAGCCTTTTGGACGGACATGGAATATAATATGGAAGGAATGTGTGTCTGAGAGTGTGAATGATGAGAGGACCCGGTAGAAGCATAACCTTCGTACCAGGTATGAGAGTTGGTAGCTTCACTTTGATGAGGTGTTACTGTTGTGCGTGTTTGATCTGGGTGATCTAGGTGCAGTGTGGGTATAATCTGGTTGGATGGGAGGAGGGCGTGTGTGATCTTGGAAATGCTGAGTATTGAACAGTCTGGGCCTGTTGTTCGTGAACAAATCATAACATATTATTGCAAATGAACAAAGTTGAGTCAAGAATGTTTCTAAAACAGTGATCTAAAATGTAAAACAAATTTTGTGTCATAAAAGTATTTTGAGATGCAAGTACATTTAACCACTTTTTGCATTTAACCACAGAGTTGCATACAGCTGCATGTGTGATCGCTCTTCACAAAGCGCACATGAGCATTTGAAATTGAAAGCAGCCTTCAGTCAGTGAGTTTCATATTGAATATATAAGCTCGCTGCATTCCAAAATATATAAATTGTGCTTTCGTAGAGCATTTGTTAGGAAAATACCTGCGGGCCACACACAGTCGTAACATATTGTGCATATCCCGTGCAATGAAGCCTGCGAATGCCCTTCAACCTTTCCAAACTTTATGAAAGATTAATTTATGGAAGGTTCGAGTGGTATGTGTGTGCGCGAGTAAGGAATTGGACGCAAGCAGAATACGGCTGTTTCTAAAGCAAATGCAGCGCCATCGAATCGATTTAATAAAGTTTAAAAAAAGTGAATAATTGGTCCTAGCAACTGTAAAAAAAAAAAAAAAAAAAAAAAAAATCTGTAATGCTTAAGATGTAATAATGATCTTAAAATATGTATTCCTTTATTCCAAAGCTGCAGTTCGAAAAAAAAAAAAACCCCTCACAATCAGTGCTGCTGAAATGGAGCTCGAGGGGACCATGAAGAGGTGGCTCCAGCTGGCAGCCGATAGAGACAGTGGAAGCAAGAGAAGGCTTCTGTGAAAAGTTGTTTAAAGTGTGTGTGTGTGTGTGTGTGTGTGTGTGTGTGTGTGTGTGTGTGTGTGTGTGTGTGTGTGTGTGTGTGTGTGTGTGTGTGTGTGTGTGTGTGTGTGTGTGTGTGTGTGTGTGTGTGTGTGTGTGTGTGTGTGTGTGTGTGTGTGTGTGTGTGTGTGTGTGTGTGTGTGTGTGTGTGTGTGTGTGTATTACTGCGGCAGTGGCTCAGTGATTCATGTAGGTTGTCTACAAACCGGAAGGTTGGTGGTTCGATCCCCGGTTCCACCTGACCAAGTGTCGAGGTGTCCATGAGCAAGTCACCTAACCCCAGCTGCTCCCGACGAGCTGGATGGCGCCTTGCATGGCTGACACCGCCGTCGGTGTGTGAATGGGTGAATGTGAGGCAATATGTAAAGCGCTTTGGATGGCCATTGGTCTGTTAAAAAGCGCTATATAAATGCAGTCCATTTACCATTTACTGTGTAAGATTTTTTTTCTAGGTATTTGATGTCAATGCATGTTCATGTTATAGTATATTTGTTTATTGTTAATACATGCTCATGTTATAGTTAAATCCCTTAATCTTTTTTTAAATGTTTGAATTTGTGTTTCCCTGTTAAAATGAATTTCATTTATTCGTTTCTGGACCACATCTGGCCAGTGGACCAAGCAAGATTTTGTGTCTATTTCCAATGTGTGGGACCCAGCCAGAACCAAGGGTGAACAGAAAAAACAACTTATATGTTGTCTTGATGTTATCATGACATGAGCTGACATACATTAAATTATTAAAATAAAAATTGACCTTTCACATCAAAACCTAAAATGATGTACCTTTATAAGTTGTTTTGGGTACAAAATAGTACATAAAGGACCTATTATATATTTTCTACCCCTAGGAACAAAACTGGACCTAGTACCTTTTTCTGACAGTGTATGTTTCCATTAGCTAGCAAGGCAGGCATGATCTGAAATGGAAATGTATTGGATTTTCATGGTTGAAAAAACAACAACAGCATTCAGTCAAATGTTCCATGGCAGCATTAGTGCATGTTTGAGACTGGGATGTACATGGCTCTTGTTGTATTGTAATAGCCATTTTACAAACGTATTTGTTTGCGTGTGTGTGTGTGTGTGTGTGTGTGTCCATTTCACACACTCACACAATTTTACACAAACTGAGCTGGGATCTTGGCCCATGCAGAGGGATAAAAAAAGGATAAAAGAAGTAGACATTGTGATTGAGGGAGTAGATGTACCCAGGATCATTCAGACTTTGCTTTGCCTGCACTTTGCTTATGGGTGTGAATTCATGTAGAAAGAATTAAAGAATTATAACACCCATAACTGATGTCAGAATCATGTGTACAGTCGATCTTCATAACATTAATGTTGAAAGGAACCAAATTAAACTTGATTGAACTAGTTTAAACAATGGTAAAGGCCAAATCTGTGTGCTACACACTGGTCACTTTATTGTAGATGTTGTGTAGGTAAAGATGAAGTTCATGAAGATATGTGAGGTTTTGTTAAGTGAAATGTATTTTATTGCTTCACAGTTCTATTGAACAAATCAAGTTTGTGTTGAAAGATTTTCAGGAGAGATGTTTTATATGTTTTGCATGTGATGAAAACAAAAATGCCAGAGGAAATGCTGAAAGTATGTAAAAAGTTTGTGTTTTCCTTCTTGATTGAGGTGAAGTCCTTTGTCTTTGTATAGGTTTTGGATTATTCTTCCATTTTTGAGAAATGTTTTTGTAGTGTTCAGAAATAGAATATTTCTTATTTGTGAAGTCCAGTGTTGAATCAAGCTGTTGCATTGTTTGATTGTAGTTTTCATTGTGGAGTCGTCGTTCACTCGTGGTAAAATCGCACTGATCGCGAAATAAAGAAAGTGTGGCTTGACCAGTGAGATTCTTGAGTTTTCTTTTGCTGGACGACAGTCGATGCAGGCGCTCCACTTGCGATATAGTTTGTTCCTATGTGGAGAGTCACTATTGTGTACTTGTGCAGTTTCTCAAAGTGTTTTATGTGTTGTTGAGCGGATCTCACAAGAGTTGTGTCTGGATGAACCCAGCATTGAGCATTTGGGAAGTAGTCCTCAATATCCCGACACATTGAGTCTGTCAGGAAGCAGACCTGAAGACCTGCGTGAGAGAATAAATTCTGCTTTATACTGTGTTCACAATATGAATTATGATTATATTGTATGTTTATTAATATTGCATGTATTAGTTGCTTACCTTGAGACAGGCAAGTTGGTTTCCGCCCCCTATTTCCCTCTACCATTTTTTAAATTACTTCACTTTGAAGTTGAATTTGGTTACAATATTATTTGAGTAGTATTATAGTAGTATAGGTTTTAAAGGTGCCCTAGAATGAGTTGAAACAATATTTTAAATTGTTCTCTGATATCTACATAGAGAGTGAATGTGGCTTATTTAAGGGTAAAAATTGTCCAGATACGGTTTTACACGTCCATTTACAACCATAGAAATTGTCCCTATAATGAAATGGTCTGTTTTTACCTTATTTGGCAGGGTCATGAATATTAATGTGGAGTTATGCTCTGATTGGCTGTTTCACTGCGTGGCTAATTTCAGTAGCTCACATTGACAGAAAAATATCTATACTGTCTGTCATGACAATGGAGAGATTATGCATCCAACCTTAAATGTTTGATCCTGTTTCTGACGAAGATGTAGATTTTGAGGAACAACCAATTGTTTTGAGATTGGAAATGGACGCTTCTGAGTGGTAAGTTTAGTCTTTATTTTCAGTAAGAACCTGCAAAACGTTAGCCTGGATGCAACACATGCAAAATAAGAGTACACCATATTGTTTATCATGAGATACATGAAAATAAGAATGGAAACCTTAACATTGTATTAGTTATAGAATCAGTGGTATTAACATAAAGAGCAGAGTTATTCAAATAAATATTATCCTGTCAAATTGTCCTTGGGAT
This sequence comes from Romanogobio albipinnatus, assembly GCA_023566225.1. Lineage (NCBI taxonomy): Eukaryota > Metazoa > Chordata > Actinopteri > Cypriniformes > Gobionidae > Romanogobio > Romanogobio albipinnatus. Next base: position 39,986,403 of record CM042240.1, read on the forward strand.
GCATAAGTGCTCTTACTCATGACTGAGTAGCACAATCCAACTCTCATGGGTGGAGCTAAAGATAATGAAAACGAACAAGTTCTTGCACCAATGGGATAGGGTTTAAGTTAGGACAACGTATAAATGGATAGAACTTAGTCTCTGCATTATCTTCAAGCCTCTGTGGGGATAATGTTCTTCTTGACATACCTCATCGCTTCTTCTGCATCTGTGAATTCTTTTTCTTTACCGTTATACGAAATACGTAGACGGGCTGGGAATTCGATGCCAAACCGGATGACCCTGACGATTACGCAGTAATTTCCGAACCTCCGTGAACGCAGCCCTGGCCTTGGCGACGCTTGCAGTATAGTCCGGAAAGATGGTGATTGATTCTCCGTTGAATCTCAGCAGGGCTCGAGTGCGCGCACGGCTCAACACCTCAACACAATCTTGGTAGTAGTGAAGTTTAGCCACGATGGCGCATAGTTTTCCATCCGATCTTCTAGGAGCCAAACTTCTATGCGAACGATCCACAAGCACGTCCTTTTTCATTTGTAGCGTTTCTCTCAGCAGCCTCGAAACCGACACAGTAGAGCTTGATCCATCCTTCTCAGCTACCCCCAGTATCCTGATATTGCACCTTCTCATCCTTCCCTCCATGTCTTCGCATTTTCCTCTTAGCACGGTCATCTCTGCTTTCAAGTCAGTTACTACAGACTGTAAAGTTGTCACCTCGTCAGACCACGTTGATAGCCCGCTTTCCACCTCTTTTATCGTAGACTTCATTTTGTCTATCTCAGAGTGAATCGCAGCCGTATTATTTATTATTTCCTTTTTAACTGCTTGCAATTAGTTTTTAAGGAAATTGAAATCATCGGCAAGCGCACTTTTCAGTTCAGATTTGATCACTGCTGAGATGTCCGCTTTTAACGAGCTTAGGATCTCTGATTTCAAGGCCACCGTGTCCATTTTCTCTGGGCTGTCCAGTGGGGTTGGGGTCGTTTGGGATCGGGTGATGGTGGAGCACGAAGTCGAGGCAGCGTTGGGCCTTTATTTATTTTATTTATTTATTTTATAAAACAGGGGTTCGGCGAGAGCCCGAACTAGACACGTCTTACTCCATCGGCATACAAGTGCGCCCCCCTCGCAAGCTTTTTACGATGATGGACAAATGATAAACATAATCATCCACGTCACCAAAGAGCGGTTGGGTTGAATTCGTTCTAATCCAAACGGAGAAATTGTTTGTATATGCATTCACCTTCACTATTTCTCTCAGAAATGAGGATCATGTTGGTAAGTACTCTGTGTATAATTAAATTCTTTTTTTACAACAAAACCGGTTCTCAGGAAAAAATGAGTTTGGGGGGTATAATGTGTGTTTTTTGGGCTAATTCGTATTCCTGGGTCTAAATATCACATAATTGGGGTTGCTTCAACCCGCGGACATGGAAAAACAGCCCGCGGGAAAACCGCGGACCTGGCAACACTGTGTGCAGTTGAGTTCTGTTGACATTTGACAACTAACGTTATGCGTTGCTCCGTTGCTCTGATTGGTGGTTCGGTTGAAACACGCCCCATAATCACAGCCCAACGGAGCTGTATCAGACTCATATTCTGACTAGAATTGAGTATGACAACGTCAGGCTAGCAAAACGTAATTTCAGTACTAAAACTTGCGTACATGTGCACTAGCATATAACATTAACTAACATGTTAACTTTAACACATTAACTCATAACTCATTGTCCCAGCCAGCAGTGGTGAAATGGGTCGAGCAAACAAACAACTTTGAATAAAATTGTTGCGGTATCCGATAAACATCAACCATGCCTGTTGACAGTTTTGTTCTGTGGAAGGGTATGAAAAGTCCTAACGTCCCCTGCACAGCCTGGAACATAACATTCATTTCTATGATCTGCCATTTTCGCTATCTTCGCTTGACACTTGTTTCTTCACAATACCTGCAGAACTCCTGATTATTCGGCTGTGCAGTTCCACTTGGCCTTGAACATGCACTGGCATATGCAAATGTTGGGGGCCTACATTTTAATGATCCAGACTGTTGCGTAACAGTCGGTGTTATGTTGAGATTCACCAATTTTTCCGTTGTGTTTTTCAAGCACAAAATTTACATATGAAGGAGGAAGCAATGGTGTTTGAGACTCACTGTATGTGAACACACTTTCAGGGGCAGGATTTCTAGTCATCCAGGTCACTGTTAACTCCCCATCCTCAAGGTGCCATCCATTGCCAACGGGTGAAGGGGCACACATTAAACCTTTCAAAGAATGTCTCATTATGGCTGCTTAGTAGTTTGCCCTTTTGCAGTGTTGGTACAGGGCGTCACATGTTGGGGGCATTGATAGTTCGAGTAAATTACCTGTAGTTTGAAGCATCAAGATCTTCATGTTTTTCTTAAGATTTAAAAAGATCCTTCTTAGCTGCGTCATTGTCAGCACCTCTTGGTTTACAATTATTCTATGACAGATGATCCTCTCACAGAAGATCTTGTAGCTAGCATCAAAGGTTGGATCATTTCTGAAAAGAAAACATTAAAAATGGAAAATATTTATTATTTTGTGTGCCATAGCTATTTCTCCATGGCTTCTATTTAAAATATAGTATAAATTAGGGCTGTGTATCACCAACAATGTCACGATACGATACGCATCACGATATAATACGTATCACAATATGGATCAATTTGGAATTGTACAATTGTACAAATACTTAAATTGCACTCAATTATGTTTTTTTTTTAAATAATAAAGTTATAATATTAGCTTTAGAAATTGCATAATCATATTTCTACTCCATTTTGTTTTTGAAATTTAAATTTAAATGGTGGCTGTCATAACTTGCCAGATTAATTCAAACATGCATGAAATATATTAAAAAACAAAAAATGATAATGAATATGTAATATGGTGCATATATTTAGCAAAATGCTCCTCTCTATAGTCAATTTTTCTAGCTCACTAATTAATTTATGGACACTGGATATGGATTTTCTGAGGTAAATGTGACGTTATGTGACATTGTTTACAAGCTAATTTACTGATGTCTTTCCATTTTGAAACACTGAGCGATCACATGAGACATGATATGGATTTCGGTAAGTTGTACTCTATCTCTTAACAGACTTTCAGATGCACATTCATGTTTATTTCGGGCTGTAACTGGTATTAGGCGGAGGAGAAGATCAGTTCACGTGCGCAGCGCGCTGCCGCCTGCCACTTCTCTTGAGCTGAACTGCGCCAGAGCGATCTAGCGCCTAGCGCCTAAACTAATTCATATTTTTAGATTTCGTAATAAAATGGACGCAATTTGAATTTGTTTCATATCTATAGTAACAAAGCACAAAGACTTAATGGATGGGAGGCGCGCTGCAAAAACAACTTAAAATCCTCTTATCCATTTTGAATGTCTTGCATGTCTTGCACTGCTGCTCGCGTTGTTAAATTTGGCACCACTTGACTCACGTGATAATTGGTTACATTCAAAAGCACACAGTATCAGCAGCTGCCGTATACGTGCATCGTCAGGAGTTCATGACGATGTATCGTTGTATCGATATTTTGAGCACAGCCCTAGTATAAATAAATAGTAGAAAATCGAAAGCAATTGTCTAAGCGAATTAAGAAGATTTTTTTAATTTATTCTTCAGAAAGAAAATACATTGGTAATAAATGATTTCTAATTTCTTCTTTCACAAACCACTACACATTTTATATTGAATTTCTGTGCAGTCAAGACAGACTATACAGAAAATAATAATATAAAAACTATATAGCAGTGTTAATTTAGTTGACAAATAATTTTTGTCACAATGTGCACATTTATGCCAGGTAAATGTTTATGAACTAATGCTGATGAATAATGACAATGTTTACTTTACAACGTTTATATAGTAATATGGTTTAGATGGTTGTAACAATGCATATTTTATCTCCCTCAGCTGAACTTGAAAGAGCATCTGAAACTGCAATAGTAAGGCATTTCAAAATAAGACTAATGTGTATTTCGAGCTTGTTTATAATTAAGTCACGCATTATATATATTTTGGTTACAGAAAACTGCATTTAATTTAATTCCCATTTAATCCATAGTCAGGAGGAAAGACTAAGAATGGTATTTGACACATTATTCAATAAAGTATCAGGGTTATAATAGTTAACTAAAACCATTAAAAAATATGAATGACTTGAAATTAAATAAATGTTAACTAAAATAAAAATTAAACAAACGTATTTGAAGCTTTAGCTTAACCTGATATACTAACAAAAACAGAAATACAAAATTATAAGAACTATATAAAAAAAAGTGAATTGAGCTTTTTTCATGTATTTTTGTGCTTGAACAGTCAAAAACACTATGTCAAAATTCTGACATGTATTCAAGTAACAGTCAGTTATGTACTGTTTAAATGCTCAATTAATGTAAGACTTTACCCAGCAATACTACTTCCAACCGCTAGGGGTCACACTCCTGCCATGATCAGCGGTATGGTTCCCAGTCACAAGGGGGCGCAGGAGGTCTTTTTGCCTGCAATCCTCCTCCCAGTTGCCAGGGGGAAACCATTGGCAAGGACTCTCAGTTGTACTTAACAATCAGTGTTGATGATACTCACCTGTGTTGGGCCCTATTTAAGTTTGCCTTCAGTCATTGTTTTTTGTTCAGTCTTGAGCCTACCTTCCTGTGTATCCCAGTGCATTCCGTGAGTCTTTTGTGAGCCATTGTGCTTGTTTTGTTTTCCTTTTTGTGACCATTGAAAGCTTTGATGCTAATCTTTTTGTTTGTACTTTGTTTCTTTATCATTCTACAAAGTAAAAGCTACTTTGAGTTTATACCGCTCGTCTCCTTGATATTTTTGTTATTCCTCTGCACTTGGGTCTCAAAATCCTCAACCTTGAGTTAGCTCACTCAGGAAGAACATCAGCTCTGAGTCCAGGAGACCGGGGTTCTAATCCTGTTTAAGACAACATTCTATAGTTTCTGCTTCTGTATCATTACAGCAAGACTGAACCAAATGATGGACCCAGCAGAGAGTCAAGGCCCTTCATCAAATGTGGAGAGAATACTATCTGAGCTCACCAATTAAGCAACCGCTATTCAGCATCATGAACAGATGCTTGCAGAGATTCTTCAGCGGTTGAACCTTCTAGCTTTGCCTCAAAATCCTCCATCCCAGGAGGTCTCTGAGTTACCCACGCCACCTCTGGTACCTCCAATATTTCCCCAACCTCAACCTATTCCGGCAGTTCCTCTTCTCGAGCCCAGGCTTCCACCTCCTGAGAGATACGATGGAAATACCAGGGGCTGTCGGGGCTTTATCATAAGGCGCTCTAGCCTTCCAACTTCAACCCAGTAGTTTTCCTACTGACAGCGTCGAGTGGCTTATCATCACCTTACTGACTGGAAGAGCGTTGGAATGGGCTACAGCTCTCTTGGAACGTGGTTCACCATTTACTTCCAACTCTGAGCAATTCCTAGCAGAGATGAGGAGGGTATTCCATCATCCAGGAGGAGTCGTCGGAAATTACCAACGATTACTTCAACTCATTCAAGGAACGCGCAGTGTAGCAGAAATGGCTATTGAGTTCCGTACCCTGGCAGCGGAGAGTGGCTGGAATGAGCAGGCTCTTCAAGCAGCATTTTTTTCAGGCTCTTGCACCGGAGTTAAAAGATGAATTGGCCTTCCGAGATCCTGCGTCTAACTTAGATTCTCTCATTGATGTTGCCATCCGAGTGGATAACCGAATTAGGGATAGGAGGTCTGAAAAACAACAAGACCGACTCACAGCCCAAAGCAACGTCAGTCCAGTTCAACCTGCATTCCAAACTCTTTGCACAGAGGAACCCATGCAGCTTGGCAAAAACCGCTTATCACAATCTGAACGGGACAAACGTATGCGGGAGCGGCGCTGCTTGTATTGTGGAGAACTGGGGCATTTTCGAACAAATTGCCCTGAGCTTGTGGGAAAAGAGATTTCTCGTCCAGAGAGAGGGGGGCTGAGACGAGAGAAATAACTGGCCCCCGATCTTCAACTGGCTTTTCGACGGTGATGCACTTCTCCTGGGGTAATGGTTGGCACAAGAGTTCTGCATTCATCGACTCAGGTGCTGCTGGCAATTTCATGGACAGTACTTTGGCCAAGAGCTGGAAGGTACCACTCATAACTCTCCAGGATCGGCTCACGATAACCTCCTTAGACAACAGACCTCTGGGGTCCGGCCAGGTAATAAACCGTACCATTCCCATTTCAGTTGAGGTAGACTCTCATCAAGAATCACTTTTTTTTTATCATTGACACACCCGAGTTTCCAGTTATTCTTGGTTACCCTTGGCTAATTTCTCACAATCCTCAGATTGACTGGCCAACTAGCCGTTTCACCAGATGGAGGTGTGCATGTCCAACGGCTGGAATTCGTTCATCTCCTGATTCTATTTTGGGGCCTAAACGACAACTCGGGATCCAGCATGAGTCTAATATGCCAAGAACTAAGGTACTAGCCGTTCCTCAGGTCAAACTTACACCCCCTGCTCTGGTTGTTCCTTCTCCTGACCTATCTCGAGTTCCTCAGGAATATGTTGATCTCCAGGATGTGTTTAGTAAGTCGCGGGCCGATACTCTTCCTCCTCACCGACCCTATGATTGCGCCATTGAGTTGCTGCCAGGAACTTGCCCTCCAAGAGGTAGACTTTTCTCGTTGTCAGCTCCAGAGAGGTCGGCAATGGATGAGTACATTCAGAAGGCACTTGAGACTGGATTTATTCGGCCTTCCACGTCACCTGCAGGGGCTGGCTTCTTTTTCGTGGGTAAAAAGGATGGAGGTCTTCGGCCATGCATTGACTATCGTGGCCTAAACAACATCACAGTAAAGAATCGATATCCACTGCCACTGATGGCCACAGCTTTCGAACTCCTCCAGGGCGCTACCATCTTCACTAAGTTGGACCTCCGGAATGCGTACCACCTGGTGAGAATCCGGGAGGGGGATGAATGGAAGACGGCTTTCAACACCACTACTGGGCATTATGAGTATCAGGTAATGCCCTTCGGGCTAGCTAATGCCCCGGCCGTCTTCCAAGCCCTTATCAATGATGTCCTGAGAGAGATGTTGAACCAATGTGTGTTGGTTTATCTCGATGATATCTCAATATTTTCCCAGAGTTACGAAGACCACATTCAACACGTTCGGCAAGTTCTATCTCGTCTGCTCATGAACAACCTCTTCGTCAAGCTGGAGAAAAGTGAGTTTCATGTCACTACTGTCTCTTTCTTGGGTTTCATCCTTTCATGTGGCAGTGTGCAGATGGATCCCAGCAAGGTTTGTGCAGTCCTGGAGTGGCCCCGCCCTGATTCATTGAAACAAGTCCAACGCTTCCTGGGTTTTGCCAACTTTTATAGGAGATTTATTCGAGGCTTCAGTTCCATTGCAGAACCTCTCACAGCTCTCACCAGGAAGTCTGGCACACCCTTCCAGTGGACCGAGAAGACTAACCAGTCATTTGAACAACTCAAACGGCTATTTACTTCAACTCAAACATTGACTCTACCAGATTCTGAGTTACCGTTTATTGTTGAGGTGGACGCATCAGATGTTGGTGTGGGAGCCGTTCTATCCCAGAGAGTGACTAGGGATAATAAACTCCATCCTTGTGCCTTTTCACGTCGGCTGACAGCAGCGGAGAAGAATTATGATATTGGAAATCGGGAGCTGCTGGCGGTTAAGATGGCATTGGAGGAATGGAGGCACTGGTTGGAGGGGGCAAAACACCCATTTCTGATATGGACAGACCACAAGAACCTCACCTACATCCAGGGAGCCAAAAGGTTGAATCCTCGCCAAGCTCGGTGGGCCCTTTTCTTTAACCGTTTCGACTTTGTCCTCTCTTACAGACCCGGTTCCAAGAATATAAAGCCCGATGCTCTGTCAAGGCAGTTCGAGTCACAGGGAGAAAAGGACCAGTCGGAACCCATCATACCAAGGTCCAGAGTGCTGGCAGGCATCCAGTGGGACTTGGAGACGGCAGTTCGAAAGGCTCAACATCGCCAACCTGACCCAGGTAATGGCCCATCGGGTCTCCTCTTTGTGCCAAACACCATCAGGTCCAAAGTACTGCAGTGGGGTCATGCCGCACCTTCATCTGGACATCCCGGAGTCCTTCGAACCCTGAAGCGGATCCAATCTAAGTTCTGGTGGCCCAACATGGGGTCTGATATCCGGAGATTTGTTGCTGCATGTTCCACTTGCGCCCAGAATAAGGAACCTAGAGCCCTCCCTCAAGGTAAACTACATCCCCTCCCTATCCCGAGACGACCTTGGTCCCACATATCCATGGATTTTGTTAATGGCCTACCCAACTCTCAAGGTAACACAGTGATTCTTGTAGTAGTCGACAGATTTTCTAAGGCATGTCATCTCATTCCCACCTCTAAAATTCCTACAGCAGGCCAGACGGCGGAACTTCTCATGCAACATGTCTTTAGAATTCATGGTTTTCCTCAGGATATGGTCTCTGATCGGGGTTCCCAGTTTACCTCAAGATTCTGGAAGGCTTTTGGACGTCTAATCGGTTCCACCATCAGCTTGTCCTCAGGGTTTCATCCCCAATCCAATGGTCAGAGAGAGTGAACCAGGAGATTGAGAAGACCCTCAGGTGTCTTGTTTCGCACAACCCGAGCACATGGAGTTCCCAGGTGGTCTGGGCGGAATTTGCCCATAACACTCTCCATCACTCATCATTGGGTATGTCTCCATTTGAATGCCAGTTTGGGTTCCCTCCCTCTCTATTTTCTGAACAGGACGTACAAGCACAGGTTCCAGCAGCGGCCCAGTTAGTCCAGAGGTGCCGGGGGATCTGGCGGAGAGCTCGGGCAGCCCTGTTAAAGTCGTCCCAGGAACAACAGAAACAGGCCAATCGACGTAGACGGATAGGTCCATCATTCTGTCCTGGACAGAGGGTGTGGCTTTCAACTAGGAATCTGCCATTGCGACTCAAGTCACGGAAACGTGGTCCTAGATACATTGGACCTTTCAAAGGTCTCAAGAAAATAAACCCGGTTTCTTACCGACTCCTATTGCCCAGGTCCATGCGCATACACCCCACATTCCATGTCTCATGCCTCAAACCTGTCATCTACTCTCCTTTGTCTCCTGTAGGTAGACTACCTCCAGTTCCTCGGCTGGTGGAGGGGCAACGTGTTTACTCCGTGCAGAGATTATTGAACATGCGCAAAGTACGGGGAGGGGTCCAGTATTTGGTCGACTGGCAGGGCTATGGTCCAGAAGAGCGCTCGTGGGTACCAGCTAGAGACATACTGGACCCGGACCTCATCAGGGACTTCCACAGACAACAGTCGAACAGCACTAAGAGGAACGTCAGGAGCCGTTCATCAAGAGGGGGCTCCTGTAAGACTTTACCCAGCAATACTACTTCCAACCGCTAGGGGTCACACTCCTGCCATGATCAGCGGTATGGTTCCCAGTCACAAGGGGGCGCAGGAGGTCTTTTTGCCTGCAATCCTCCTCCCAGTTGCCAGGGGGAAACCATTGGCAAGGACTCTCAGTTGTACTTAACAATCAGTGTTGATGATACTCACCTGTGTTGGGCCCTATTTAAGTTTGCCTTCAGTCATTGTTTTTTGTTCAGTCTTGAGCCTACCTTCCTGTGTATCCCAGTGCATTCCGTGAGCCATTGTGCTTGTTTTGTTTTCCTTTTTGTGACCATTGAAAGCTTTGATGCTAATCTTTTTGTTTGTACTTTGTTTCTTTATCATTCTACAAAGTAAAAGCTACTTTGAGTTTATACCGCTCGTCTCCTTGATATTTTTGTTATTCCTCTGCACTTGGGTCTCAAAATCCTCAACCTTGAGTTAGCTCACTCAGGAAGAACATCAGCTCTGAGTCCAGGAGACCGGGGTTCTAATCCTGTTTAAGACAACATTCTATAGTTTCTGCTTCTATATCATTACAATTTAAATTAACATCTTTAGATTTTAGGAAATTTAGTCTATTGATATACATCTCCTAATTTACAGTCAGAGTAATGATGTGAACATTTAATCAATGGTTCCAACAGCTCCAGGGAAGCCTGAAATCCCCACAATAGTGTCTTGCTTTTGCCACATGATTTGCATGTTAGTTGGGAAGTCAATGAACTGCCATACAGTAGTGGCCAAAAGTGATCTTCACCCTTTATTCAAATATTATTAAATGTGTTAAAGATTTTGTAAGAATGTTTCGTAGCCTAGTTGTGATTTGAATCAATTATTTTATGTGTGATATGAAATTTGATATGAAATGTGATATGAATTTGGCATGTTTCACGAATAAAACAATGCCATATTGTACAGTTTTGTATTGCAATGCTTTTCATTGTACGCTTTTTTCCCTGAGCTTTTTTGTTTGTTAAGACATGTAGCTGTAGTTTGCCTTTTTTTACCAAATTATTTTGTCAAATAAATACCTTCACTAAGTTTGGTGTTTTGTTCTTACCTCATATTTTAAAATACTTAATATATAAGTATAAAAATAGTGTCCTTATAATTTGATGGTTTAAGCAAACTTGTAGGGTCTTTTTTTTTTTTTTTAACACACCACACATGACTTATGTCCACTACTGTATGTTTGGTGTAAAATTTTACTCTGAGCGGCTTTATACATACGGCACATCACAGCTTTCTGATCTGTGTACGGTTTCAGATCATACAATTTTACTTGGTTGAAGGATTTTGGATCAGGGTATCCTTTTAGATCAGAAAATGTATAGCAGTAAATTCCGCAAGTTCGTGCCCCTGACATGGTGTTTAGCCAGTATAGCCTACGTAGAATGAATTCTGCCGCTCGACAGAGCAAGATACATAGAAAAAATGAGCCGTAATGGGTCAGATTGTCCATACAGTATCTGTGACTGGACAAATGACTCAACACAAAGGCCAGAATGCATGCTGCTCCCCCAAATATCACACGACATGTCTACTTCATGTGGCGGGACCATGAGGGGGATGGAGGACAAATTAAGAAGAGTTCGTACAGATTATAATGATTTCGACCAGCGACTACGCCACCCTGGAATTCGCCAGGGACGATACTAGGCTAATGTCAGTAGGACACCACAGGTTTGTTCACAGTAAATTGGTTAGAGAGGTGGGTATAGGGAAGATAACATTTACAGATAAAATATTTGCATCAGACACAGGTTAAAAAGGTCGTACTTCACTTCAAACAGAAGTCACTTTAATTTGTACCCTTAGACATAATCAACGACCGACATAAACGTCAGGCTTACTGCTGGAAGGAGCCGAGGTGTGGCAACAGGGAATCAAGGGCCCAATAAGGCCGCCACCGCAATCACCAGTCCCACGCGCCTGTGCACAACCACGCTCCACACACACACACACACACACACACACACACACCAAGTCACAGCAGCACTCGTGCAGAAAGGCCACCACCAGAAATCCACCCTGCATTAGGCGCTCGGCTCCTGGAAGCAACAGACATATGTTACACACAAATCAAAATAAACTTTAAATAAACCAATTACTAATAAACAAAACAAATATTCCACTCACAATGGAAAATAAAGTACAAAAAAGAGGAAATCAAAAACATATAGAATCATAAATGGAAAGAAAAGAAGGTTACAGCAGGATAAACAAGAAGGTGACAGTGAAATAAATTCAAAACCAAAAGAATAATAATCATCCAAAAGATAGAACGAAATAATATATACGAAGAGTGATATTACAACATCAAAAGAGGCACCAACCTATATTATAATCTCGAACGATAAAACTAATACAAGAATAATAATGCTACACCGCTCCTTCCCAGCACGCTACTGTCGTGAAGGAGGGGGGAAAAGGAAGAATAGCTTAAATCCACGACGGGACTTCCGTTGCTCAGTATGTAACGTGATAACGCCACATATAACTCATTTAAGCATAAACCAGATCGGAAAATGCTGCTTAAAGGGTTAGTTCACCCAAAATTGAAAATAAAGTCAGTAATTACTCACCCTCATGTTGTTCCAACCATGTAAGACCTTCGTTCATCTTCGGAACATAATTTAGTTTTTGATGAAATCTGAGAGCTGTCTCACTCCTCCCCCAAATCAAATCAAATCAAATCACTTTATTTGTCACTCTACCATATGCACAAGTGCAACAGTAGGTGAAATTCTTAGGTGCAGTTCCGAGCAACATAGTAGTCATGACATGACATGTACAACATTTAAGCAACAACAGATTACACATCTGATGCGCACACAATTACTCACAGCACAGTATACACTACAATAAACAATAAATAATTTACACAATGTGAGTGTAGTTCTCACAGCTTTAAACAATATACACATACTTACAATATACATATACTTAAAACAATATACACTAAACATACATTAAACAATAACAGTATACATTAAGCTATAGTAATAATATACAATGTACAGTATACAATATGTTCACAAATTGAAGTCCAAAGTGCAATAGATGCTGTATGATAAATAAATGTGTATATAATGTGTGTGTATCTACAGTGGGTTGTGCTGAGTGATATTCTGTCCAGTGTGTGTTATGATCCTGATGGATCAAGAGTTAAGTAGTCTGATTGCTTGTGGGAAGAAGCTGTTCTGGAGTCGGCTGGTGCGTGTTCTGATGCTGCGGTACCGTCTGCCTGATGGCAGCAGTGAGAGCAGCCCATGGTTCGGGTGGCTAGAGTCTCTAAAGATCCTCTGAGCTCTCTTCACACACCGCCTGGCGTAAATGTCCTGGAGTGAGGGATGCTCACCTCCGATGATGCAGCTGGCCGTGCGCACTACCCTTTGCAGGGCTTTGCGGCTGCGGGCGGTACTGTTGCCGTACCAGGTGGTGATGCAGCCAGTCAGCAGACTCTCTATGGTGCAGGTGTAGAAGCGTGTGAGGATGTGGCGGTTCATTCCAAATAGGCTTTCAGAGGGAATGAAACTTGATGGCCCAGAATAGTAAGTAAAAACGTCATTTAAGGAGTCCAAATGACTACAGTGGCTCTGTATTAAGTCTATCATGCGACGAAAATACTTTTTGAGCGGAAAAACAACAAAAATAACGACTTTATCCCACTATTATTGTTGTTCAATTTGAGCCTCTGACGAGAGTTCGCGGGAGTGCCACGACGCATGCGCGAGAACTGAGATTAGTAGTAGTAGATTCTAGTCGTTATTTTTGTTGTTTTTCCGCTCAAAAAGTATTTTCGTCGCATGATAGACTTAATACAGAGCCACTGTAGTCATTTGGACTCCTTAAATGACGTTTTTACTTACTATTCTGGGCCATCAAGTTTCATTCCCTCTGAAAGCCTATGGAGGAGTGAGACAGCTCTCAGATTTCATCAAAAATATACTAAATTATGTTCCGAAGATGAACGAAGGTCTTACATGGTTGGAACAACATGAGGGTGAGTAATTACTGACTTTATTTTCAATTTTGGGTGAACTAACCCTATAAGCAAAGCAATGCGATTTAAGCATAGCGACCCTTATTAGACAAAGTAATACTGTGTAAGTAGCAATGTGATTTAGGCCAGGCAACACTCATTCAGCGAAACCACAGATTTAAACCCCACAAAAACTCGTCCGGCAAAGCAGCAGTTTAGGCTCCACCAGACTGATCAGACAAAGCGGCAGGGTCCCTGGGCGATCGTTCTACCCAGTCCCACAGCCAGGAAGCTAATCACTCTGGAACGTGATTGGTCTAACATGCAGTATCTGCAGAGAAATACCTAAACAATAAGACAATGCTACAGTATTAACCGGCCTAATAACATCCATTTATAACTCTTGAGGTCTGACGGGGAGTCAAACCATACAAATACATAAACATACCGTAAAAAGGTGCGATGTTTAGTACACGGATCCGTCAACAGGCACAGGCATGACTAGGAGGCTACGAGCCTGTTCAGTCTATCTGGAGTGCAGTGTGAACCGGGATGACCGAGTCCATCATGAGAGGCAATCCCTGTACTGGCAGGTACCCGAATCGCTCGCCCAATCCACTAGCCACAAACAAACGTGCTGCTATAACCCCACAAATGCAAGAATCATATCCCAACAGCCTTCACATACCTGTAGCGGAACAACGCCAGCCAATATCAGCCACCGTGTTCCATGCACCGCGCTGTTTTAAAAAGGAAAAGCTATCGTTAACTATAGTGTACCACCAACAACTCCAACACTAGCCACCAGACACCTGCACGGCAACTAAGTGTGACGTCGAAAGAACGGGGCGGAGGCTCGTGACGCCATTGCAGCTCACGGACTGCTTTATATACAATAACGATGGGGTAATTACGGGGCGGGAAAATCAATTACACACAGACGGGGAAAAAGGTTGTTAGACCTGCCACATTCATAATTCACCGTCTTTCCATGAAGACGTTTATTCAGTGGTCCTGAATTTACAGAATGTATTACATACATTTAACGTTTTAAAATGATCATAAACATTGTCTTGTGCTATGAAATAGATTTTTTCCTGCCGTGTGCATTGCAAAGGGCGTTTGTTTATGTATAAGTTTGTTTGGGCTAGAATAGAAACATGAAATGTGCAGAGTCTAATGTCAAATGTTAATTTACCACAGTGCCACGTTTAACAATAATTTGTCAAAAGCCTAAAATCCAGTTATAAATGAGCTGTTTGGCATCAATGACACATGAGGTTTAGATAAAGTTTAGACATCCGTCAGTTTTCTGTTGTCTTGCATGCATGTGGCTTTATCTGTTTATTTTATTTGTTTTTCTTGTTAGTACAGCTAACCCACATCACCTCAACGAATTAATCCCATGCCAATTTGGAGTTGATATGTCAGTGTCACAATATTATTCTCTTTTTTATAGCAGACGTCTTCATCAAAAGACTGGGTGATTAATGAAGTAGGCTATTATGTTGTGTAATATTTGGGGGAGCAGTGTGCATTTTGACGAGAAAATGCCATTCAAGTGTCGTACATGTAATGTGACTAAATCAGTAATAAACTATATCAGTAACTATATCGGACTATATATGTAAGCTTGAAGCACAAACATGAGCCCAAAGTAGGGCTGGTCGATTCCGAAATCTTTGGAATTGATTCCGATTCCAACTCCTGGTTCTGAAATCGATTGGAGTCGATTCCAAGAATGTTTGAATTGTTTTCGATTCTTCTTTTGTTTTGTTTTTTTGACAATATTGATGGGGGAACCTAGTCCCAGAGTGACCGCAGGATATAAGGATGTAGAAAGTATCCTTCTTTGAAACTTTATTTGTAAAATGAAGATACATTTCAAGAACTCTGATTGATTTTAAATAGTAATTATGGATGGTCCTGAAATGGCCCATAGCCCAGCAGTAAATGCGATTTAATAAATAAACAGGATAGCACATTTTTCAAGGATGTTACTACATCACCATCCAGAGGTGCACACAACTGGTGAATTTCAACATATTTTCTCCTGTTGGATGTAGGAGTGTAACGGTACACGTATTCGTATTGAACCATTTCGGTACAGGGCTTTCGGTACGGTGCACGCGTGTACCGAACGGTTATGAATGTAATCTTTAACAGTTAACAGTCGGCTTGTTGTAAGCGCGGAACACACTTCAATCCGAGTTCCCACACGAACATATTAAGTATTCAGTCCATTTTATCACGAAATTCAAACGATAAATGCCGTTTTAACACTCTTTAATGTGACATGGCTGATAGACGCGTATCAGTTCAATTTAAAATGGCAGCGCGCGAGTCAATGTGATCATCTCTTCCTAAAGAATAAACATAAATTTATATATCTTAAGGTATGTTGAGGATACATTACAACTTACACTGCATGAAAAGTGAGATTTTCGACCCCGTAAACGCCTGTATACTCCTGGAAATCTCCCTAATTTTCGGCAGTTTTCGACAATTTACAGGCAGCGAACGTCGCGTTCGTCTGTGCCACAAATTGTCGTAAACGAACCATGACGTAGGTGGAGAGCCCCCCGCTGAGACCGCGCGGAGGTGCGACGCCTCTAATTTGCATATGAATAGCAGCGAAACCAGAGAGTCAACGGCCAGACTTGAATTTACTCACTCACTATTGGCTGAAGCCACTACATTTAAAAAAGAAAAATCCCTCGTGATTGGTTGGCAGATCACTGCAAACCAATCATTATTGGTCCCCCTGGCTCATTATAAATGTAAACCCAAATAATATTAATAAATATATAATTTATGTTGTAATATTTTGTTTTATATTAATGTTATTGTGCTATGAAGTATTCATACCATCAAGGAATATATGGGAAAATGATACGGACCGTGCCGTTTATTCAAAGAAAGAGCATTTATAAGCATACAGCTGTTCATTCAAAGAAAGGGCTTCATTTATAAAACACAGCTGTTTATTCAAAGAAAGAGCTTTATTGTTAAACACACAACTATGTACAGTGCAGCAGTAATGTAATGTAAAGTTCGGCGTGCTCCAGGCTGCGAGAGCGGTGGCTGCACAATCCTTCCAGACACCCCGTCAACAATGCGTCTTCCTCGTCAAACATGAGTTCAATGGTCGCGGACTTCCACATGTCCACATGTCCACCTCATCCAGCACACTCTCGCTTCCAGCAACTGTAATACAATCCATAAAGACAATAAGCAACCTGAAAAATACTCACATTGACAAAAACCGGATCTAATATAATAAATCTTACCCTTTTTCTTCTTGATCGACTCTAAACTTCGAGCTAAACTTCGCAGTTTCCGCCTGCTATGTAAGTTCAGTGTTTGTATCTGAAGCTCCGGCGTGTCGATTCATAATACGTCTTACAGGCAGCTGGAAAACAATTACATGAGACTGGTATTAATAAAAACAGTCACGGTAAAATTAAACTAGGAATGAGAAACACATTAGAAGTTACTTACACACAATTTCGTCGTGATCAGCGGTTAAATCTGGACTCTTGGAAATCGCTCCAAGCAGATAAGAGCTCACGGCTTCGTTATGAGGCGAGGATAGTCTGTGTAAACAAAATGTGCAGTTTTAAGCTCGGATCTATTAACACACCCATTTCCTTATACAGCTGAATAAAAGCATATTCTTTAAATCGTGACGTTACATTACCCATGCTCTGAGGCAAACTACAGGCGCTATGAACCAGAGTTGTGAAGACGAAGACAGCCTCCTGAAAATGAGTCGAAAAAGTTGGTCGCGTCCAGGAGTTGAAGACGGCGTCCTGTCATTGTTGATCACGAAAAAGGAAAGCAGCAAAAAAAAGGTTTAAAGCTCGTCTTCTACGCGTCATGGCCATGACCTCGACCTCACACGTCATTGGACTAGGGCTCTACTATGGAACGCGCCCGGGGCCAAATCTCTTTATACGAAACGCGTGACTTATGACTGTTTCAACACGCACTGTTTGTCCGCGTCAACGCAGCAATTTTTTACGTGTTTCTTTTGTATGTGTAGACACGCACATTCTGGTCGTGTAACAGGCATACACACACAGTCGACGCACAGTTTTAACATGTTAAGAAGACACATTTGAACGTGTTTCTTAACGCGCACATTCTGTACATGTCGAAGTGTATTTTTTTTTTTTTAAAGCAGACTTACCTTTAGATGTAGCCTAGGCTACATACATATTAATATAAGATATTAATTAATTGCTTAACTGACTACTGTGCTAGAGTAAAGTAGCCTAATGTTACAATGTATATTAAGTAAATGCTTAATTATACAATTATTATAATTTAGCTATATATAATTTCTAAAAGTATATATAGGCTAATTTACACAGCACATATTTATAACTGAAAACACACACACACACACACACACACAACTTTATTCACTTTCACATAATAATGTTTTTGTAATTTGGTGTTTAGTTTGTTTATACTGTTCTGTCTCTGTTTTGTTTCCAGGAACATCTGATGAGTGCTATAATAAAATGACTTCATTATATTTAAAATATGTTTTGATATACATTTTATTTATATTATTAATATTTTATTTACCCATAACGTGTCTTTAGGAAGCCATAAGTTATAGAGACAAGAATAACTTTTGCCTTTTAAATGCCACATTAATTTACTGAGGACCCATACAGCCAATGATCATGTGTGAAAACACTTATACATAAATTGATCACTTAGAAATCAAAACTAAGGTTTGAGAAAGAAAGAATATGCATACAACAAAATATATTGTTTCATAGCAGCTTCAGTAACAAGTTCAAAACAAGTTCTGCTGTAAACCGGCTCTAACAAGCCAATATAGTGTCAATATTCAGCTCAAGTGACTTCAGTGTTGATTCAGTTCAGTTGATTTCAGTTCAACTGATTTCAGTTCAACTGTAAATTCCTCAGTTGTGCATATTTGTGTGTAGTTAGATATATGCAAAAACAACATTTTTGGAAGAGTTAAAATAGTTTTGCACAAAGTGTTGCTTTTGCAAGCGATGTCTGATGTTTTGCATGTTGTGTGTTTTGTAATAATAATAATAATAATACATTTTATTTAAAGGCGCCTCTCTGGGCACTCGAGGACACCGTACAACACATACAAATAAAAACAGTAAGAGATAAAAAAAAAAAACATAAGAAAGACAATGTAAATAGTTAAGTGGGATATGCAATTCTGAATAGGTAAGTTTTTAGTCTGGATTTGAAGAGTGTGAGAGAGTCCAGGTTCCTGAGGTCCGGTGGGAGTGAGTTCCAGAGTTGAGGGGCAGAGCGGCTGAAAGCCCTGCTCCCCATAGTGACGAGGCGGGCAGGAGGGACAGAGAGGTGGACAGATGAAGCAGATCTGAGGGAGCGGGAAGGGGTGGCGATATGGAGGAGTTGGGACAGATAAGGAGGGGAAAGGTTGTGGATGGCCTTGAAAGTAAACAGTAGGATTTTGAAATCTATGCGGAATTTGACCGGGAGCCAGTGAAGTTGCTGCAGAACAGGGGTGATGTGATGAATGGAGGGGGTTCTGGTGATGATTCTGGCAGCAGAGTTCTGAACCAGTTGTAGTTTATGAAGGTATTTGTTAGGTAAACCAAAGAGAAGAGAATTACAATAGTCGATGCGGGAGGTGACAAGGCTGTGTACAAGAATGGCAGTGGAGTGTGGAGAAAGGGAAGGACGGAGGCGATTAATATTGCGTAAGTGGAAATATGCAGACCGGGTGATGTTATTAATATGAGATTGAAAAGATAATGTGCTGTCGAGGATGACATGTTTTGTGTGTAGAGTTACAAGAAATGGAGCCATATTTTCATAAATTGTGTGTAAGCAATGACATACAGAGTAATTAATCTACACTGTGAGCCCGGACAAGTTGAATCTACTTAAAAAATTGGAGCAAACTGGTTGCCCTAAAAATTTAGTAATGTGAACTAAAACGAGTACATTTAACTTAAATTTAAGTTAACATTTTAACTTAAACTTTAAACTTGTTTTAGTTAAAAAAATTCAGAACCTAGATAAAACTCCCCCTGCTGCTACTCTGATTTGCATTTGTGTAGCTCACAGCATGTTCATTTACATGATAAAGCCTCCCCTAGAATTAAGGGGAGGGGGGGTCATGGGGGGACAACTGCCAAGCAAGGCCCACGTCAATTTACGGCAGTTTTCGGAGTTGCCTGCAAATTGCCGTGCACAGTCGTAAACCTGAAGTTTCACGGCAATCTACAGTGCCACATACTGACGAAAATCCCACTTTTCATGCAGTGTTACTGAAATGTATGTGAGAGCAATAGAAGCAACTAGAACAGTCAAAGGCTACAGTATGCAAGTGCTGTAACAAGTCTCAGTTAATCTAACACAGAACACACAGGACAGAACCTTTTATTTTTTATTTTTAAATAAATTAGACAGACAGAAAATGAATAGAATGTTAAGTGCTATTCTTGATTGGTCAGGTGCTGCTGGAAGAGACGAGTTTTTAGCTATTTTTTGAAAATGGCTACAGACTCGACTGCTCGAATTGAGATAGGCAGGTCATTCCACCAGTTGGGGGCAGTCCAGGAAAAGGTCAGTGAGAGTGATTTCATGCCTCTTTGGTATGGCACCACAAGGCGTCGTTCACTGGCAGAACGTAAGCTCCTGGAGGGTGTGTAAGTCTGAACAAGCGAGTTTAGGTATATTGGTGCAGAGCCAGTGGTTGCTTTGAAGGCGAGTACCAGTGTCTTGAATTTGATGCGAGCGGCTATTGGCAGCCAGTGGAGATTGATGAAGAGAGACATGACGTGCGCTCTCTTCAGCTCGTTAAAGATCACCCTCGCCGCTGCATTCTGGATCAGTTGCAAGGGTTTGATAGTGTATGCCGGAAGACCCGCTAGAAGAGCATTACAGTAGTCCAGTCTGGAGAGAACAAGAGCTTGGACCAGGAGTTGTGTGGCCTGCTCTGATAAGAAGGGTCTAATCTTCCTAATGTTGTATAATGCAAATCTGCAGGACCGGGTTGTTGCAGTAATGTGGTCAGTGAATGTTAGCTTATCATCAATCACAACTCCAAGGTTCCTGGCTGTCCTGGACAGAGTAATGGTTGAAGATCCTAGCTGAATGGAGAGATTATGATGAAGTGCTGGGTTGGCTGAGACCACAAGCAGTTCTGTCTTTGCAAGGTTGAGTTGCAGGTGATGCTCCTTCATCCAGGCAGAAATGTCTGTTCGTCAGGCAGCGATACGAACACCAACCGTGGGATCATCTGGTTGAAATGAGAAGTAGAGTTGAGTGTTGTCGGCATAGCAGTGATAGGAAAAGCCATGAATGACAGATCCCAGTGATGACATGTAGATGGAGAAGAGAAGTGGTCCAAGCACTGAGCCCTGTGGAACTCCAGTGGCTAGATGATGTAACTTAGACACGTCACCTCTCCATGACACCCTGAAGGACCTACCTGAGACTTGAGCCACTGGAGAGCAGTTCCTGAGATGCCCATCTTCATGAGAGTTGACAGGAGGATCTGGTGGTTAACTGTGTCAAAAGCAGCAGACAAATCCAGTAAGATAAGTACTGTGGATTTGGAAGCTGCTCTTGCCTGTCTCAGTGCTTCAGTAACCGAGAGCAGGGCAGTCTCAGTTGAGTGGCCACTTTTGAAGCCGGATTGGTTGATATCCAGGAGGTTGTTCTGTTCAAGAAACGTAGAGAGCTGGTTAAAAACAACTCGCTCAAGTGTCTTTGCAATGAAAGGCAGAAGGGATACCGGTCTGTAGTTTTCTAAAAGTGCTGGGTTCATAGAGGGTTTCTTAAGCAGTGGGGTTACCCGAGCCTGCTTAAATACTGTGGGGAAGGTCCCGGTGTGAAGAGAGGTGTTGACAATGTGAGTGAGTGCAGGAGTAACTGAAGAAGAAATGGCCTGAAGGAGTGGGGATAGGGTCATGTGAAGCTTATGAGTGTTTATTATTATATCTAAAAATAAATAGCAACTGAATTTAGGCTAATAGTTTGGGCACTGTTGTTAATCTTTAATAGCTATATGTAGGCTAAGTAAGGGCTCCCTATATAGTTTACAGCATTATCTTTAAGAAACTTTTAGTTATAATTTAATTCATTTAAGGACAGACACCATTTTTTTTCCATTAAACCACTGTTGAATAAAAATTTATAAAAAGCAATTTTGTAAAACTGCTGTACCGAATCCATACCGAACCTTCAAAACCAAGGTACGTACCGAACCGTCAGTTTTGTGTACCGTTACACCCCTAGCTGGATGGAAATGCTTACTGTGTGGGGGGAGGGGCTGAAGAGTCAATTAAGAGCTGCTTGCTGTTAGCAACCTGCAGTGGGCATCATGGGCAGATATAAAAAAAGGGAAACACAAAAGAGAATATGGCCTTTGGGTGTTAAAAAAAATAAATTCAGACATTTCTTAGATATGGCGTAGGAAAAGGACAGGCAAGGTGGTCCACCCTTGCTGTATCCATTTTCAACTCCCATCCACCAGACCAAAAACTGGCAAAATGACTGCAAACTGTTTGGACAGAGGACAGGAAACGTGTTCAAGGAAAGGTGCTTCAAATCGACAGTTCTGGTAAATATCGTATTTATTTGAGAATGTAGTATTTCTTAGTTTTAGGGGTTAGCTAGCTAGATATAAATAAGTATAGATAAGTATAAATAACAGGAGTTCAGTACATGTAAATCACATACAGTGAGTCTCAAACACCATTGCCTCCTCCCTCATATGTAAATCTCGTTTGTTAAAAACACCACGGAAAAATAGGCGAATCTCAACATAACACCAGCAGTGATGCAATCGATGGGATCATTAATATGTACGCCCCCCAACATTTGCATAAGCAAGCACATGTTCACTATCTGGCGAAACTGCGCAGCCGCCGTATCAACTGGAGTTCTGCAGCAGTAAGCCTGACGCGAGGATAGCGAACATGGCAGATCATGGAAACAAATGTTATGTTCCAGGCTGTGCAGGGGATGTGAAGACGTTTCATACTCTTCCCACAAATAAAACATGTCAACAGGCATGGTTGATGTTTATTTATAATCGGATACCGCAACAATTTAATTCAAAGTTGTTCGTTTGCTCAGCCCATTTCACCACGGACAGTTTTTCAAACCTGGGACAATATCAAGCAGGCTTTGCTCAGCGTCTGACACTGAAGAAAGGGGCAATTCCAACCATATACCTGCAACCAGTAAGTGATTTTATCCACTTCTTGACTGTCTAAACCAGTACCAGTCAGTAAAGTTGTGCCTGCTATCATTGAGTGCAGTGAAACAGCCAATCAGAGCAGAACTCTGCATTAATATTCATGACCCTTCCAAATAAGGCAAAAATAGACCATTTTATCCTGGGGAAGATTTCTAGAGTTGTAAATGGACCTGTAAAACCGTAGCTGGACAATAGGCTACGTGCACGTAACTAAGGAGTTCTACTTCCGCCGCCTTGAGTGTGCGGTCGACCATTTCCGGTTTGCGGACGGCAGGTTTTGATTGCGAACAATGGCATATTTTACCCGTTCTCTTCAAGGCCTCCCGAAAATAGACGTAAACGACGTCCACAAGATTGTCGACCAGTGTTCACCTGCACCCGGTAGCAAGCGGGAAAAGGGATTTAGATTGTACATATCAAGTTACATCCATAACTTTGAAGGTGAGTAGCGATAACGTTACCTCAGCTGTTAGCGGCTAGATCAGCTGTTAAGGTTATACATTGACTAGCAGCCAAGTATTTTAACTTACATCAAATCGTGTCAATATTACGACATACTTTATTAGTGTTATTAAATACCTTATGTTGATATGATTATCAACTGTTGTGTGTATTTTTAATGTGAGTTTTGTATTTCCTCTCAGTGTCCAAGAAAGATCCAGTGACAGGAGTAGTGTGTGTGAGGGCGTTATGTCATCCGTCAATGGACAGATCTAAACCACCTCACAGTTTAAGGGTAGGATGAGTGTAGCGTTAAGATGGTTACCCATGTTCCAGGGTTAATCGTGTTCATTTGGTTCAATCGTGTTCTTTTGGTTCTTTGCTGTAGGTTAACCATGTTCATTTGGTTGACCATGTCCCCCATTCACGGTAAAAACGACCAGTATACGTTTAGTGCTACGTTACTACAATGTTTTCACTAACAGCAATCAGTGGTGTAGTATAGTTTGTTTTTCCAGGTATGCCGAACATCCCAGGTGAAAGGTGAAACGCATAAGATAGGTATATAAATTTATGTAAACCTGCTTAGTCTAAGTAGGTATACTGCAATCTTGGTACTTTTTTAGTGGGGATTCTGAGTGTACCTGTAAATCAAATAGACTGCTCCACTGACCACATTAAAAGAAAGAAATTACTAACAGTGCTTACAAGAAAAAAAGTTAACTTTTTTTTACTAGCTATTTTAACTAAAAGTGTACAAACATAAATAATAGCTTACTTGAGTAGTCCATATAAATTTATTACATTAGTTATACTACTTATATATATATATATATATATATATATATATATATATATATATATATATATATATATATATATATATATATATATATATATATATATATATATATATATATATAATTTTTTTTAAAAATATCTTGTTACAGGTGGGGCTGAAGGACTCAATCCCTGTTGAGCTGGCTCATCACAGCTGTACATGTGTAGCTGGATCAGTGCTCTGTAACCATTGTGTGGCTCTACTTTTCCAGTCTGCACATTATTCTCAGCTAGACATTCCAGTTGTTCCACCAGTGCTGAGCTGTACGGAGAGTGAACAACAGTGGCACAAGCCAAGAACCCTGGCAAGTCTTGGAATAATGTAACAATAATTTCAATACTACATCTGCACACACCCACACACCCACACATCACTGCTTATTGCCTATATACACAGGGTGTTAAACCAGGCCCTGTCGAGAAGATGGCTGTGATGTCTGCCAAACCAAAGCAGAGGACCATGGCTGAGGGAGTAAGGTGAGAACTTGGCTTGTAGTTAGTATCTATTATTTAACCCCTTCAGACCAGAATTATGTTTAAAGTTTCTGAAAAATATAAAAGTACATTTTCCCAGCTCATGTGGCTTCTATAAATGATAAAAATGTTTGGCTTTAATTGTAAAAAAATTGTTGTCAATTTCAATGGATGTCAGGCCAAAACAGGTGTACGTCACAAAAATGTACCAACATAAAATTAAATAATAAACATACAAAATTGTTGGTATATACTTAAACTTTTCAACAGTGTACCATTTCAACTTTAATTTTGAGGTTTTTGTTTTACAGATTGCACATTGTTTGTAGCAAACTAAATAATTTAGAATCAATTAATATGGTCATGTTAGAGTCATTTTTGTGCATCTTTCATTTTTTAGATCAAAAACTTATTGGTCACAGACCAACATTACAACATTTTAACTTTAATTGAATTATATTTTAACATATAGGCTGTAGTAGTAAAAAATACTATGGAAGTCAATGGCTAATGTCAACTGTCTAGTTACCGACATTCTTTAAAATATCTAATATTAATATTAATGTTTCTCAATTTGTTTCAAATAGGTCCACACTGTACAAAGCCATCAGTGGAGAGTTACTGGATCTGTCTGTTCTCAGAGTGTCGGAGATCTACAAAGAGTTTACCCCTGTTTCTGCACCAACCATTTGTACAATGGGTATCACCTGTGAGGTGCCACTAGTGGACTCTGCACTCGGTTTGGTACAAGCAGGCAGCCCCCTGTCATACCAACAACCCAAGGCAAGAAGTCGCCCTGTTGCTCACCATGATGCTCCACCATGCCCAGATTTGCCATTGGCTGGCTGCAGACTGGAGACATCATGCTGTATGTTTGTTTTCACTGAGCATCAACAACTGCACTTCAAGTCACTTGAGGTTACCTGGGAGATGGCTAATAAAATAGAGGATGCAACTAAGAGTCAAAGTTCATCAGCGGACTGGCATAGGCTGAGAAAACCCAGACTCACTTCCTCACATTTTGGGGAAATATGCCATGCTAAACCATGCACCTTAGATAAGATGGCAGACCGGCTGCTCAAAGGGGTCTGTCAGACAGCAGCAATGAAAAGGGGTCTCGAAATGGAAGCTGATGCCACCGAAGAGTACTGCAAGCTCAAGAGGGTGAACTACTACCCTTGTGGCTTCATTATACACCCCGACACTCCATGGCTAGGTACGTCCCCAGATGGGGTTGTCTTTGACCCAACAGAAAGTACTGAATCGGCCTTGTGGAAATAAAATGTCCAAATGTTAAGAGCTATGTGGATTATCCACATCTGAAAATGAAAGACGGCAACCTGGAATTGAAGCAGGGTCATGGCTACTACTGGCAGGTGCAGGGTCAGCTGCTCCTAACAGGGATGGAGTGGTGCGATTTTGTGGTGTTTGCGGAGGAAGACACCCTGATTCAAAGAATATACCGGGACAGTAGTGTGATGCAGAAAATAAGAGAGAAAGCAGACTTCTTTTTTTTCTACACATACCTACACAAATATTTGCTGTAATAAAATGAATTATCAGTAAACAAAAACTTCTAAGAACTCTTGTGTTCTTGTTGATATTTAATTATAATGTGAAGCCTTCAAGTGGGTTATTTTAAGTTAATTTAAATTTGTCACGTTACTAATCAGAAAATGTGCTAAACAGAGTTGTAACACTTTTAGGATTGACCACTGGACTTAAAGTGTACAGAGCAAAGGTGAACCCATACCAATGTATTGCTAGATGTTAAACTAATATTCAATGAGTCAGGCAGGAGGGGAAATTAAACAACAAAAAGGAGACCAAGTTAATTTCAAATAAATAATTTATTAGTTAAAAAAGGCAGTAAATGTAAGCAAAAACTAAATTGTGGTGTGAATCAGTATGATGTTTGTAAAAAAAAGAAAGAAAAAAGGACATTGAGGAAGAGGAGCAGCCAGCCATGAAGCAAACAGTCAGATTTCTACCTGGCTCTTGTGTTCTCTCCAGTCTTTGACCAGAGGTCCATTTTGGTAGTTGCACAAGATACAAGATACAGTGAAAAGTTGGCTAATGCTCCCTGAAATAGACAAAGGGATTACAGTGTCAAAAAGTTTGTTCTCCTTAACCCGCCTGATTAGCCTTTCAACATGAACTCTCAGCCGCGCAATCGACTGGGTCTCCAGGACGTCCTGTGCTGCCATTTGGTCCTTGTTGGAGTGGAAGGCAGGCCTGTGAAGTTTTCCTGGCACAAGGTTGTCCACCCTAAAGCCATTGTCCACCATCACAGCCATGTCAGGGGACAGGAGAGGTATGATGCCAGACAATCTGAAGAGCTCACGGTCACTGATAGAGCCCCCATAGAGTGCAGAAACAAATGTCAGAGGACCATGTGGTGCCATGCCAATCATGGCCTTGAAGGTACAGTGTGATTTGTAGTGCGAGTACACCTCACTCTGTAGCACAAGTGAGGATGGACTTTGGCACCACAGTTCTGTGCAGTCAACAATGACCTGAGTGTCTGCATATTCCTTGAACTCAGGAGGTAGGTTGGCTGTGATTTCTTCAGGTGTCATCCAGATACACACAGCTCCCAGTACACAGTAAAGAAAGTTGGCCCAGGTTGTGATGATCCTGCTGGCTGTTGTCCGATGGATGTTAAATCGGTTGCCAAGCTCTCTCTGTGTGCATCCGGTTGATAGATAATTTAGAAAAAGAAATAACTCATCTATGGGCAGCAACTTAGTTGATCTGTTTGATGTTGTCTTCTCTGCCACAGAGGCCGATGCTTCTCTTGCCACACTTGTCACACGGATCATCCTTGATGTTGCTGGTTCGATGAGCCTCCAGAATGCCATCAGGTGGTCATAAGAATGGAATCTTTTAAACAAAATACACAAAAATAACATTGTTGTTAGAATGGTTTGGGTAAGTTACTCAAAATTATGAATTACTAGATAGTAATTACATCTTCAATAATTAGATTACTGTACAAATTACTCTCCAAAAATTATTTAATTACTTATTACTTTCTATAACCTATATCATCCTCGACTAGTTAAGCGAACCAAGAATAGACATGAAACTTAATTCAGTCAAAAAAAATCTAAAACGACATAATTTATTCTTATTGACTGACCAAAATATTACAAATGTGAGAAGGATACATAAAACAGTGCATTTTAAAGTTAGACTTTAAATTATGATGTTATTTCCACTATTATTATACTACATTTGTTTTACATGAAGAAAAGACAATAAAAGGTTGTGTCTACACGTCTGAGTACTGTAAGTAGCACAAGTTTGGGCCTGATCATATCCTTATGTCAGTCATTACTTTTACTTTTGATATTTGATATTTGATGTACACTTGAAGGAAAATACTAATCCTCTTGTAAGGTGTACTTTTAGTGGAGCAACATTTTACATGTGTAGTAGCCCCCTTTACTTTCACTAAAGTACATGACTTGCGTGAATTTTTTTTTTGTCCATGGCTGTTAATATGGTACAAGACATCAGCTTCCTGCAATTCAAAACACCTTAATTATGACTTACCTGGTATAAAATCGGATGTCCTCGTCCGATCCTGCAAAGCGCTTCAGTCCAAAACAACTCCGTAGCTGGAGAGCCTGAATTTGTAGTTCGAGCTCCTTTACTTTCTGGCGAAGTGTATCGTTTTCCTCAGCGAGCTGATCTGCGACCATTGCTGTTGTAGGAGTAATACAATAATCGTGATCTGGTGCCAGGGTAGCCACCTCCATCTCCTCTTCCGAGTTGATTTCATGGGCAGGAGGAGGGTCTTTTTCACGCGTTGGTACACCAACCGCCTCTCTTTTACCCGAAATCCGCTCATATTGAAACTTTTTCTACTGTACGTCTACTCAAAACTAGCGCCTCCAGAAACTAGCGACAGGAAGTAGCCGAGCGCACACTCAAAACACGGAAGTTAACCGGAAGTTCTATTGTGCACGTAGGCTATTATTGACCTTAAATAAGCCATATACCCTCTATGTAGATACCAGAGAACAATTTAAAGGGGTGGTAAACCACGATTTCACTTTTCTAACTTTAGCTAGTGTGTAATGTTGCTGTTTGAGCATAAACAACATCTTCAAAGTTACAACGTTCAAAGTTTAAAGCAAAGGGAGATATTTGCTTTTAAAGAAATCGATTTCTAAGGACTACAGCAAACGGCCGGTAGGGACTACTACACATTCCTCCAGGGTGTGCTGACATCACCAGTCCCAATATTTACATAAACCCCTCCTCCGAGAATATGAAATAAGGGGGGCGAGGACATTTTGTATCGCTGCGGGGAAGCGTTGCTGTGGTTAGTAGGCTGGAGTGCTGTTGACAATGCCGACGAAACGCTGTTATTTTCATCCGGATTGCAGGTCCACTTTCTTCAGCCTTCCTAGGGACGGGGCAGCGTTGCAGTGCGTTTAACATACAACGTCATATTCATGTGTGTAAGAGACAGAGGGGAACACGATCGCATTTGCATCGGATATATGCTGCCCATCATAAATCAAAGCACGAGACAGACAGGGGTCGGAGGAGAAGATCGGAAAATGTGACATAATGGACTATATTCATCTGTATTTGCAATACATGAGCCTTCAGCTGCACGAGTTCAGCTGCACGAGACAGGCGGGCACGCGTGGCTACCGCGGCACATCTCGCGGAGGAAAGCTTCCACAATCTTTGCGAGTACGGGCTACAACCTGTAAGTGTGATTTATTTTTCGTCGATGTGTTTTCCTGTAATAGTTCGTGTTGTTAATTGTAGCCTACGTTGTAGCAAGGAAGTAAACATGACAGCGCTGTTTGGCTCTGCAAACCAGTTTGTTAAATGCTCATTCATACTTAACGTTATCCGACAAACACCTCACGCTACAAACTGTTTAAAATCTCAACAGCGAACTTGGCATTAGTGTAAATTATTCTTTGATTAGAGCTTTTATGTATTGTTTATCTACAGGCATGCTAAACATGGTTCTGTGTTTGATTTGGCTACTAGTAAAGCCAATGTTTAGTGTCCGTTCTTGCGACAGATATTTGGCAAATCGTTCTAAAAATACAAAAGTAACAGTGCCATTCAGTAGCGATCACTATAGATCCGCAGTCTTTACTCTTGAGGACTGAACAGGTTCTGCTCGATCATCTTCACTAAAATTGTCTGGGTCTGATTCGGGCTCTTGGTATGGTTTTATTGACGCTAGCGTACACAAAGCCTGAGGCTACCTGTAGAGGTAAGGGGCGTGACGCTTTCGAGAAACGTGCACTAGGCGGTTAGCGAATCACAGCACACTGGGCCAGCTAACCAATCAGAGCCCATTGCGTATTTTTGAGGGACTGGCTTCACAGAATCCGGAAACCATCAGACCGTTTTTACAAGGAGGGACAGAGCAGTGTAGAATAAAGGTAAAATATATGAAAAATACTGCATTTTTTTAAAAACGAAGCATGAACACACTATTACAGTGCACCCCACAAACACAATCAAGCCTTCGAAAGAGTGTGCTTTACCACCCCTTTAAAATGTTGTTTCAAATCATTCTAGGGCACCTTTAAGTAACTAAGCATCTTGGCCAAATCTACTTTTTTTCACTTAACATTTTAAGTTTAAGTCTTCCAGGTGTTTGGAACTGCACACACAGAACAGCCTCTAGTCAAGTCAAGTCAACTTTATTTATATAGCGCTTTTAACAATGTAGATTGTTTCAAAGCAGCTTTACAGTGTTAAACAGCAAAATAATGCAGCCTAATTTTATTCAGCTGTATAGCCATTTGATGTCATCAGTTCATTTCAATTTCCATTCGGTGACAGTGTGGGCTTTAGATCAATAATTAGATCAGTAATTTAGTTTACATGGTTAAATTAGTTTATTAATTAGATTTGTTTCGATGTTTAGTTGAAAAATATAGTGTCCCCAACTGAGCACGCCAAGCCAGAGGCAACAAAAACAAAAAAAACTTTTAACAAGTGATTTCTTAACATTGCAGCACCGCATATCTAATCAGATCTTGATGAACACATACATTATTTGAATAATCACTCAGTGAGTCATTTAACTATCTATTACTGTCTTTGAACGTCTTTTTTCTTTTAAACACATTAAAATATACAGATTCACGTCATTTCATATTCGTTTTCATATTCATTTTCATATTTAAAAATGTAATATTTACATGCAATAGAGACAGAGCGTATTTAGGCCACGGCCACAATGGGGGGGGGGGGCACAATCCAACTCCATTGATTTTGCATTGCGTGAGGCTGCATCCTTGTCATTTCGGTCTTATAACAAAAAACAGAACAATGTCTAAAAGCTGATATATGACAAGGTGTACAGCAAACAAGCTAAAAAAAAAAAAACACAGAAATAAGTTTTTATAAGCTGTCAACCAAAAAAAACTAGCGTTTAAGGAGACAAAAGTGGATACAGGCAATAAGACTTGAAGCTTCAGCAGCAAGAATGGGTACATTTTGGGATCCTGACACTCAGTATTTCTCAGTATGCCCATGTGTGCTGTAAACATTTTGTCACTGTTAAGTCAAATATCCAAATGTCAGTTTTATATATGATATTTCCTGTCGCTGATAACGTTCCCCTCAAGTGGGCGTAGTCGCGCTCTGTCTCAATGGCCTGTATCCACTTTTTTGTCCTTAAATGCTCGCTTTTTGGGTCAACAGCTTATAAAAACTTCTGGGTTTTTTAGCTTGTTTGCTGTACACCATGTCACATATCAGCTTTTATACATTGTTCTGTTTTTTGTTACAAGTCAAAAATGACAAGGAGGACGCTTCATGCAATACAAAGTCAATGGAGACAGTTTGATTCAAATCTATGTGATAAACGAGTTAGTACAAAAGTAGTCATAAAATAGTAGGCAGAATATATTACCTTAAATGTGCAAGGATATATATACACAACATTCCACACGGTTAATAATTATTGTTTTGGTAGTGGCAGTAAGTGTGTGTTTAATAAGACGTTAGTTACAAGTTAATAATTATGAAGTAATACGCTATAAAAGAAGTTTGTGACAGGGAAGATGACAGGAACAGCACTGGTGATAAAGATGAAGATGAGAATGCTAATAATGATGATGCAAGCAGAGCCGGCCCAAGGCATAAGCGAACTAAGCGGCTGCTTAGGGCCCCTTCGCCACCAGGGGGCCCCCAAGAGCACATTAAATTACTTGCTGCATGTTGCTTTATTGAAATCGCGAAATGGCCTTAAACAATTACTAGATAAACTGCACTTGTTTTGAAAAAAGTTTTCTAATATATGCACGGATTGATTCTGACAGCGCTGCACAAGCTCGCAGCACCATTGGCTGGACAAATTAGCTTGTTAGCCAGGGTTCAAAGTCCAAAGTGCGAGAAAAATCAGCGCTGAAACAGTGCCTAGTCAGTTGCCCCGTAACCTTTATCTTATCTGACGTGCTGCATGTTTTGGACGGAGTACAGCTTTCAGTTTCTGTTCGCAGTAAATGCTTATCTGCAAGCAGGCTACTATATGTTTGAGTCGCTCAAAATTATAATTTGGGACCGCAACATGCAGCAAACATCTTCCCAAATTCGTAATGAGAATAATTTATAAATTAATAAAAGGTCTTCCTGCGTGTATCTGCCAAAATAAAAGCTGTTTAACGTTTTAAAGAAATCCATTAACATTTCTTGTTTTCAAAAGAAGTCTCTTCTGCTCACCAAGGCTGCATTTATTTGACCTTAAGTAATATTGTGAAATATTGTTGCAATTTAAAATAGCTGTTATCTATGTGAATATATAGTAAAGTGTAATTTATTCCTGTGATCAAAGCTGAATGTATCATCATTTCTCCAGTCTCCAGTGTCACATGATCCTTCAGAAATCATTCTATGAGGATTTAATGATCAAGACACATTTATGATTATCAGTGTTGAAAACAGTTGTGTAAAAAAAATGTTTTTGGGATTATTTGAAAGCTTTCTATTTCAGATAGATGCTGTTCTTTTGAACTTTCTATTCATCAAATAATTCTGGGACAACAATTGTGAGCATATTCAGCATAAGAGGCTTCTTTTAAAAGAGACTTTGAATATTAAAGTGCAAATTAACATCTGACCACTCTTGTGGGTTACAATTAAAAACTGTATAAGGGTAAAAACATGATAGGCAGACATGATGTAAACAACATGTGCGCGAATGATCAAGAACTGACAATAGTCAGTCGTATTGGTGGCACCAAGGGGCCCCCAAATAAAATTCTGCTTAGGGCCCCATAAAGGCTTGGGCCGGCCCTGGATGCTGTACAGAGGAAAGAAGGAATGAGGATTATGACAGGGAAGATGAGGATGGAGACAGGAACGACACTGCAGATGAAGGTGAAGATGATGAGGATGATGTTGAGATGGTCAAAGGAAACTGGAGGAAAACAAGACCAGGTCCAAAGATTTTTGTAGTGGCCATAAAAACAAAAACCTGGAAAAAAAATGCACATGCAGGCTCAAATCAGTTACAAGCTCAAGGACCTGCTGGGCTTGAACCAGCTAGAGACCTGAAATCAGAGCTCAAATATACAGTGCCAAAGATCAAAAACAGTCCAAACACTTCCTGATCACAAAAAAAACATATGGCCCCCACAAACAGTCCCTGAAGCAGAGGTGACAACCCACACCTGTTGGGGTTCATAAAGCGTCATACAAAAGTTTTACAATTTTTTGAATGTCTGGAAATCGAGGTCAAAATGTGAACACCTGTTAGTCATTAATCATGACATTGTAACGTTAGGAAACGTAAGACAAAGTCGGATTCAATTGCAAATAAAAAGTATTTATTTGAAAGTGAAGCGTAGAGTCTGGACACAGCGAAGATTCTCCAGGGATTAGACACTTGGCAGCACAGGGACTCTGTGGACAGCTTCGACCTCCCGTGAGGTGATGTGGTGAAGACGGTGGTGGTGAACAGCAACCGGAACCGGAGAAACACGAAGATCAGGAAGCACGGAGAACAACGGGTAGAGGAACAGGAGGGCAGGCAGGAAACACACGGGAGACATCCAACAACGCTCTGACAAATGACATGACAAACAGAGAGACAATAAATAGGGTGTGCTGATCAATTGCAGCTGGATCGCTGATTATCGCAGCAGGTGTACTCAATCGTCAGCACACCCAATCATACACACCCACACTCATTCAATCATACACACACACACACATTCAACCATGCACCCACGTGAAACGTACGAGAGTGAGATAGTGAATTTATGAACCGTGACAGTACCCCTCCCCCTAGGAGCGCCTCCTGGCGCTCCCAGAAGAACTTACCTGTTGCTTGTAATCGTCAATAAGGGAGTGATCCAGAATGTCCCTAGCAGGAACCCAACTTCTCTCCTCCGGACCGTAACCCTCCCAGTCCACCAGGTACTGGAATCCACGTCCCCTCCTTCTCGAGTCCAGAATACGATTAACCGAATACGTAGGTTCCCCAGCTACGAGACGCGGCGGTGGGGGAACCGGGACAGGCGGATTAAGGTGGGAATGAAACACAGGCTTTAATTTGGATACGTGAAAGGCGGGGTGAATTCTCCTGTACGCCGGAGGAAGTTTGAGGCGGACTGTCACCGGACTAATGATCTTGGTGACAGTAAATGGGCCAATAAATTTGGGAGCAAGCTTATTAGATACGGAGCGGAGCGGAATATTCTTGGTAGAAAGCCACACTTTTTGACCCACGACGTATATGGGAGGCTTAGACCGGTGGCGCCCCCACTTGGAGCAGAGTCTCACGGGCTCTGGTCCATGTGCGGTGACACCTCTGGACGAAGGCGTGGGTGGAGGGGACCGTGACTTCAGAATCCAGACTCGGAAAAATAGGTGGCTGGTACCCTATACTACACTGGAACGGAGAGAGGCCCGTAGATGACACTGGTAGTGAATTATGAGCGTACTCAACCATAGAAAGCTGTTGGCTCCAGGAAGAAGGATTCTTGGATACGAAACATCGTAACACTCTCTCCAAATCGTCTCAGGTTACAAATGTAACCTTTGTTCCCTGAGAACAGGGAACGAGACACTGCGTCAGCTTTTGCTACGCTACGGGGAACGCCTCCAGCATGACTGGTGCCTGAAATCACATTGAATCACGTCAATCCTATTGACCGGCGACAGCCTATGATGTCCTCAAGGTGCGACCAGGAAGTATATAAGGGAGCCTTGCCAACATGACAGAATCTAATCGTCTGAAGGGACTGTTTTCGGCAGGCAGGCCCTGCGGCATGGCAAAGCGACGCAGTGTCTCGTTCCCTGTTCTCAGGGAACAAAGGTTACATTTGTAACCTGAGACGTTCCCTTTCGAAAGGGAACTCGCACTGCGTCAGCTTTTGCTACGCTACGGGGAACGATATACCCACTACGCCATGCCGACGGGAGTGCATGCCCATAGGCAGTGACAACTGTCAAGACAAGCAAATTCTACTGAAATGCCTGAACCACTCCCCTTCTGGTCACATTAGGCTGTCAGTGACAGCGCTCCCTACGGTCATAGCCCAAGCTATCGCCTGAGAAGGAAACCTTCACACACATGAGGTCCTTCCCAGGCCTTGCTCGAAGGCCTGGAACCAACCCATTCGACTTAGAAGGGGTTCCTTTAAGGGAACGTGGCAAGGGAACTACGAGGGAACCCTATGCCAGTCACTATTCGGGAGGTTCTCACCGAATGCCACCAGGGAGACCTGACCAGGTGACCCAGTCTGCTATGGGACACGTAATACGGTCAACCCTGTCTGTACAGTACAGAGCCTCTGGTACTCGCCTCCGAAGAGACATCCCGCTAGGGTGCTGCAAGAAAGGCAGTGTCACCGACTAGCCGGAACTCAGAGATGGGATATCCCGGAGAGCAGCGCTCAGCGAAGTGCTTTCAAACCCTTGCTAGCGAGGGGAGTCAAGCTGCTCGATCCTCGGATCTACCAAGCACTTACTTTAAAACGTGCTTAGGAGGCCAAAGGCCTTACAGGCTGAACGTATCGGGGGGGCCCCTCGGGACCTACCACCAATGGATCAGCGCCAGGCGGCCGTAAGCTCATAGCAGACCCTCACTTGAGAGGAGCTCATAAGCCCGCCCGGTAGGTAACCATGCCGTAGGCCAACTATGAAGGTCCCGTCCTGTCGGGACCGCATAGCCGCAGTGACACCTCGTCATGCTAGGGTAAGAACACCGCCTTTAGGTCTCGCAAACGGCCAGAGACCGGCGCCTGATAGCGGGTGGCCACTAGCTGTCAGCGTAAAGCCAGTTGTGTGTTCCCGCCTGGGGAACTCGTCCCCCAGGGAGGCAGAGAGGGGCCTCCACCTGGTAACCTGTATAGACCGCTTGCGCATCCAATAGCAGCGCTCGTCCTCAGGAAGGCCATATGGGCCTGATACCTGATCGCAGTCGTGCTAGCCCTCGAGGTAGCTGGGAAGACCAGGGACTCGCTTCATCAGGGAGGCCAAGCGGGCCTACCAACTGCAAAGATATCGGGCACTCACAGCCTAGCTGAACGTGCTACTCATAGCACTTCATGCTCACCACAGCGGCTGGGGACCGGGAGCTCGCTTTCAGGGAGGTACCATGCCTACCATCTGACAGCAGAACGTGCCGCTCACGGCACTTTACACTCACCACAGCGGCCGGGGAGCTGGCCTCTGCTCAGTGACTGGACCCCTCCAGAAGACCACGAGACCAGAGCGTGCCCTTAGCGGAGGCCACGTGGGCCTACTACTCCAAGCGAATCCCCTCAGGGAAGCCCGTGCAGCTTTGCCTGATAGCAGCCCATGCTACGTTCCGTTACCGAAACTGGGGACCAGGGAACGATTCCAGGGAGGCGCAATGCCTCCACCTAGTAGCAGAACATGCCGTCTGTAGCGCTTCGCTAACCGTCTCACTCGCTTTCTCAGCGCCTGAGGATCGGGAGCTCGCTTCCAGGGAGGCAATCATGCCTCCCACGCTCATTACCACAGCGACTGGGAACCGGGAGCTCGCCCTCAGGGAGGCGACCGTGCCTACCAACTGAAAGCAGAACGTGCTACTCGTAGCACTTCACGCTCATTGCCACAGCGACCGGGAACCGTGAGCTCGTCGTCAGGGAGGCCATCCGTGCCTACCACCTGATAGCAGAAGGTGCTACTCATAACACTTCATGCTCACCGCCACAGTGGCTGGGCACCAGGAGTTTGCCTCCAGGGAGGTCACTCAGGGAGGCCGGATGAGGCCTACTACCCACTAGCACTCGTGCTAGCCATCCAGTGACTGGGGCCCAGGAACGCCATCCGCAGAGGAGGTCGAGTGAGCCTGCTTTCCCCACAGCAGGCCCATAGGGAGGCCCGGTAGGGCCTACCACCTACTTAGCAGCTCATACCAGCCGTCGAGGGACTTAATGCCTACGGTGCCCCCTCGGGGGAGACCAGGCGGTGCCTGCTGACCACAGCAGGCTCTCAGGGAGGCCAGACAGGGCCTAACTCCTGAGCGAAGGTAACCCAAACCGGGAGCCTACCCCTCAGGGAGGCCTGGCAGGACCTACCCCCCCCGAATAGGGGGTCTGCAGATTCCAAAGATCCTGCCGTGACTTTCTAAGAAGGCTGGCTGCTGCTACCTGGGCTGACGGCAGCTGTCTGCTGCTGACAAAGGCCTGGAAATCCAGTTAACACCTGGGGACTCATCCCCAGGGCCAAATGACGGGTCACTGCTGACGTCGACACCAGTGGAGAAGAGCCTCCGAGGCCCACTCGTGGGCCACGGTGTCGGGACTTTCCTGCAAGGAGGCCGGTTAACGCCTACTACCTGTCTTGAAGTCCTACTGCCCAGACCGTCCAAGCTGGCCACTCACAGCCAGCTGGCTCCTAAGCCCGCACCTGGGGCTGGCTCCATCCCAGAGGCAGCTAGGGACAACCTGCTTCGCCGTGTCCTAGGGCCCCCAGGACGGCGCAGTCTCTCGGGCAGTGCCTACAAACATGGACCTAATCACATTGCCAACAGCAGTGTACTCAGCGGAAGTGCTTAAACAAAGACCCTCTAAAGCGAGGGGAGTACAACTTACGTCACCTGCATCGGGGCGGCTGCCATACTTTCCATGCATCGGCCAACCGTAAACGCGAGGGCGTCAGCCATCGGCAATGCTCGGGCCTCAGGGGAGCATCCAACCAGAACCGCATTAACAGAAGGTTTACCCGATGTTCAGCTCGACCCGGGCCCTAAAAGGAGGTGAAGCAGAGACATAAAGCAAGGGAACAATATGACAGAAATGTGAAATCCACCGGCCATACTATC
Organism: Romanogobio albipinnatus; assembly: GCA_023566225.1. Taxonomy (NCBI): domain Eukaryota; kingdom Metazoa; phylum Chordata; class Actinopteri; order Cypriniformes; family Gobionidae; genus Romanogobio; species Romanogobio albipinnatus. The sequence continues at coordinate 40,024,112 of CM042240.1, forward strand.
CTCCAGGAAGAGGCCGGGGGCCGCCAGCAGATGGCGGCCACCAAGCTCCGAAAGGCGGAAACAGCGGATAAAGTCTAATCGCCACTGGCGAAAAGACGCTTAGTTCCACCCCACGACCACTGGCGAAGTCGCTGTCTCCTGCACCACCTCGTCTGCATTACTTGTGACCCCAGAACGCAGAAAAGGGGGCGGGCCTTGGCCGGACGACTCTGAAACAGAGGAGGCTGAAACAAGGATGCATAAACAACGCCATGTTCTTATATAAAAAGACAGGCCAGGGGCGAACCACTTCATTAAAAGGGAACGCCCCCATCCTTGACAAAGCCTAGGCCAAGTGGTGCGACATAAGTCCGCACTAGATCTACTCAGGGCCCGGGAAAGAAATATTATCACCTCTAATATACACAATGAGGCCCCAAAAACCCTTTTCCCAAAGCCCCGCAGAGCTGGGCGCAGATCTCACTACAGCTCGTGCGTTAGTGCATACCCGGTCTTCAGCTACTTCCCACTTTTACGCTAGGAAAAACACAGCTCGCCTCTTACACTACAAGCCCTCGGGCAAGAGCGCGATTCAGTTACCCACATAGTGGGGAAAAACATAGCACGGAGAGGCAGCAGACTCTACTAGCAGAAAGTGAGGTATTCACACACAACCACATAATGTTGCAAAGAAGATCGTTCTTAGCTTACTCACGGGGAGCTGCAGGCCCTGCGAAGATCCAGCGGCGATCCAAATTTCCCCAGAAAACCTCTCAGGCGAGCGAAGGTATAGGAGTTCTGAAAAACATAGTTTTGAAAACGTTTCACCCTCAGAGAGGGGGACTCACCAATCGCTCCCAGCGGTGCTTCCAGCCAGCCATAAGGCTAGTATCCGCCCACCATCCTGAGGGGGGCGCTTTCACCAAACAAACCAGGCGAGCCGGCAGAATCTTACATTTTCTGCTCACCATAGGCCACCGGCCTGATGTAAAAGCGCCCGGGGGAAAAACCAGAGGAAGGGAAAAAAGGCACCGCGCTCCTCGGGGGGTGGAGTTGCTGCCTGCACTGGTTCCGGTACCAGCCCCGGCTTCCTTCCTCTTCCTGTCGCGGGTGTCCCGCCTCCCCTGCGCCCCAGTCCTCCACGGCGGGGCGCTCGAGAGGCGACGCTGGCTCGCTATTCCTGTCTCCAGCCCTCAGACTGGGACGGGCCGGGGACACCCGACTGCCGCCGAGCGCGCATTCGCCTCTCCGAAGTTTCCCACCACCGCCACTACGGAGGTGCCGAAAAGTTCAGATGGCTAAACCGGGGCATCAGGGAGAAAGGATTTTTTCCTTCTCCCCGATGTCCAAACGGTTTAACCACAGATGTCTCTCCGTGGCCACCCTCGCCGCCATCGGCGCTATCTGTACGGTGGCCCGGAGAGCGAAAACCGCGGTCCGGCGCGACTCGACTACCGCCTCAGGGGGTCCCTCCCCCTGATCGAGGTCCCTCAGCAGGTCCGCCTGATAAGCCTGCAACACAGCTGTGGTGTGCAAAGCCGCTGCAGCGCGACCCACTGACATGTACGCCCTGCCATTCAGGCGTTTAGACCGACAGGGTGGGAGCCACAGTGTCGCCGGCCGCCCAGAGGCGAGATAAACATAACCTCTCGTCCACAGGCGGCATCGACACATACCCAGCCAGGCAGTCCCTCGACATCAGCGATATTTAGCTCGCCGATGTCGAGAGATGCGGGGCTGAGTATGGTTTCTTCCATCCCCTCGAGATCTGCTGATGGAGATCTGGAAGGAATGGAAGACTCCCAGGAGTTGGGAGGTCATGGGCGGAGAGAAACCGATCGTCCGAACTGTTTGGACGCTCAGCCTTTCTCCTCACGCGCCGCAAAGGCAGCTGCAGTCTACCCGCAGCGCGTTCCATGACTTCCAGCAACTCCCGTACATGGGACAGGATGGTAAGAAAAGCTTCAGCATTTTTAACTGACTCACCCATCCTCTGCTCGAGTGGAAGAGCAGCAGACGAGGAGGAGGAACATAAATCCAGCTCCTTCCTCCGAGGTCCGCCTCTCGCGATCTGGATCGTCCTCAAGAACCATAACTGTCTCCAAGCGACGAGCCAGATCCATCTGGGAAGCGCTTTTGGTATTTAGACGCCGCTCAGCCTCAGCTCGAGCGTGGCCGTTCCCAGATGCTGAAACCTCTCCCCTCGAGAAGAGGTCCCACCGAGAGCGGAGCGTTTCCAGAGGACAACGCTCACAAATACTTTCACAAGAGGTTCGCAAACCTCTCATGCATGCTCTTCTCCCAGACAGTAAACGCAAAGTGTGTGTGTATCCAAAGCGCAAGATACACATTCCAAACACACCTGCAGAAGTGGCGTTCTCAGCACACTTCATTGTTATCCTTCTTGTAGACGTTTCACGTGAAGACAGGCAAAACAGTCCCTGAAGACGAAAAGATACTGTCATGTTGGCAAGGCTCCCTTATATACTTCCTGGTCGCACCTTGATGACATCATAGGCTGTCGCCGGTCAATAGGATTGACGTGATTCAATGTGATTTCAGGCACCAGTCACGCTGGAGGCGTTCCCCATAGCGTAGCAAAAGCTGACGCAGTGCGAGTTCCCTTTCGAAAGGGAACTTGGTTGGCACGTTCGGTCTGACCATTACTCTGGGGGTGATATCCCGAAGACAAACTAACTGTAGCCCCTAGTAATTTACAGAATTCTCGCCAAAATTTTGACACAAACTGGGAACCCCTGTCCGAAACCACGTCCATCGGGAGGCCATGTAACCGAAAGACGTGGTCAACGACAGACACCGCTGTCTCCTTGGCTGAGGGCAATTTGGGCAAGGGAATAAAGTGTGCTGCCTTCGAGAATCGGTCCACTACGGTTAAAACAACCGTCATGCCATTAGAGGGCGGGAGGGCGGTGACAAAATCTAGCGCGATGTGGGACCAAGGTCTCGAAGGCACCGGCAGCGGATGGAGTAACCCATCAGGAGATCGGTTAGACGTCTTACCAATAGCACAAACCGAACATGCCAATACAAAACTGCAGACGTCACGAGCCATTAATGGCCACCAGAATCGTTGCTTTATCAAACCGCTAGTCCGGTTTACTCCTGGATGACAAGCAATGTTGGAGCAGTGACCCCACCGAATAACTTCGGACCGTAACTCTTCCGGTACAAACAATCGACTCGGTGGACCGCCGGGCGGAGGCGTTACCCCTTCTAAGGCCGATCTGACCTTCGATTCGACCTCCCATGTGAGTGTGGAGATCACTAGTCTCTCAGGCAAAATACACTTGGGAGTAATCGGGCGTTCGATGGATCAAAAATAGGAGATAAAGAATCGGGTTTGATGTTTTTGGACCCGGGGCGGTACGAGAGTAAAAAGTCAAAACGTCCGAAAAAAAGAGCCCACCGAGCCTGCCTGGAATTGAGTCTTTTCGCAGTTCTAATATACTCCAAGTTCTTATGATCAGTCCAAACGATAAAAGGTACCCCCGATCCTTCTAACCAATGACGCCACTCCTCCAACGCTAACTTGACGGCCAGCAACTCCCTATTACCAATGTCATAATTACATTCGGCAGGGGATAAACGGTGGGACAAAAACGCGCAAGGGTGCATCTTGTCATCTGTGAGAGAGCGTTGCGATAGAACTGCACCTACCCCCACCTCTGATGCATCGACCTCCACCACGAACTGACGTGATGGATTAGGGGCGATAATGATTGGAGCTGAAACAAAGCGGCCTTTCAGTTTGGTAAATACAGCCTCCGCTGTATCGGACTACCTGAACGTAGTTCTGGGGGAGGTCAAGGCAGTCAGAGGTGCGGCTAGTTGGCTGAAGTTGCGAATGAAACGCCGATAGAAGTTGGCGAACCCCAGAAACCTCTGCAGGGCCTTGCGGGAATCTGGGCTTGGCCACTCTACCACAGCCTTAACCTTGTCAGGGTCCATACGCATTCCCTCAGACGAGACGATGTATCCTAGGAAAGGAACAGACTGTGCATGAAAAGCGCATTTCTCCGCCTTGACAAAAAGCCCATTCTCTCGCAACCTCTGAAGTACTCGCCTGACGTGCTGAACGTGTTCCTGGAGAGATGAAGAAAAAAATCAATATGTCGTCCAGGTAGACATATATGAACTGGTCGACCATATCTCTTAGCATGTCATTGACGAGTGCCTGGAAGACCGCTGGGGAGTTGGATAGCCCGAACGGCATCACCAAATATTCAAAGTGCCCCCTGGGGGTATTAAAAGCGGTCTTCCATTCATCCCCCTTCCTGATGCGAACCAAATAATAAGCGTTACGCAAGTCCAGTTTTGTGAAAACAGATGCTCCCTGCAACCTCTCAAAGGCTGAAGACATCAGCGGCAAAGGATAAGTATTCTTTACCGTGATGTTATTCAGCCCTCGGTAATCAATGCAAGGTCGCAGCGAACCATCCTTCTTTCCCACAAAAAAGAACCCCGCCCCCGCTGGAGAAGAGGAAGGGCGGATGAATCCGGAGGCTAGAGAATCAGAAATGTATTTCTCCATGGCCTCCCTCTCTGGAATAGAAAGAGAGTAAAGCTTGCCCTTAGGCGGAGACTTACCTGGGAGTAAATCTATAGCACAGTCATAGGGACGATGCGGAGGAAGAGAGGCAGCGCGGGACTTACTGAACACCTCCTTCAGGTCACGGTACTCGGGGGGCACGTTAGACAAATTCACCACCTCACTCTGAAAAACAGGACGAGACACAGACGAACAGGCAGACACAAGACAAGACTCATAACACTTATTGCTCCAGGTAGAAACGAAATTATGTCCCCAGTCGATCCTAGGGCTGTGCTGGATCAGCCAAGGATGACCGAGGACAACGGGAGCCAGGGGTGAGTCCAAGAGTAGAAATGATATGAGTTCCGTGTGGTTGCCAGATGTGATGAGTGTCAATGGTTGAGTGGTGAAAGTAATATTGGGAAGTTTCTGTCCATTGAGTGCGTTGACCTTGATAGTGTCCTGTAGTGCAGTGATGGGTATACCCAGAGTGCGTGCCAAAGAAAAGTCCATAAAATTACCCTCTGCCCCTGAATCCAAAAGTGCCTGGCAGACGTGTGACCGGGCTGCCCACAGCAGTCTTACAAGAAGGCGAGTAGAGGATGAGGTCTTCTCCACAGAGATCCCGCCCGACAGTAGCCTCTGGTTTACCGCCGGGCTTGGTCTTTTACCGGGCATCTATCCAGGTAATGTCCTGTTACACCGCAGTAGAGGCAAAGACCAAGGGATCTCCGTCTCTCTCTCTCCTCCCGGGAAAGCCGAGCACGACCCACCTGCATGGGCTCCGGATTTGAAATGGGACTGACCGCACCCCATCTGGTGGCCTGAGGGCATTCGACATTAGCGGCTTGAGCCCCTCCTCTGGACGACTGCTCCAGGCGACTGTCCACCCTCAAGGCCAGCTCAATAAGTCCATCGAGTCCTTCAGGAAGGTCCAGGGTGTAGATCTCCTTTTGGATGCGGTCAGCCAGCCCATGCAGGAACATGTCCCGCTGTGCCTCCTCGTTCCAATGGCATTCAGCGGCAAGGGTGCGAAACTCAATGGAATAGTCAGAGACCGAGCGGTTGTCCTGATGAAGATTGGCCAGTTGACGTGCCGCTTCTCTCCCCGCCACCGCTCGGTCAAACACCCGCTTCATCTCTTCTGAGAGTGCCTGGAACGAGGAACAGCAGGGTTGACGATTCTCCCACACCGCCATTCCCCATAGCGCCGCCCGTCCGGAAAGCAGAGTTAACACAAAAGCCACCTTAGCCTCCTCGGTGTGAAAAGTCTGTGGTTGGAGCGCAAAAAACATAGAACATTTAGTCAAAAAAAGGTCTGCAGTAATTCGGCTCACCAGTGTAACATTCAGGACTGGGTAGGCGTGGCTCGGGATGACGGATCGGCGCTGCTGGTGTGGGAGGAAGCGGCGGTGGGTTGGATACAGCAGGACTGATGAGTTGTTGAATCCTTTGGGTCAGCTCGGACACCTGTGCCACCAAGGTCTGAACCGCGCGTCCCGTGATGTTCAGGTTCTCTTCCTGCTGATCCATCCTGGAAACACTTCGCGTCAGAAACTCACTCAGGTCCGATGAACTTGCTGAATCCATGTTCTGGTCAGAGCGTTCTGTAACGTTAGGAAACGTAAGACAAAGTCGGATTCAATTGCAAGTAAAAAGTATTTATTTGAAAGTGAAGCGTAGAGTCTGGACACAGCGAAGATTCTCCAGGGATTAGACACTTGGCAGCACAGGGACTCTGTGGACAGCTTCGACCTCCCGTGAGGTGATGTGGTGAAGACGGTGGTGGTGAACAGCAACAGGAACCGGAGAAACACGAAGATCAGGAAGCACGGAGAACAACGGGTAGAGGAACAGGAGGACAGGCAGGAAACACACAGGAGACATCCAACAACGCTCTGACAAATGACATGACAAACAGAGAGACAATAAATAGGGTGTGCTGATCAATTGCAGCTGGATCGCTGATTATCGCAGCAGGTGTACTCAATCGTCAGCACACCCAATCATACACACCCAGACTCATTCAATCATACACACACACACACATTCAACCATGCACCCACGTGAAACGTATGAGAGTGAGATAGTGAATTTATGAACCGTGACAGACATAAAGTCATAAATCATAGGGTCATAAATCATTTTGACAGAAGCACCATCATATAACTACTTGTATAATTACAAAAAAACAGGAACACAATACTGAAAACAAAATTGCCATTCCATGAAAAAATTTACTAACGACTAACAAAAATAACATTAAGAAAAAACCCAAACCAACCTTTTACAATAACAGAACCATTCCACATTAACAATATCCAACAATCTGCAATAACAAACTGATCCATAACCTGATCACCGCTTAATCTAAACCAGAAACACACGACTTGATAACACTGGCAGATCACGATGCTAATTCCTAAGATTCACATTTCCCATCTTCTGATGTACATCTTGACTAAGCTTTTTATAGTGGGTGGACTGATTCTGAAGATTCACATGCATCAGGATTTTGTTTTGGTACTTTTACCATGGCAATCACATTGTCTTTCTGCAAGTCCACTTGAATGCAACCACATTCCAAGAAATATTCCTCCATATTTAGCCCATCTTGTAGCAGATAACTTACATCTTCACAGACAACAAACTGCTGCAGAACTGAGTTGTGTACAGTTACATTCTGCTCACCAAAATCGCCAAAAATACTCACATTAGCTGTAGCGGTCGGTTTTTTACATATCACACTTCTGCTACAGGTTGCACTTTTCACACCTATGGAACTTTTTCTTTTTTGCTTGCTTTGACAATTTCCACAACTTCTAGAGACCCAAACAAAGGTTTCTTTAACTCCACACAAAGATGTAACAGGCTCCTCTTCAATGTCTCAAGCAACAATTGGCCCCAAACCTGGCAAGGGTCGGCTCTTTCTGATGACGGTTTCTTGCATCGTCGTTAAATAAAGTTCTTCTCTGAACTCACGAGTGCTCAAATTGGTAAATTCATAGCTTAAATTCAAAAAATGTATGGAAAAATATTTATATTTCCAGACTATTGTCCCCATTTAATTTTCAAAATATAAAAAGAAGAATTTCTAAATGTATATAATAAATATATAATATATACAATCGTTTTTTTTTTCATGGCGTTTGGATCAGTCTGCCAGCGCTACCGATCGTTTTTAAACACGATCTGCTGGAGTTTAGGTCTGCAGTGATTGGTTGTCACGTTGTTAGGCGGCAGTTGCTATCACAGCGCCCCTACATCAAACTGCTTGACTAAAAACACCTGGAACGTTGTCCTTGATTTTTACATTTGAGTGTGGACTTCACGGCAAACAAAATGTGAAAATGCAAGTTTTCTGAGGGCTGGCTTGCCAATCCTAAATATAAAGACTGGTTAGCCAAAGATTTAAAATTTACAAAGAAAGCTATTTGCAAACTTTGTGTCAAATCATTTGACATCTCCAACTTGGGGGAGGCGGCAATTGTAAGCCATATGTTAGGCCAAAAGCATCGTCGTCTCATCAGAGCATCCACCACACAAAGTCTCACAACGTTAATGGCCCAGACCAAGGTGGGACCAAGACCAACCACATCAAGCCACAAAGCCCATAATGTACTGATTGATCAAAGGTGAGCATTTGAACTAGTCAGTCTAATGTTATCCTTTAATTAACTTAACGTACTACTTAACATTAGCAGGAAGTCTAGAAAGCTGACGATCTAAAGCTAACGTCAGCTTATCAATTCAGTAACGTTACCACACCAAGATAATTATGTGAATATAGTGTTAGTGAGAAGATAAAGGCCATTTCTAGAGGGAATATGGAGTATTTGGAGCTGCAGCAGTAGTCACATCGGTCAATTTATCACTCTTATCAGGTGCGTTCACAGAGTACAATTGCGTTTTCGCGTGACGCTGCATTTCTCTTTAACGTTACTGTTATATTTGATATTTTCTCAGTGTTACAAAATAAAATTGTGTATTTCCATTTCGCAAAACTTTGAGTATCCAATCTGGGCCGTTGAATGAGCATGTGCATCCGCGTCACAATCAAATAAGCAAAATATCGAGGGAGCACGCAATCATTAAGATTAGATTGTGTTTTGTTGTTAAGTGATCTATTATGACGAGGGAATTAATTCAATATGCGTGTAATGTTATTCCTATTACACAAGTTTGTCTTTTTCCAAAAACAGTTGTATTTTGACCTTTGTTAAATGAACGAGTGTGCATTCAAACCAGCAACAGATAAGGAAATTAAAAGCTTGTAGCCTAGCTATGGCAGTAAAGGTCAGACCTGTGTGTTCTTTCCTTTTCACAGTTCAACAGTGGTTAACACAGCACTTTATAGTTTGATAAAGCAAGTTGGTTTTGAGTCGATGGTGGAGTTCTTAAAGGAATAGTACACCCAAAATGAAAATTTGTCATTTATTCACCCCCATGTCTTTCAAAACCATAAGACTTTATTATATTAACACAAATATATATATATATATATATATATATATATATATATATATATATATATATATATATATATATATATATATATTATTATTTTTTTTTTAAAATCTGAGAGATTTCAGTCTCTTTATTAAAGGACTAGTTCACCCAAAAATGAAAATGTCTTAATCATTTACTCACCTCAATGCCATCCAAGATATTCATGCCTTACTTTCAGTGAAAAATAAATTAAGTTTGAGCAACCAACTGAGTTGGTTGCCATTTTGGATGGCATTGGGGTGAGTAAATGATTAGGATATTTTCATTTTGATTAGTTTAGAATGACATGTTATTAGTTTAGAATGACATGAGGGTAAGTAAATGAGGATAGAAATGTAATTTTTGGGTAAATTAATAACCTTTTAAAAAAAATTGACTGATTTAGCATTTTGATCGTTAAGATCACAAAAGGCAATATTTTAATATAGGATTTCTAAATATTTTATTTATAATTAGCCTATTGGTTAAACTGTCTTTACAAGTTTGCTGTACCTAACAGCCAATTAAGCGACTTTAGCTCTATTTTCTGGTTAATTGTACATGAACGTCCCTTCTGTTTCTGTAGGAGTTTACAGTTATTTAAATGGACAAAATTACAAATATGAATAACATTGCACTGATTTAGCATTGCAGTTTTAATAAAATGCTGTGCTGTGAACTTGACTGGTTTTGGTGTTAAATTGACTTGTACAAGCAACAGTAGTGACAATTTTCAAATTTACAAATTTAACATGATAGCCTACATAGAGGTTTTGACTCAGAGTGTAACGTACTTGTCGGCGCCAGTAGTGCTGTTGTGCTTCGGGAGATCCGAGTTCCGAGTCCTGCATCATGGACTTTTCCCAATCCCGCCCCCCTCTCTCTCCCACCTTACTTCCTGTCTAGCTACTTTCCTATCCTAATAAAAGGCAAAACCGCCAATACTAAATCTTTTAGAATGTAACATACTTGTTAGCAGTTGAATTTTAAAACAATTTATCAGAACAAGTTAAATATGGTCGGAAAAATCTGTAGGGAAGTCTGGAAATTTGAGTCTGGAAAAGTATGGAATTTTGAAATTAAAATTGTGTAGGAACCCTGACTTATTTACTTAGCCCCCATAAACACTAACACAAACTCAGACAAATCAATTACACAAACGTCTTGGTTACGGATGTAACCCTCATTCCCTGAAGGAGGGAGCGGAGACGTACGTAGTAACTGACCGACAAATTGGGATCTGATTTCAGAGACCAATCTACTTCGAATGTTTAGAAACGAGCCAATGAAGATTGGCATGCGATTCACGCATTCCACGCTCCGCCCCGCAGCGCGGGTATAAATAAGGAAGTGGAATGCATGATCATTGCTTTCTCTGCTGAGGAGCCGAACTCGTGACTCGGCCTCCCAGCGGAAGCACAGCATCTGGCGACGGGACGTATGTCTCCGTTCCCTCCTTCAGGGAACGAGGGTTACATCCGTAACCGAGACGTTCCCTTTCAGTCGGTCACGTTCAACGTACGTCGGAACTGACCGACGAATTGGGATCTCTACCAAAACGCCAGGGCGCTGGCCCTTCCAGCGTCGTGCTTGAGCGCACTGGACCGTCTTAAATGGTACGGAAGTCAGGGCTCCAAGCAGGGAGGTCAGTCACTGCTGTTTCTGCAAGACCCACCCAGTGTGACTATTGGATAACGCTGGGAAAGCGTGCCCGTCTCGGGAGACGGAACACTGCGGAGCCACGTTCTTCAGTGGAAGGCTTGGTAGCGGAATACACATAAGGACTAACCTAGAAGGGTAGTGCAACATATGGCAGTCTCTGGGGTGGTTCCAGCCTGGTTCCAGGGGGGAAAGAACACGCCCAGAGACGACAGAGCGGGCTCTGTCAAGGGAAAGACACGGGGCTAGCCAAGTAGGGTAGCAGGTACCGTGGACGAATACGCATATGGGGTTGCCGTGAGGGAACCGCTACATATGGAACCCAGCCTACACACACGTTTCACAAGCATACGGGTGCAGGCCTGGCGTCAGACGGCCGCAACGTCTGGCACCGCAGGGGTGACGGAGGAGCTCGACAGGGTTAGCCGTTTCCGGGGAACACAACTGGAGACAATAGACGCACGTATCCGGCCCAGAGGGCGGGAGTGGCGCTGCAAGCCGACACTTAGAACGGGCACTTAGCGCTACTGGCCTGTGGAGGCGAGGATCCGGGAAGATATCAGCTCTACATGGAGGCTATAGAATCTAGCGAACGTGTTAGGTGTCGCCCAGCCCACAGCTCTACAAATATCTGTCAGCGAGGCACCTTGAGCCAGCGCCCAGGATGAAGCAACACTCCTTGTTGAGTGTGCTCGCACCCCGAACGGGCAAGGTACGCCTTGGGACTGGTAAGCCAAGACGATGGCATCCACTATCCGGTGGGCCAACCTCTGCTTGGAGACAGCCTTTCCCTTCTGCTGGCCTTCGAAACAGACGAAGAGTTGCTCTGAGGTCCGAAAGCTTTGAGTCCGGTCAACGTAAGCGCGAAGAGCACGGACGGGACATAACAAAGCCAGGGCTGGGTCTGCCTCCTCCGAAGGCAGCGCTTACAGGTTCACTACCTGGTCCCAGAAGGGAGTGGTAGGAACCTTGGGCACGTATCCTGGCCGGGTTCTCAGGACAACGTGAGAGTTGTCCGGCCCGAATTCTAGGCACGATTTGTTGACCGAAAGTGCATGCAGGTCCCCTACCCTCTTAATAGAGGCCAAAGCCGTCAGAAGCACTGTCTTCATCGACAGGATTTTAAAGGGCATATTGCAGGTTACATTTTTTTCTAGATTAATTTATAACCTTGTATGAAAATACCATATGAAAAGGTAGTGCAGGATTTAAAATGTTTTAAAAAGACATAAGAGCACAAATTTAGTAGATAAAGTGGCCATTTCGTTGGCCGCTTGGAAAAAGCACTTTTTTTTTCAACATCGCGTCATATTACGTCACGAGAGGGAGTGGTTCGCCGAGCTCTGCGTTGGCTCAGTGCAGAATAGGTTGGTATTCAGTAGAGTCTGTGTATTTTCGGTAGTTTTTCTATTCCAATTTATCATTGTCATGGTAAATTATTATCCAGGCTGTCAGGGCATCGAGTCCACAGGTTTCCTAAAAAAAAAAAAGTTAGGAATTCTGCATGGTGGCGTTTTGTGCAGGTGAAGAAACGGGACTTCCCTTCATGCATCTGCTTGGAAACACGTGATGGTGTGTGCAGTGCTTTAGACCGGAGGATTATCATCCCAGCGATGTGATGGAGTCAAACATTGTTATACTCGTGTAAGGCCGGCTACACACTGGCTGCGTGACGTGAGCGTGGCGTTTTCTATCTGTAGACCGGCTACACACTGCAAGCGGGGCGTTTCTGTTGCATTTCAGCTGTGTGCCGTTTTCTGTCTTTGCACCGCTTTGCACACCCGAAGCGTGTCTGACGCGGCGCTGCTGCTGCTAGGTGACGTAGTGGAAGGCCTATACTTCATGTTAAACATAAAATATATAAATAAATATTTATATAAATATATAGCCTACTGATACAGCAAAGACAACGTCAGCACTCGGCAGTATTGACGGCCGAATAGGCAACAAAATATTTTGCTCTGCATTGGCAGGTGCAATATTTGAAAATCGATATTATATATATATTTTTAATTACAATTATATCTGCATTTATGTCAAAACCTAGAGACTTTCACACATAAAAATGTAATTTATTAATATGTATTCGTGTCAAAATGACAAACAGCTTTTCCTATTCTATTTTGCTTGGAAACGCTTCCAACACTCTTGCGTGTCGCATCGGTTCTATTTCTAGCACACGCTTTTGGCATGGCTCGAGCCGCACGTGTCACGCAGCCAGTGTGTACCTTGCCTAAAGCAGGGCTCTCAAGTTTTGAACTGAGTTCAGAGTGAGATTTTGGTGACGGCAGCAGGGGTTTGGGTGGGGACGAGGTTCTGATCTGAAAAATTAGTATAAATAAATAATAATATTTTTTGTGTGTGTGTGTGCGCGCGCGTGTGTGTGCATACTATTAATTCTTGCATTTCTCTATTTCAAAGATGTCAGGGAAGAGGCAAATTAATAATCCATAATAATTTGGAATATTTGTTTTTCCAGAATTTACTGGTGTTGTTAATATAATCTATTCTGAAGCAATAGTCTCACCAGTTCAATCAGCTTTGACATATTTAAATCTGCATATTTTGGATATTTTTACCTTTTATGAAGGGCATTTTCCCATAATATTATTAAATATAGGCTATGCTTCAGCTTTCATTTTATATTCTTAAATTTGATTTATAAATTACATTAGAATAAGACACTTTAGGGCTGTTGCCAATCAAATTAAATAATTTACACTGAAAAATGTTATGAGATTGTTTTAAATATTTTTGAATATACAAATAAGAAATATTGGAAAGAAAACATTAAATTAAACCACCAGTAGGTGGCAGAATGTAAACGTTGTTGTTGCGGGAATATCTAAATCTTACCCGGATACAGCAATGCTATTTTCTGATTGGCTGTTCGGTAGTTATATTTTTTATTTGATTGGCTGGTGTGTGGCAGGGCCTTCTGAACTCTATTTGGAACTCACTTGATTCCTCTTAATAGCGGCGCAACTTGGTGGGCATTATCCTGGAAATTTCTCTGCGTGAGAAATACAAGGTGTGGCGTGTGAGCGTGTGAACGGGTTGAAATGCGTGTGTCTCACGCCCAATGCGTGAGACTTGAGAGCCCTGCTAAAGGATGAATAAACATCCACACGCGATGCTTCTTTGCTGTCGTGTTTACATTAATGAATACAAAGTATGTACATTAACACAAATGAATACAGTCTCACACTTTTTCGAAAAAAAGTTCTGTGATATTTTATTCATGCCATGTATGCACATTCAAGTTCACTCAAATACATAACGTCATATACATCCTCACACTAGCGGTGAATCGGCACGAAATAAACCCATAATACAGAATGAATGAATAAAGGATAAACACAATAACACAACGTTACTGTCTGTGGTTCGGCGGCCGGCGGGAGATGTGACGTCCCGGATCCGTCAGAGATGCAGCTCGGAGAAAACGTGAACTGTGCACCGTGGCGTGAGTCTTGTAAGTTACCAAATCAGTCGTGATGAGAAACCGCTAACGTTTTATCACATAACGTTTAGCCTTTAGTGTGGACGGATATTAACGAGTGTGACTTTTCCTGATGGTCAAAGCCTATAAGTTTCTGTTATTGGTAAGTAAATCAATAACTTACTAGATGACAATAACGTTACCAGCTTTGCTATTGCCTGATACATGATAATAATCAGTACAGTGTTGTGATCTGAGCACAGTGATCATATCGTTAGCTAGCTTCATCTAGCTAACACTGGTCTCTCTCCGAGACACCTGCCGCTGTTCTCCACTGTTTCTCCTCACATAAATACTCAATCTGTCTCCTGTAATCGTTGTTCTGTCTAATCCTGGTCTGTCCCTAATTGTGTGTCATAATTGTATGGCTGTGGTCTGCCATATGAGTATTAATAAACATTTATAATGTCCTCAGCGTCCGAGCTTTCATTGCGATCCATTGTTTTCCTATCGTTGAAATTCACCGCACTCCCTCTCGTTATGTCACGTCCGGTTTTGGCATTTTTAGATGCGTGTAACCCATATTTAGTTAAGACTTTTATTTTGGCGGGCCTGCAAACTCACAACTTCCTTAAAATGACTGGTTGCTGAGTTCACTTCCTGTTTGTCTCCACTGTGGCTGTGGTATGGTTTGTTTGGCATCCCCAAACAAACCTAAATTGTGCTTCAACTTTAGTTATTCAAGCTATGAATACTCGGTGAGTCTTTTTGCCATTCATTTGTCAACTGTAATATGTTTAATTCAGCCGTGTGTTTGCTCACCGAAGTATTATTTTTGACTATAGTTGCTGCCGCTTTCCAATCAGAGTCTTTTTCTGATTTTTCACTCTGTTTAAACGTTGGGTCACGCCTGGAGACCTTGCGTTGATCATTTCAATTTCAAAGGTAAACCTTTTACCTGTTATAATATGAGGGCATTGTTTTGATATGTTAGCATGGGTGCTAATTTAGAGCATGATTGCTGTTTTGAGTGTGTGCTGTTACTGTTGTGACTACAGCTGAAATAGCTATATGTTTTTTGGTAGTCATTTAAGCTTATTGATTTTAACGTAGCTACGTATTTTTCTTTTTGATATTGCGCAATATTTTTCACAAATACCAAACTCTGCTTTAGTGTTTTGGGTAATTTGGAGATTAACATTTTTGATTATTGGAATCTGAAGGTGCACTTTGTATTATTATTTTGAATGTTAACTTTGAGTATATGTTTTGATTCTGAAAATGACATTTAGATTAGTTGACTATGAAATTTAAATTATGGTGAAATTTCATGGAACATGAGATTAATTATTTTATTATACTTATTTCATATAAGTTATTGCATGATTTTTATTTATTGAAATGCCTTGCATTAAGCGGGTATGGTTATGCATATATTGAATTACTTTAGTATATGTTATGGTTATTTTATTTTTGAATGGAATTCTTAATTTGTATTTTGGCCTTCTTAGGTCAGGTTTTTTTCCTGGATCAACAAATCTCCATTCTCCAATTATGGATCTTTTGAACTCTCGACCCGTCCTAACTCAAGGACTCTGATCGAGATGGCGAGCTAAGAGAACTTTGATATATGTGGTAGGGTAACCGAACCACACATTCACTGCGATTGAACACTTCCCTATCTGGATTAACTATTGCTCAATTCGTCATTAATTGACATTTCACCAGACCTTGTCCTGGTTTTGGAACACATTGTGTCGGGGTAAAGTTTTTTCCTCTTTTCTGTTTTTTTCCAAATCATTGGCAGCGCACTAATCTGCCATTGAACTGAACTGTAATTCAAATTGTTTTGTATGTGTCATTGAAGTTATGTTGTTTATGTATTGTTTATGTTTTGTTATCTACTAAATACACACACTCATACTAAAGTGACTCCAGTGTACTCATTCACAACCCAGGCTCCGTGACGATCCCTCTTCTATTGCCAGGTGGCATCCGCAGTCAATTGCCTAGCTTCTACTTGTTACATCTTTGGCGAGCCAGCCAGGAGCCTGACATTGTGAATGTCTGTACTTGTGTCATTGTGTGATTCCTGTTTATATTATATAGAATAGTAATCAAGTAGGATCATGGATTTCTTTAAGAAAACTGGTATTAATGTAGCTAATTCTGTCATTATTAGTGGTGTGACCAACACCAAAGCAGATGACGAAATTATTGATCATTTAGGTAGTTACGGTGAAATTAAACAATCGTTTACCATTACCGAACATGAGAGTCCATTTTATAAAAACCTGACCGTTGAATTTATTAATGCAGCAGCTTTGGCACAGCTAAAACCAAAACTGCCGTATACTTTTTCAGCTTCCTCTGCTGATTTTGTTATTAAGTTACTTAGGAGTGAGTGTGCCGCCGCAGCCACAGTGGAGGCCACCCCAGCCCCTGATTACCTGCAAGAGTTGAAACGTATCTCCCGACAGAGTGGCCAGTCATTTGACAAAGTTCTTAAAGGAATGTTTGACCAAATAAGTTCACATTTGGGAATAGCAGCCACTGGTGGTGGAGAGGAAAATAGCAATGATGAAGAAGAGGAGGAGGGTGAAGAGGACACCGTTGAGGTGCTTGGAACTGCTGTGGAGACTGATCAAGGACCTCGACCCCGATCAACCCCAGTTAGGGATGGTGGACCAAGAATCTCACTCTCTGGAAATGAACTGAATCCTCCTGAGATCCAACGAGTTGTAGTTGAACACATTGTGCGCAGAGATGATGTTAACTTTCAGCCTATGTCTTCATTCCGACTACGCACCTTCTCAGGAAAATTTCCAAAACCACAGCATGAAGCGGATTATGAGTCCTGGAGGTCTCAAATTGAGCTTTTGACTGCAGATCCAAGTTTAGCACCTGTACACATCACAAGGCGCATACTGGAAAGTTTACTCCCTCCAGCTGCAGATCTGGTGAAAAGTTTTGGACCTACGGTTCTACCTGTTACCTTTCTGCACGTACTTGACTCTGCTTATGCCACAGTTGAAGATGGCGAGGAGTTGTTTGCCAAATATTTGAACACTCTTCAAGATCAGGGAGAACAATCATCTTCATACTTGCAGAGACTCCAGGTCGCACTTGGTAGTGTGGTCAAGCGTGGTGGTATTCCAGCTGCAGAATTTGACAAATACTTGCTGAAGCAATTTTGCAGAGGGTGCTGGGACAACAGTGTGATAAACAAGTTGCAACTGGAACAGAAAGGAGACCAACCACCTTCTTTCTCAGAGTTGTTGTTTATGCTCAGAACTGAAGAGGACAGGCAGTTGGCAAAAGAGACATTAATGAAGAAGCACATTCCATCAGGGAGGCACCATGCAAAATTACAAACTCATAGCACTAGTGCATGTGATCATACCTCAGACACACGTGCTATTGAAGAATTGAAAAAACAGATGTTGCGACTTCAGAGCCAGATGTCTGCCTTGTTGGCTCAGAACTACGTTAAATCAGACACTCAGTTGAACAAAAAGCACTCAAAACCTAGTCAGGGAGCCAACAGGCCAAAGCCTTGGTTTTGTTTCCGGTGCGGGCAGGATGGTCATATAGTCCCCAACTGTTCCAGTCAGCCAAATCCCAGTTTGGTGGAAGAAAAACGCAGCCAGCTCAAGTGCAAGCAGCAATCCTGGGAAAAACGGAAACCGTTAAACTAGAAGCAGCTTCTGCCGAGGGACAAGTGGGAGCTGCAACCAGTGAATGTCCCCACGTTAAGCATTCATCACCACGTTGCCCATTGCCAAAGGGGTTGGTGGGCACAAGAAGTACCGGTGAGGTCAAGGTTAAAGGGACCACTTTTCATTGTCTTTTTGACACGGGGTCCCAAGTCACCACAGTTTCACATTCCTTCTACAACACCTACCTCTCAGATCATGAAATAAAGTCATTGAATAATCTGTTGGAGGTAGAGGGTGCAAATGGACAATGTGTGCCTTACATTGGGTATGTGGAACTCTGTTTAACTTTTCCACCTGAGTTCATAGGAGAAGAGATGGACATAGATACCCTGGTCTTGGTTGTACCGGACCTGCGAACGACACAGCCCCCTGTTCTGATTGGCACCAATACTTTAGATGTCGTTTACGACCAGCACTTTATATCACGCTCTGAGTTTCATCCTGTGCCCTTTGGATACAAGGCGGTGCACAAGATTCTGGAGATAAGGCGCAAGCTAGCAACAGATGACTATCATGGCGTGTTGAAGATGATGTCCACCACCCCACAGACTATTCCTGCTCGAAAGACTGTTGTGTTGGATGCCTATGCCATGTGTCCATTCTTGCAAGGTGAGAAAGAAGTACTCATTCAGCATCCAACCTCTTTCTCTTTACCTGGTGGTTTGATAGTGAAATCTAGTCTTGTCGATCTACCTCCAGTCCAACCTGTCCATCTCCCAGTGGTAATCACCAACGAGTCTGACCACGACGTAGTGATTCCTATGAGAGTGCCCATTGCAGAGTTAAGTGCCATTCAGACCATCCTTCAGAAAGAACAAAATGTGCGTCAACCTTCCTATTCTACAGAGCCAATTCCAACCAAGCTGAATTACAACTTCGGAGAGTCTCCACTCTCAACTGAATGGAAGCAACGTGTAACAGCCATGCTCGATAGTATGCCTGAGGTGTTTGCAAAGCATGAATTTGACTTTGGTCGCACGGACAAGGTTAAGCATGACATCAAGCTTTCCGATCCAACTGCTTTCAAGCAACGACCAAGACCGATACACCCTCAAGATGTGGATGCTGTTCGTAAGCACATTCAGGAGCTGTTGCAGTCTGGTGTTATACGAGAATCTAACTCACCTTTTGCTTCCCCAATAGTTGTGGTGCGAAAGAAAAATGGTACAGTAAGGCTGTGTATTGATTATCGACGGTTGAATGCACAAACGATTAAGGATGCGTATGCACTGCCGAAGCTAGAAGATACTTTCTCAGCACTCGCTGGCTCCATATGGTTTTCTACATTGGACTTAAAATCTGGGTACTATCAGATAGAGATGGAGGAATGCGATAAGAGCAAGACAGCATTTGTATGTCCACTTGGATTTTATGAATTCAACCGTATGCCTCAGGGCGTGACGAATGCCCCAAGCACTTTCCAACGCCTCATGGAGCGGTGTATGGGGGATTTGAATTTGAAAGAAGCGCTGGTGTTCATTGACGATTTGCTCGTGTTTGCACCAACACTAGAAGAGCACGAGCAACGTCTGCTGAAAGTGCTTCAACGCCTGAAAGAGTTTGGGCTAAAGTTATCTGTTGAAAAATGTGTCTTTTTCCAAACATCAGTTAACTACCTTGGACATGTAGTTTCCAGCGATGGTGTGAAAACCGATCCTGAGAAAATTGCCACATTAACGTCCTGGCCTGTCCCTCAAAACCTTAAAGAACTCCGATCATTCCTTGGTTTTGCGGGGTACTATCGGCGCTTTGTGCAGGGGTATTCTTCCATCGTCAGACCCCTCAATAATTTAACTTCTGGATATCCGCCCAGCCAGAAAAGGTCCAAGCAGGTGGCGAAATCGCATCATTATCTGAATTCAAAGGAACCTTTTGCTGACCGATGGACCCCTGCTTGTCAGCAAGCCTTTGAGGAGATAATCCAGAAGCTTACGACTGGTCCAGTCCTTGCCTTTGCCGATCCAAGGAAGCCTTACATCTTAAACACGGATGCAAGTTCTACTGGCCTTGGTGCGGTGTTGTATCAAGAGCACGATGGACGAAACCGGGTGGTTGCATACGCTAGCAGAGGCCTGTCACGCAGTGAAAGTAGATACTCCGCACATAAACTTGAGTTTTTGGCGCTCAAATGGGCAGTCACGGAGAAATTCACTGACTATTTGTATGGATCGGATTTCACTGTAGTCACTGATAGTAATCCGTTAACATATTTGTTGACTTCTGCAAAACTGGATGCTACCGATGGCTCTCCGCCCTTTCAACCTTTTCATTCAAGATTGTTTATCGAGCCGGGAGGTTGAATGCTGATGCTGACGGACTCTCTCGGCGACCTCATGCTGGACTGTCAGAGGATGCCCTATCCCAGAAGGAGAGAGAGAGAGAATACTGAAGTTCACAGAACAACATCTTGAGGATCCATTTTGTGTCTCCATTGACCAGCATTCAGTCCAAGCTGTGTGTGACAGACAACTGGTGTACAGCTCATCTGATCAAGACCAAATCGTTGCCCTTGTGCAAACACTCTCCACTATTGCTGACAGCCTGCCAGATAGTTTTGTAAATGATCTGCAGTTCTCTTCTCCCATTTTGCCATCTCTTTCTGATGTTGAGATCGCTGTCAAACAAAGAGCCGATCCAGTCCTTCAGCACATCATTGCTCAGTTAGAGAGAGGAGAAACTCTGCCGCCATCTCTGAGGGAACAGCTCCCCGATCTGCCATTACTCTTGCGAGAGCTTACACGTCTGGAGCTCCATAATAATGTTCTCGTTAGGAGGAGGCATATCGGAGGTGAGCCTTCTTACCAACTTGTCCTTCCAGAAGAATATCGGCCTCAAGTCCTATTCCAGCTTCACGATCAAATGGGCCATTTGGGCATAGATAGAACACTGGACCTTGTCAGATCCCGTTTCTTTTGGCCACGCATGTCAGTTGATGTCTGTAACAAGATTAAAAGATGTGAGCGATGCATTCGGAGGAAAGCACAACCAGAAAAAGCTGCACCCCTTGTCAACATCAGAACATCAAGACCTTTAGAACTTGTATGTATGGACTTTTTATCTATAGAACCAGATCGGAGTAATACAAAAGATGTCCTTGTCATAACGGATAATTTCACAAAATATGCTGTAGCAGTGCCTACCCCGAATCAACGAGCCAAGACAGTCGCCAAAGCCCTATGGGACAACTACCTGGTTCATTATGGAATCCCTGAGCGGCTCCATAGCGATCAAGGGCGTGATTTCGAATCACATACCATCAAAGAGCTTTGTCAAATGGCTGGAATCCACAAAATCAGAACGACACCTTACCATCCTCGTGGCAATCCTGTGGAACGGTTCAATCGGACACTTCTGAATATGTTGGGCACTCTGCAAGATCAGGATAAAACTCACTGGAAAGATTTCGTCAAGCCGCTTGTACACGCTTACAACTGTACTCGAAATGATGTCACTGGATATTCCCCATATGAACTAATGTTCGGTCGACAACCCCATCTTCCTGTTGATTTGGCTTTTGGGCTGCCTGTGTCTGGGAAAACATCTACATCTCATTCACAGTATGTTGAAAAGTTAAAGTCCCATCTTGAAGAAAGCTATAGGATTGCAACTGAGAACTCAGAAAAGGTTATGGGGAGAAACAAGCTCAGATTCGACAAGCAGGTCACTGCTTCAGAACTCTCTGTCGGGGACAGAGTTCTGGTCAGGAATGTCAAAATACGAGGCAAGCACAAGCTCGCAGATAGATGGGAGCCAGATGTGTATGTTATCCAGAAGAAAGCCGGCACTCTCCCGGTATACACAGTCAAGCCAGAAAGAAAAGATTGCCCCATCAGAACTCTCCACCGAGACCTGTTGCTGCCTTGTGGTTACTTATCACCAGCTTCTAAGCCTGAACCAGTAAAGACCAGAGCAGGAAAGTTATTGCCTCCAGTAAGTCCTGAAAGCTCTGACTTTCCAGACCCTGATGATGATCTGCAAGAACTGTTCTTACCTTGTTTATCTGAGAACTCCAGTTCCTCTCCTACTTGTATCACAACCGTGGTGGACTTACCTGTTCCAGCACCTGCAGTTCCTTCTGTTATGCCTGTGATTCCGCCTGGCCAGCGTTCACAGTCTGTCACTAATGAAACTTTTGAGGTGGAACAGAAGTCAGAGTCTGGATCTGTACTTACTGCTGATTCTGAAATAGAATTTGATTCCATTGAGTTGGGTGTGGTTGCAGAACCTCTAGATGAAACTGACTCAAATGCTGCTGATAACCTGGAGCCTTCTGGGGAAAGCACCTCCTCTGATCCAGAACCTGTGCCTGCTCTGAAACCAGTCAGCATTTCAAGTGATTCTTCAAGTGAACTTTCTAGCCCAGACTCGGAGCCACAAGTACAACGTCCCATTCGAACACGCCAGCCACCTAATCGTCTGCAGTATTCGAAGCTTGGGAATCCATTTTTGCATAGTATTCAGTCCCTGTTTCATGGGCTCAGTACTGTATATGCCTCTGCTCTTCAGCTTGATGAGACCCCTCTGACCCCTACTCCCTGTAGCGGTGCTGTGTGCTATCAGCCATCTACATGTACGAGGCCGTACATGAGTATAAGGGGGGAACCTGTAACCCATATTTAGTTAAGACTTTTATTTTGGCGGGCCTGCAAACTCACAACTTCCTTAAAATGACTGGTTGCTGAGTTCACTTCCTGTTTGTCTCCACTGTGGCTGTGGTATGGTTTGTTTGGCATCCCCAAACAAACCTAAATTGTGCTTCAACTTTAGTTATTCAAGCTATGAATACTCGGTGAGTCTTTTTGCCATTCATTTGTCAACTGTAATATGTTTAATTCAGCCGTGTGTTTGCTCACCGAAGTATTATTTTTGACTATAGTTGCTGCCGCTTTCCAATCAGAGTCTTTTTCTGATTTTTCACTCTGTTTAAACGTTGGGTCACGCCTGGAGACCTTGCGTTGATCATTTCAATTTCAAAGGTAAACCTTTTACCTGTTATAATATGAGGGCATTGTTTTGATATGTTAGCATGGGTGCTAATTTAGAGCATGATTGCTGTTTTGAGTGTGTGCTGTTACTGTTGTGACTACAGCTGAAATAGCTATATGTTTTTTGGTAGTCATTTAAGCTTATTGATTTTAACGTAGCTACGTATTTTTCTTTTTGATATTGCGCAATATTTTTCACAAATACCAAACTCTGCTTTAGTGTTTTGGGTAATTTGGAGATTAACATTTTTGATTATTGGAATCTGAAGGTGCACTTTGTATTATTATTTTGAATGTTAACTTTGAGTATATGTTTTGATTCTGAAAATGACATTTAGATTAGTTGACTATGAAATTTAAATTATGGTGAAATTTCATGGAACATGAGATTAATTACTTTATTATACTTATTTCATATAAGTTATTGCATGATTTTTATTTATTGAAATGCCTTGCATTAAGCGGGTATGGTTATGCATATATTGAATTACTTTAGTATATGTTATGGTTATTTTATTTTTGAATGGAATTCTTAATTTGTATTTTGGCCTTCTTAGGTCAGGTTTTTTTCCTGGATCAACAAATCTCCATTCTCCAATTATGGATCTTTTGAACTCTCGACCCGTCCTAACTCAAGGACTCTGATCGAGATGGCGAGCTAAGAGAACTTTGATATATGTGGTAGGGTAACCGAACCACACATTCACTGCGATTGAACACTTCCCTATCTGGATTAACTATTGCTCAATTCGTCATTTAATTGACATTTCACCAGACCTTGTCCTGGTTTTGGAACACATTGTGTCGGGGTAAAGTTTTTTCCTCTTTTCTGTTTTTTTCCAAATCATTGGCAGCGCACTAATCTGCCATTGAACTGAACTGTAATTCAAATTGTTTTGTATGTGTCATTGAAGTTATGTTGTTTATGTATTGTTTATGTTTTGTTATCTACTAAATACACACACTCATACTAAAGTGACTCCAGTGTACTCATTCACAACCCAGGCTCCGTGACGATCCCTCTTCTATTGCCAGGTGGCATCCGCAGTCAATTGCCTAGCTTTTACTTGTTACATGCGGAAGTAAAATTTTCTCACAAAAACGACTCCAAAAGCCTTAATAGTGTATTTTAAAGTATATTTTAAAGAAAATCTAGTTCCTACATTATTTTTCAATACATTGACTCACTGGAGTCTCTAACCTGCAATATGCCCTTTAAGCTCCACAGACTGCAAAGTCTCAAAGGGAGGGCTCTGAAGTGCTCTGAGCACTAGAGCCTCAGATATCATCAAGGCCTCCAAGAAGGCCAACGCCAGTATAATCATGCCCACAGATCATAGACAAGGACTTTACCCAGCTTCTGATCTGCATCTGATACTGATTATGCCTATTTTTTGTAATTAGTTTAATACCATTCTAATAAAAATAACAATCAACTTACCTAGGTAAAATCTTAAACACTGGTCTTTGAATACGGCTTTATTGTGGTTCACAGGCAGTCATTTAGGCACAACAATAGTTTTCTGGTTGAAGGTTCAGCTGAAAGCTTAAAAGGCCTTACAAGTCATGATGCCGAACATGAATCAGAATAAGTTCAGGTATTGTACATCTTTAGCAGACCACCCCAAAATCCACTAGAATGCATGAAATCACATCTACTTAATCCAAAATTTCCTGGGGGTGGACCTTCAGCTATGCCTGCTTAAAGAATGTAACCAATATTGTCCATCACCAGTAGGCTGCCCATATCAATGACTTTGGGCCTTCCAATTCTCTGATATCTGGGCCACCAACTTGTGTGGCTGCGTACACGGTATAATTTTGATCACCCATGACAAAATATCACTCCAAGGTTTTTTGAAAAGTTGACAGGTTTGTGAATCATGAGAGGTGATTTACAAAGTTTTGCCCATGTCAATTTACTGGTGTTTGCGCCATTATTTACCATCCCAAAAAAGCACAAAAGCGCAGAAGAAATTTTTGCGCCAATATTTGCGCCATTTCTTGTGTTTTTTTGCAGTGAAAATATACCACAGACAACATTTTTCTAAAATGTTTAAAGGAGCTGTATGTAGGACTGTGGCCAAAACTGGTACTGCAATCACTTTCAAATTACTGTAGTGAGGTGTTTCCCTCTACCCCTCCCCCCTGACTCGAGGTTGCCAGATAGGCTGCAGGATCCAGCGGGAACGTAGGCTGCTACACGGAGCTTTCAATGGCAATGACGAGTCGTACACAGTAAGTTTTTTTTCTTTCCTTTTATTATGTTTATGCTTCAAGAGCGATGTTTTGTGAAGTAATTATGAATCGCAAAAAATTTACTAATGGCGATTAGCCAAATATAATCGTAAATATGAACGCTCGTATGTGACAGTACATTCCCACATGAAAAATACTATAGTATATTATATTAAAATTACAGCAAAATTAATCTAGTAAATACTATAGTGTTTTTGAACCATACTGTAGTAAAGATGCTACAGTATATTGTAGTAACGTTATATTATAGTATATACTACACTTTGTTACAACAAATGTGGTACTGACTACTGACCGATTTGAAAGTGTTTCAGACGATGCACATCCAATACTGGAAAGTGATGGTGCAGTCTGGTGGTGCTTCTTCCAGTATCTCTTACTGGGGGTTGAGGTGCATGGGCCATAATAGCTGAAGAGACAAGCGTTTTTGTCATAAGTAGGCTAACAAATAACAAACATTGCCACAGCAAGTATAACGCGGGACAAATTACGCCATGTCAGCGTTCAATATCAACAATGGCTATCACATGGTTGATTTCAGTCCCATCAGAAACGATTGAGAGTAACTAAATAACATTTGCAATGGTCATACAGGTCAACTTGCAGCATGTTTTATCCACTATATATATGAAGGAAGAATGAGGAATAATTTTTACAGAGGTAACGTTAGGCTACTGTCTCAAATACGTTTTCACATTGCCATAATAGGCGTGCTAATGTTGTTTTCATCAGCGTCTCAGCATAATGACAGAGAAACGGGCTCTGATAATGCATTACTAATGTTAGCAATGACGACTCGCCATTTTTATTTACCAAACAATTCCTTAACGTTACCTTTTCAATTCAATGACCCACCTCCTCCATCTGCGCTAACCTAACGTTACTTTGCATGAACATGCACAACTTTGTTCGACTGTCGTGAATATTTGAAATGTCCGTTTACATTAAGTACAAGTTAGCCAAACATAGATGAACCTTAACGTTACCTGTCCAGGAGAAAATTAGCAATGTTGGCGTCAGTCTTCAAATTCTTCTCCGTTTTCAGCCGTCTCCATCTTTCAAAGGCATCTCCTATACAAATCCTTGTTTTATTTCGGACACTGTCACAACGTTTTTCTGATTCATATCGAGGTCGTTTAGGTTTCGTAAAGTTAGACATTGTTTATCCAAAAAGTTTGTAGCTGCAGCTGTGGTAACTAGCAGAGCTGGCAACCCGAATGCAGAAACACTACTGACTTCGTGATTGGTAGATAGGTGGAGGGCGGCGCTTCAGGCATGACACAACATGTCAACATCAGTTGAGGGCTGCAACTTCAATTTTAAAATGACAATATCTTGGCCGGACAACTGTTGTCAGTGATATAAGTATTTGAAATTAACATGATTTCTTAATGTCTATTGACATATTAGGGCCATTTTATGATTAATTGAAATACATTTCTTACATACAGTTCCTTTAATACTTTTCTTGCCTCATGAACCATCTGGCTCTGTAATTTATAAAAAGATAATACACAGATAATAACTTAATATAATTTAAACATTTTAAATGTTACACCAAATAAAAATCAATTAAACTCCTTAATATAAAATGTAAAAACTGTTTTCAGTTTGAGGTGCCCATTTTTAAGTCATTGTTATTTTATAATATATTTATATCATGTCTTTTTGAGTTTAACAGAACACAAGCTATTCATACATTTTAGAGCATGCCAACAATTAATTTATTTACTGGATGCAAACAATGTATTATTTGAACAGGATGCCAAGTGCATAATCATAAAGAAATCCAAACAGTGCATCAACCTGTGAAAACAATGCATCCGTTTTATAGAATGGCAACTATGCACCATCTCCACACAACTGATAAAGGATATTTGAAACAACTTTTACATTTCTTATATCCATTTATGGAGGCCTGTTTGGTAGAGTGGCCAGACGTAAGCCACTCCCACTGCATGAAAAGTGGGATTTTCGTCAGTATGTGGCACTGTAGATTGCCGTGGAACTTCAGGTTTACGACTGTGCACAGCAATTTGCAGGCAACACCGAAAACTGCCATAAATTGTCGTAAATTGACGTGGGCCTTGCTTGGCAGTTGTCCCCCCATGACCCCCCCTCCCCTTAATTCTAGGGGAGGCTTTATCATGTAAATGAACATGCTGTGAGCTACACAAATGCAAATCAGAGTAGCAGCAGGGGGAGTTTTATCTAGGTTCTGAATTTTTTTAACTAAAACAAGTTTAAAGTTTTAATTTTTCCACCCTGCACTGTGAATGATTTTTTAAATGGCTATTAATCATAAATGTGAAAAGTACAAGTTTGTGTGTTTATAGTTAAGTCAGATTGTGTTTTTCTGTAATTGTCATTTAAATTGAGCTCACACCACATTTTATGAATTATCAATGCAGATTTTCAAGAGGTGGTTTCCTGGACAGGGTTTAAATTATGCCAAGAGTAGGCCTAATCTAGTAATCGCGAGTTAAAAAATTGTTGCCTGGAACAAAGATTAAGCACAGATTACTAACACCTGGACTATGAGTCCTGAACTAAAATAAACTGGATTCATTTACAGTTTTATCTAATTGCTTACACACAATTTCTGAAAATATGGCTCCATTTCTTGTAACTCTACACACAAAACACACAACATGCAAAACATCAGACATCGCTTGCAAAAGCAACACTTTGTGCAAAACTATTTTAACTCTTCCAAAAATGTTGTTTTTGCATATATCTAACTACACACAAATATGCACAACTGAGGAATTTACAGTTGAACTGAAATCAGTTGAACTGAAATCAACTGAACTGAATCAACACTGAAGTCACTTGAGCTGAATATTGACACTATATTGGCTTGTTAGAGCCGGTTTACAGCAGAATTTGTTTTGAACTTGTTACTGAAGCTGCTATGAAACAATATATTTTGTTGTATGCATATTCTTTCTTTCTCAAACCTTAGTTTTGATTTCTAAGTGATCAATTTATGTATAAGTGTTTTCACACATGATCATTGGCTGTATGGGTCCTCAGTAAATGAATGTGGCATTTAAATGGCAAAAGTTATTCTTGTCTCTATAACTTATGGCTTCCTAAAGACACGTTTATGGGTAAATAAAATATTAATAATATAAATAAAATGTATATCAAAACATATTTTAAATATAATGAAGTCATTTTATTATAGCACTCATCAGATGTTCCTGGAAACAAAACAGAGACAGAACAGTATAAACAAACTAAACACCAAATTACAAAAACATTATTATGTGAAAGTGAATAAAGTTGTGTGTGTGTGTGTGTGTTTTCAGTTATAAATATGTGCTGTGTAAATTAGCCTATATATACTTTTAGAAATTATATATAGCCTAACTTTAAAAAACAAACAATAACCCATATAGATAAATTATAATAATTGTATAATATTAAGCATTTACTTAATATACATTGCAACATTAGGCTACTTTACTCTAGCACAGTAGTCAGTTAAGCAATTAATTAATATCTTATATTAATATGTATGTAGCCTAGGCTACAAGTCTGCTTTAAAAAAAAATATATATATATTACACTTCGACATGTACAGAATGTGCGCGTTAAGAAACACGTTCAAATGTGTCTTCTTAACATGTTAAAACTGTGCGTCGACTGTGTGTGTATGCCTGTTACATGACCAGAATGTGCGTGTCTACACATACAAAAGAAACACGTAAAAAATTGCTGCGTTGACACGGACAAACAGTCATAAGTCACGCGTTTCGTATAAAGAGATTTGGCCCCGGGCGCGTTCCATAGTAGAGCTCTAGTCCAATGAAGTGTGAGGTCGAGGTCATGGCCATGACGCGTAGAAGACGAGCTTTAAACTTTTTTTTTGCTGCTTTCCTTTTTCGTGATCAACAATGACAAGACGCCGTCTTCAACTCCTGGACGCGACCAACTTTTTCGACTAATTTTCTGGAGGCTGTCTTCGTCTTCACAACTCTGCAGGCGCTATGAACCAGAGCATGGGTAATGTAACGTTACGATTTAAAGAATATGCTTTTATTCAGCTGTATAAGGAAATGGGTGTGTTAATAGATCCGAGCTTAAAACTGCACATTTTGTTTACACAGACTATCCTCGCCTCATAACGAAGCCGTGAGCTCTTATCTGCTTGGAGCGATTTCAAAGAGTCCAGATTAACCGCTGATCACGACGACATTGTGTGTAAGTAACTTCTAATGTGTTTCTCATTCCTTGTTTAATTTTACCGTGACTGTTTTTATTAATACCAGTCTCATGTAATTGTTTTCCAGCTGCCTGTAAGACGTATTATGAATCGACACGCCGCGCTCAGAAACAAACAACCTGAATTTACATAGCATGCGGAAACTGCGAAGTTTAGCTCGGAGTCGATCAAGAAGAAAAAGGGTAAGATTTATTATATTAGATGCGTTTTTTGTCAATGTGAGTATTTTTCAGGTTGCTTATTGTCTTTATGGATTGTATTACAGTTGCTGGAAGCGAGAGTGTGCTGGATGAGGGGGACATTTGGATTGGAAGTCCGCGACCATTGAACTCATGTTTGACGAGGAAGACGCATTGTTGACGGGGTTTCTGGATGGATTGTGCGGCCACCGCTCTCGCAGCCTGGAGCACGCCGAACTTTACATTACATTGCTGCTGCACTGTACATAATTGTGGGTTTAACAATAAAGCTCTTTCTTTGAATAAACAGCTGTGTTTTATAAATGAAGCCCTTTCTTTGAATGAACAGCTGTATGCTTATAAATGCTCTTTCTTTGAATAAACGGCACGGTCCGTATAATTTTCCCATATATTCCTTGATGGTATGAATACTTCATAGCACAATAACATTAATATAAAACAAATTATTACAACATAAATTATATATTCATTAATATTATTGGGGTTTACATTTATAATGAGCCAGGGGGGCCAATAATGATTGGTTTGCAGTGATCTGCCAACCAATCACGAGGGATTTTTCTTTTTTAAATGTAGTGGCTTCAGCCAATAGTGAGTGAGTAAATTCAAGTCTGGCCGTTGACTCTCTGGTTTCGCTGCTATTCATATGCTAATTAGAGGCGTCGCACCTCCGCGCGGGCTCTCAGCGGGGGGGCTCTCCACCTACGTCATGGTTCGTTTACGACAATTTGTGGCACAGACGAACGCGACGTTCGCTGCCTCTAAATTGTCGAAAACTGCCGAAAATTAGGGAGATTTCCGGGAGTATACAGGCGTTTACGGGGTCGAAAATCTCACTTTTCATGCAGTGTCCAGTAAAAGGCACATGACAGCCTGTCTGGAGTTTATCAAAAGGCATCTGAAAGACTCTCAGACCATGAGAAACAAAATTATCTGGTCTGATGAAACAAAGATGGCAAGCGTCATGTCTGGAGGAAACCAGGCACCGCTCATCACCTGGCCAATACCATCCCTACAGTGAAGCATGGTGGTGGAACTGGGAGACTAGTCAGGATCGAGGGAACACTGCAGTCATGTAGTGACTGCTAACCTATTCCAGCTAACTTGCACATCTCACTGTAGGTGCTTGATTGGCATTTTCATTTCCATCTGGATATCTTCTAGATGTGCATAGGCCTGTGGTGAATGTTTAAAATGCCCTACATGCTTCTTCACAATAGCCAGTGTTTCTGTGCTGAGGAAGAAGACCCTGGTGTACATCAAGCTGAAGTGTGTCCACGATGAAGCCCATGTTCGGTACCCCTTACCATTCATTGCTTTTTTCATTTTCTTGAATTGTCCAGCAAAATGACATGGACCCGTTGCTCGTTTATTTCTCAAGTGTTTTATAAGATCTTCTGTACGAGACCCATGAAACTGAAGACAACACTTGAAATAAAGGTGAAAGGTGACAAACAAATAAACAAACAAAAAATCAATGTTTTTATTCTGTATACTTTATTCTTACAGATTATACTGTAATAAGCAATTAGTTGTAAGAATTGTGGGCGCAGACACAAATGAACATCCCCTTACAAAGCCCAATTCAACTCCAGACCCCAGGAAGACGTAGGCTCCATTCTGCCTGGAGATACCACTTAATTTTTTATGCCCAGCACTTACGCAACCATTGTATACATCCTGCACTTGCTGCTATTGCACTTCTGGTTAGACCTAAACTGCATTTCGTTGCCTTGTACTTGTACTTGTGTAATGACAATAAAGTTGAATCTAATCTAATCTAATCTAATTACTTCATAGCCTATGAACTTTGACCAAAACTTAGACAAAGAGAACAAAAGACTCTGTGTAATCACAAGACAAAGAAACAAACCAGACCGCGGTCTTCTCAATGACCGGTAAATTAACTCTGCGTGACACTGCTAAAACCTCCAAGCAAACTCACAGAAACTGTGGTGCATATGAACTGCATCAAATCATTGATTATTGGACATTCAAACAGCCTTCGACGACATAGTGTGTCTACAACTGATCATTATGCATGTATATCACTCCCAATTCATGTAATTATATAACTATAGAATGAGTGAACGAAAAGGCATCGTGCTTGGTATCTTTTTGTTTGTTTGTGTATAATCCAACAGATGAGTGGAATGAAATATTTGTAGAATGGATCATGTTCTTATAGTAAGAAATTACATCAAAATTTACCCTCTGATTAAGAGCAGGAAACTAAATGACCACAGATAACCTAATTTTATGGGATGGGTGGAGACACAGTCACCCCCGAACCAAGATGATCCCTAATTGGCTAGAACCCATCCAGGGTTCTAGCCAAATATTTGAGTTTTAATCTCAGAACACGAACAAAGAGTTGAGTAGAGTTCTGTTCAGTACAGTTCTGCACAGTTGAGTCTCAGCCCAGTCGAGAGCTGTTCGCAGTGCAGTTCCAGAATCCGCCCAAGGAGACGATCAGACGTTCGTGGCAGACCAAGATCAGAGAAAATGGGTTAAACAACAATTTCATTCGGGCCATCTGAATACTCTCCTCTCACTTTCCTTTATTTTACTTAAGTATATTTTCTTTCCGTTAAGTCTCGTGTTCGGTTAAGTTTCGCCGCAAATTTTCTCAATGAATCTACAACAGCGCACTTCAACTTCAAACAACGCCCACGAGACTTCCACCCAGCTGCCAACACGTCACGTGATTCGCTTCCCAAGACGTCGATTAACAGACACAAGACCTTCAGCAAATCAAAGAACTGGGAAAACCCATCTCCAGCCAGGAAAAGGGAATCCCCACTCAAAGACGACACAAGATACAAACGCAAGTAATACCTCCAGATTCTAACTGAACTGGGTCATTGAGATCAAATTTAATAACCTCGCCTAAGAAACGATAGGAGGGTAAAATTAATGATCGATGGTTTCTTCAGGTCATATGTCAAAAATGCATATATTGCTTGGGATTTCATAATTTCTCTCTCTTAAAACTCATTCTTTCCTCACTTTCTTCCTTTGTCAAACCGTGTGAATGTGCAAGTGTGTGTGTTGGTGTTCGATATTAGTTTTATATGTTAGTGTCACATGCCTGTCCTGTCTTGTGGAGCACATGTTTTGTTTTTGTTGACCATGAGTTTTCACTCAGACCATGAGAAACAAAATTCTCTGGTCTGATGAAACAAAGATGGCAAGCGTCATGTCTGGAGGAAACTAAGCACTGCTCATCACCTGGCCAATACCATCCCTATAGTGAAGCATGGTGGTGGAACTAGGAGACTAGTCAGGATCAAGTGCATATATTGCTTGGGAAAACGATTTCATAATTTCTCTCTCTTAAAACACTTTTCCTCACTTTCTTCCTTTCTGCAATGCGTGTGAATGTGCAAGTGTGTGTGTGTTGGTGTTCGATATTAGTTTTATATGTTAGTGTCACATGCCTGTCCTGTCTTGTGGAGCACTTGGTGTTTTGTTGTTTTGGGCAATGTGCTGGTGTCTCTGTCTGATCCCTCCGCCTTGTTATCTGATTAGTGTTTGATTTCTCCCACCTGTTCTCACCTCACAATTTCTTCCTCTTTATATAGTTCCCTTGTGTTCACAGTCCTTGTCGGTACTTTGTCTATGTCTCCCTTCCGTGATCCGCTCCTTCCCTTATTTGGTATGTTTGTGTTCAAGTTTTGTTGTTTTGATTTATGTTATGTTTTCCCCCTTGTGGGTTTTTGTTTTTGATTATGTTTATTTGTTAATAAAACCATCCCTTCCTGCATTTGAGTCTTCACCTTAGTTTTCTTTAAGTGTAAACGTAACAGTTAGTAATCAATTAAAATTCTGTTTGTATTCAAAGATAAGTTTTCTTGTGTTATGTGCTTATGAATTTAATGTCTTGAACTGCCGATCTAAGTTACCTGGCCGTTAAATAGTTTCGCTATTGTTCGGATATTAATATCTGCTGCAGAGTTGATATTTACAGCCCGTTCAAATGAACACTGGACGAGTCATTTGCTCGGCCGTAAAATAGACTCTCAAAATTCACTATGAACTCATTCATTCGAGCTAAATAGACCTGTTTCCCTTTAACAGAGTCCCCTTTAAGTTCTTACATATCGGTTGGCCTAATAAGTTAAGGTGTTAAATATTAATTCTGAATTATTTGTATGTAATTTGAGTCTCTTTCATTGTAATTCAATTCCCCGTTGAGTTATTATTTGATCTGATTCAACCATTACATAGTTGTGCAAAACAAGCTATCCAGTTTCATTAACGTTTAGGCAACTTTCTTGACTTAACTAAAGTAAGAAAATCATGAAATAGCATCTGATCTTTAATGGTTTTTTTTTACACGTTTGTGACTTGTGTAATGTGTAATTATTAATTAATTATCAAGTATTTTTCCTTTGCTGTCATGTTCTCTTTTTAACCCTAAAGCCATTTTCTGGACAAATGAGGGCAAAATCTTTTTTTTTTTTTTTTTTTATGCTTTCCTTAATCTGAGTGTTACAAGACTTGGCTACTTTTCCTAAGTTTGCCACCTGAACACACCAAAAAAAAATTGATTAGATTTTACAATGTTAAGTGCTTGAAAAAAAGTCCTTAATCCCGCCTTCGTGGACAAAAATGGGCACCCATAGGAATGAATGAGAAGTAATTCCAAGCATATATATTTATTTAAATTTGTCCAATAAATAAATCCAACACAATGCAGATCATACATACACACAAATGAAGGACTGAGCCAATACAACATTCTCAATGTGGCTCCCACTCACACATGCACACACATTCACAAAAGCATTGCATTGAAAGCAATTGAATGAGCCTATAACAGAGTGAGTTTATTTTTTTTATTTTTGTCAAATAAAACAGTCACTCACACATACACAAACAAAGGAATTAAATGAGCCAATAAATGGGCAATTAAATAAAAAAGTAAAAAAAATATATAGTTTTACAGAGTTCAGCACATATGCAGCCATTGAGTTCTATTGCCATCTACAGGCTATTGATATTTTAGCTTTAAAAAGAAATTTAAACCATCATAGGTCACCAGATGTTACCAAAGGCACCACATTTTTAGGTTTTGGCTCTCTGGACTTGCTGATATATTTTTTGTTTTTACTGAAGTTAAAGAAATATTAAATATAACGTAAAAATAAGCATATTTTACATAAAAATATGGTACTTTTAGAGGTAAATAAATGCATTAATACCCCCAAAATCACAAAAAGGCATAAATTGATAGAATTCATTTTATCAAAGATGGTGATATAACATTTATAAAAATACATTTTTGGAATCACACGTGACCTTCGTGCCCAAATGTGTCCACGAGGGTGGGATTAGGCTGTTATGCGAGGGTGGCTTGAGGGTTAATGAAAGGACATTAGAGATAATGAACAGGAAATCACTTGGAAACCCATGTGTCCCGACTCTGTTTTAATATTCATATTTATTTAAATTCACTGTATTGTGGAGGAATTTCTGGAGGATGGTGATACATGGAAGGGTTGCTGACCACAGATATCTGCAAAAGAAAAGCTATATGATCAGCTTCCTTGCTTATAGATTACTTTTTTTTAAATCATATTAAGCAATTAATGCACCCATTGCTTAGTGCTTTACACACTTTGGGCCCTATTTTAACGATCTGAAACGCAAGTGTCAAAGCGCAAAGCGCAAGTCACTTTGTGGGCGGGTCTCGGCGCTGTTGCTATTTTCCCGGCGGGATAAATGGCTCTTGCGCCCGGCGCAAATCTAAAATGGGTTGGTCTGAAGTAGCTTCATTATTCATAAGTGTGGTTTGGGCGTAACGTGAATAAACCAATCAGAGCGTCATCCAACATTCCCTGTAAAAGCAGGTGCGCAAGTTCCATTATGGATTGCTATTATTATGGCGTATTTACCAGGCGCACGCCAGGAGCGGTTCACAGCCGAGGAGACTGATGTTCTTGTAAGAGCAGTGAAAGACAGAGAAGTTGTGTTGTATGGGGATGGGAGAAACCCACCCAAAATAGCGTCGGTTAAATAAATAATTAGCCTGAATAATTTGTAAGCTAGATTTATGCCTATTTTTTCACATCTTCGTGGCACACCACAATGATTTCCGTCATATCATGTGTTAATATTTTTTTAGTGTAACAATTTATGATTTGCAAAAATAACTGTTGCATCTGTGTAGATTACATGAGCAAAGTGTATGCGCGTTGTGCACGCTATACATTATGGTCAAGCATGCGCCCTTAAAATAGCATAATGAACAACGCGCAACGCGCCACTGACTTTAGACTTTTTTTCTGGTCAGTGGCGCAATTGTTTAATGGAACAGCAAAATAGCACCAGGGATTGTTTGCGCCGGAACACGCCTCCTTTTTTGCGCTGAACCGCCCAGGGAGCGCAAGTTCATTCACTAGTTTAGCGACGTGCTTCTGTGGAGGGAAAAGCGCGCTTTGCGCGGGTGCAAAATAGGAATGACACATGCGTCGGTGTACAAAGTCAATTGCGCTGGGTGCAAGATAGGGCCCTTTAAGTTAATTTATAGTGACACAAATTAAAATAATACATTGTTTTGTGGAATGCTTTTTGAGTACCATTCAAAGTCCAGTTTAACTGGGGTTACAAGCTTCTCTTACGTCTGAGTTGTCAAGATCGTGGACTTGATTGGGCCTAAAACAACAGGGCTGTGGAGTTACAACTTGTGGAACAAACGGCACCTTTAGAAAAATACACATGTAGAGTTTTATGCCACACATGCAGTGACACTGGTAGATAGTTTTAGTATTACAGTTTTATAATCAATGTACTTCAAATAGAGTAGAAAAAGCTAAAGACAGAAATCCTTCTGAAATGTCCTGGTGTGGATGCTTTCATTTGGATTTCTTAAAATAATTTCACAAACTACAGTAGATGTTAATGTTGTTTGTTTTTGAAGCAGTTAAACTTGGAGTTTTGCTATTAGTACAGACGCTGCAGCTGAACACTGTTGAAAGACAGGTAATTCATACACACAAAGATTGGGAACCCCTGACTTGACACATCACTCACCTGTGGAGCACAGCAACAGGCGATTTTACAGGCAAATGCCGACAGAAAGATGGAGATGATAAACTCAAGGATGGTGAATACTATTGATACTCCACTGATTCCCCAGAAGAGAGTCTGAGAGAGAATTCAACATTAGCACAAACAATAATGAGACAATAATGGATAAAGCCCTCACACTGGTACACTGGCTGCTCAGCAGTTCAGAATCTACTATCACTGAGGTTCATATAGGAATACAACATTTCTATACGTCAAACTGGACTGAGTTTACAATAATGTATAATGCCTTATTGAATCGTAAATTATCAGTAATAGTAAGAGATCTATAAACTACTTCTGAAAAGACTGGACAGATGAGTGAAGATTAAGGCTTAATTTTTGACAAGTGTCAAACCACACAATGATCTTATTGTAATTACTAAATAAATGTGAATATAAAAGTTGGTGACATACCTTATAATTTTCCTCAATATAATAACAATCATAATCGTTGCAGTAACTGTCCGAGTTCAATAGCCCTACAATCAAATCCACTGAAAGTATGATAATGGAAGTACCTGCAATTAAAGTACTGATAATGTTCATTCCAAGTGAACCTCTCACCTATAGATGGAAAAAAACAACAACATAAAATAGATTTAATAAATTAAGAAGAACATTAGCTTGTTAACATGAAAGGTATATGGGAGTGTGATAAAAATTCACTATTTGACATAATAAATCAATAAAATATTACAGCATGCAGCAATCATCAGGGTCAAAGCACCAATGGCTCATGTGTAGGGTTGGGTACTGAAACCTATATAATCGGTATGTAACCAAAGCGAATCAGAACGCAGATTTCGGTGCCACTTAAATTCAGACGTGCTTTGGCTGGCGCAGAGCCAGAGACAGACGTGCTCAGCGCTTGTCACGTATTACAACTATGTGTTTTCAACCACATAATATTTATTTTAGATGCACATTTAAATGCACATAATTACTAGCAAAAAAAAGTTTGAGAGAGCGCGTAAGTGTTTTTGCCAATACTCAGTTCTGTTGCATTGCTTATAGTATTACTTGCTAGTGTTGCCCCCTTGGTGGGCGATGACAGTACTGACTACGCCACCCCTTGGACAAGACTGGTAAGAGCAAGGGGATTTTTTTCTTAAAGAACCACACACAGGCTTAGTTTAGCAAAGTAAAAAGATACAATGTTTATTTTATCTTAGTTAAAATAATGAGTCGCTTTAGATAGTCAATAAATAACACACAAATTCATCATTTAACAGGGATAAGCCATAGTAGAGTGAGCCACCAGAATGTAAGCTTAAACAGACCTAGGTTTCGATACCACACGTGAGCTAAAGCACACCACTTTAGAGTAGAACAAACACTACAAACTCAGCTTACCCACCACAGCAACATTGCTTGTTAAGCTATTACAACAGATGCACACGTCACAACAGTACACTGCACATGTCACAGGTCGGGGCGGGCCAAACCAGACTGCACCCACCCCTGAAAAACCCGGGAACCACCTCGAGGAACGTGTCAAGGACCAGACAGACAAGGGAATAAAATAATACAGTTTATTTATTATATTAAAAGATCAGTGAATTGGATAGGTCCTAATTAAAATCTTCTTCTTGCCGCCAGGACAGTTCAAGTGTCTCTAGACCTCCCGGGACGGGAGGGGAGGGACGATCGTGACGGACCGGAGGCTCGGAGGGAAATCAGGGGGGAATCCCCGCGCCGTCCAGGTAGGTCACTGGGTAAGTACTCCTCTACGGGACTCAAGAGGGGAGGCCGTGGTCATACGAACCCCATTCAGACTGGAACCAGGTAAGTAGGCAGATGCGGGGGCGAAGCGAATCACTGGGGTTACTCCGGAGGGAGGTACTCAGAGGTGGGGGCAAGCGAGCCACTGGAACGTTACAGCAAGGTTTAACTGTCCAACAATATGTGGGACATTCGACTGGATTACCTCTCTTCTTCTTCTGAGCAGGGTAAAAGGCTTCCAATAAGGGCGTGTGGGGACCACCAGGCGGGGAGGACGCTTGGAGCGGGGCTCTCACGTCAGCTGAACACTGGGACAGACACAGCACAGTTTCGACGGTTCAACAGTATGTGAAGCTTTTCAACTGATATACCTTCTCTCCTTTTGAACAGGGTCAAGGCTTCCAATAGGGGCGTGTGGAGACCACCAGGCGGGGAGGACACTTTGGGCGGAACGCTCCACTTCAGCTGAGCACTGGAACAGTACAGCAAGGTCTCAACGGTTCAACAGTAGGTGAAGCTTTTCAACTGATATACCTTCTCTCCTTTTGAACAGGGTCAAGGCTTCCAATAGGGGCATGTGGAGACCACCAGGCGGGGAGGACACTTTGGGCGGAACGCTCCACTTCAGCTGAGCACTGGAACAGTACAGCAAGGTCTCAATGGTTCAACAGTATGTGAAGCTTTTCAACTGATATACCTTCTCTCCTTTGAACAGGATCAAGGCTTCCAATAAGGGCGTGTGGAGACCACCAGGCGGGGAGGACACTTTGAGCGGGGCGCTCACGTCGGCTGAACACTGGGACAGACACAGCACAGTTTCAACGGTTCAACAGTACATGAAGCTTTGCAACTGATATACCTTCTCTTCTTCTGAACAGGGTAAAGGCTTCCAATAGGGGCGTGTGGAGACCACCAGGCGGGAAGGACACTTTGAGCGGGACGCTCACTTCGTCTGAGCACTGGAACAGTACAGCAAGGTCTCAACGGTTCAACAGTATGTGAAGCTTCTCAACTGATATACCTTCTCTCCTTTGAACAGGATCAAGGCTTCCAATAAGGGCGTGTGGAGACCACCAGGCGGGGAGGACACTTTGAGCAGGGCGCTCACGTCGGCTGAACACTGGGACAGACACAGCACAGTTTCAACGGTTCAACAGTACATGAAGCTTTGCAACTGATATACCTTCTCTTCTTCTGAACAGGGTAAAGGCTTCCAATAGGGGCGTGTGGAGACCACCAGGCGGGAAGGACACTTTGAGCGGGACGCTCACTTCGGCTGAGCACTAGAACAGACACAGCACAGTTTCAATAGTACATGATATACGAAGCACTCAGCATTAACGGGGCCGGGTCTTTTCAAAGCAGGAAGTTGGGCTGTTGCTTTATCAAACCCCTTCGTTAGAGACAGCGGGTGGAAGACTGTAGGAGACGAGTGCACGGCAGACTTCTATTACTTCTCCACACACCAATTTCACTTCACAGCACAAACCGTGTAAATCGTCACTTCAGGCACTGCAATTCCACTCGCACACCGTGCATTCGGGCCAGCACTCACCCACCGGTCTTTTCTCCCACCAGATCGGATCTAGTCCTCGATCAGGGCTTGACTTCGCTCCGGGAAAGCAGAAGAACGATGCAGCGATCATCACATTCGGCAAGGAGAGGACAGAAGTTGGAGACAGATCATTAATTCACTCGGTGTCATAGTTCACTCGTGCCAAACATTTTCCAAACTCTCCACACCACTTCAGTGTTAGTGCATATAAACAACGGATCCAATACTCATCACTTGCGTCTTTCTCACTGCTGACGATATTCCTCAAGCCTTCGCTGACAAATCCTTCACTCCTTCCTTTCTCTTCCACAGCTTCAATCTTCCCCACTCCACAGCCCAGCCTCAATAAAAAGAACAACCCGCTGAAAAACACAGCATCATACGGGAGGAGATCCACCCCACAGTCTGTTTTCTCTCTGTTTTTAAAGCCTCATCTGAATAGGTGTCCCTCTCACAGCATTCTCTGTAATTGCCCCACACCTGCTGTCACTCAGGCAATCAGCCCCGCTGCCATGGCAACAGATTCGCAGGGCATAGAATGGACGTTCACTGGAAAATCCTGAATAACTGCATTCACCAGGATCTTAGTCCCGTTTGGTTTTTTTGTCACCCCGTGACACACACATCGGGTTCAAATGGGTGAAACACTCTAAGGAAACCAGACTAGAGCCCGGTAGGCTAATCTATTCTATGGGCCCAATCCACAAGAGGATATTAATAGGGAAGGGAGAGGGAGAATACAAAGAAGAAGAAACCACTAGCCGGTGGCCACCATCAGTTCACTAACACGCATATCTTACAGCCCACCGACTAGTGGTAAAAAAAAAGAAAAAGAAAAAAAATACAATAAATCAATAAACCAAATGGAAAAGTGTCTATGAAGCAGCACCTGTATATACACCTAAGAGTCATAATCATTCAGTCTATTTACATATCGCTACTAAATGCATGCGCACACACGGCAAACACATAAATTACATACTGTTAGATCCCAATCAAACGTGAGCCAGTAGATTTACTGCGAGAAAAACCCTCTACCATTACTTCTTTCAGCAACGACCATAAAGCACATAACTTTGTTACACGTTTTGCTTTTTACCAAACACATTATAATTCAAGCCATAACATACCTTTTTGCAAGCTAGCGACTGGGTGCGTAGACAGTGTTCCGTGCTTCACGCATTCACCAGGGTCACTGGACGCTGGCGAACATAACAACGGAGCCTCATTACAATTAACGTCATAGACCAACAGAGTCACGTTAAAACAGATAAAATAAAAGGGTACCTTCTCTATACGCTTGTCACTCTAGGCTTTCCAAACGTGTTTTGGAAACGCATGCACCCACACAAAACAGTAGCGCCGTTGGCAATCACTCGCTAACACCTTGCATGACAAACAGCACCCAGGTATGGAGTGAAAACGGTATCAAAACCTTCCACAAATGCACGGGAGAGATCCACATGCACGCTCAACAATCCACAAATGCACGCGAGAGATCCACATGCACGCTCAACAATCCACAAATGCACGCGAGAGATCCACATGCACGCTCAACAATCCACAAATGCACGCGAGAGATCCACATGCACGCTCAACAATCCACAAATGCACGCGAGAGATCCACATGCACGCACCAATCCACAAATGCACGCGAGAGATCCACATGCACACACCATTCCACAAATGCACGCGAGAGATCCACATGCACGCACCAATCCACAAATGCACGCGAGAGATCCACATGCACTTTCCCTTTAATTTAATTTGATCGTTATTTTGTTTATTTTTGCATTATATCACCCATTATTGTCTACAGTATAAGGCTATCCAATCATTGTACTAAAACAGAGGATATGATTCGTTTACAAAATTTATTTTTGAATAAACTTTTTGATAGCCTAATTTAGGCTACCTTTTGCATATAATTTTTTTAATTATGATCCAAATGTCTTATCCCCCATATGATAGTTATAAATATCTTAATAGCTTTACTGTACTACAGAATAAAAAAGAAAGTAACATTAAACCGATTGTCCTTACCAGTAGGCTATTCACCCAGTTTCACCCAAACCTTTCATTTAATACCCCCCAAAGTAGACTGTATAGTTGTAATTAATATTTTAAGATTTGTCTAATTCTAATGCTCTTTAATGTGATCTGTTGTTTGTATTGTATTCTTGCAGTTCTGTAATAAAGTAAAGTGAATAGACAAGAGTAGCTTATTGCGCATAGCCTACACAGCAAATATGCGTCGGAATATTATGACACCTTTTTTCTTTGTTTCACAATACTCAATGAATGATTGTAAACTGTTGGTGTCTTTAGAATAAGTATGTGCTGAATTTGACATAAATCACAACAATCCCATGCTATGGGCACAGCCTTACATGCTGCAGTGGAAGTTTTTTTTTATGCTTCCATTTGAAGCTTCTGCTTTTCAAACGTGGAACTGTGATAAAGGCCTATAGTTTTCATGGCTCATTTTTACCCTAATACGTTGAATATTTTCAAATCTTATTGTGTCATCTTTTTCATGTCAAATTATTCAATTCAATCAAATCCACTTAGAATAATATAGCTTTGAGCAGCAATTCCACACACATAGCCCCCCCCCCCCCCACACACACACACACAGAGAGAGAGAGAGAGAGAGAGAGAGAGAGAGAGAGAGTGTGAGTGAAAGGATTAAATACTGAATGCATACTAATAATGCATGCACACACATTTTCTTGTAGATAGGCCTATAAATATTTGAAATAAATGATGAGTAACAAAAAGCTTTTTTATAAATCTCCTCTTTATTACACCAATATAATGTCTGACCCTGGTCTACACCTAATACATGTAAAATTTTCAATTTCATTTCATTTCGATTTCATTTTTTCCATACAGGAGTTGATCAGATTCATTATCCTGGATCGACTGGAAAATCGTCTGACCCAAGCTCTCAATCACCAACCTTTAGATTTAGATTACTTAACTTTTGTGTGTACTCAAGAGGTTGTTGTCATTAGTGCCTTTACAAACAGTCTCCAGATTCCTCCAGAGATATTTGACTCTCTCACTGACCTGCTGAATCTGCTTGAATTGTGTTATTGCGATCAAAGCAATTCATTATGTGAAGTAGCTTCAACTTCAACTGGAGGCCGCCCAAAAATTCAGCTTTCAGAGGAACGCATCTGTCGCCTACTTGAGCTTGGATTCTCTGTACCAAAAATATCAAAGATAATGGGCGTCTCACGCGCTACCATTTTTCGAAGAATGAAAGAGCTGAATTTGTCGGTCAAAGGCCTGTTTAGTCCTGTCACTGATCAAGAGCTTGACACTCTCGTATCTGAAATAAAAATGAGATCACCTTTCGCCGGATACCGCATGGTAAAAGGAAATCTGGAGGCAGCTGGTTATCGAGTGCAGTGGACCAGAGTGCGGTCCTCTATGCACCGTGTTGACTCAGCCGGAATCTTGTCACGACTCTCAAGAATGGGCTGTGTGGTCCGCCGAACCTACCATGTTCCTTGCCCATTGTACATGGTACACATTGACACGTGCCACAAACTCATCAGGTATGTAATAAACTCCACATCTTATACCCTTTTTTAAAAGCTCAGCAGTAGGTCAAGTGTGACACTTCCAGTTAGCTTGAGAGAGGGCAGGGGGT
This sequence comes from Romanogobio albipinnatus, assembly GCA_023566225.1. NCBI lineage: Eukaryota > Metazoa > Chordata > Actinopteri > Cypriniformes > Gobionidae > Romanogobio > Romanogobio albipinnatus. The sequence goes on from CM042240.1 coordinate 40,067,641, forward strand.
GAAGAATTGAAGAAGTGTCTTGTGCTTAACGTTCACAGTTTATGTCTTTAACTGCCTATTCTACATGGCCACCTGCTGTGTATTTACAGATTTTAGTTATGTCTGTTATTTATCAAACTTTGGCAGTCTGGGTTTGAGAAAATATGTTGATATAGATGGTTTTAATTTGAATGTTGTGTGTTATAGATAATCATGACTGTATTCTTCCCTGTCCCCTATTATTATTATTACAACTACTACTACAGGTACAACATAGTCCTGTTCGGTGGAGTTGATGGTTACTCCCGAAAGGTGAGTGCAATTGGGCCTTTCACTTAAAGAATGCAAGCTTCTGGAGGGCACATGGGTCTGAAGTGAGTTTAGGTATAGGGGTGCAGAGCCAGTGGTTGTTCTAGGCAAACATCAATGCAGCTCAGTCTTCGCAAGGTATAGTTGAAGGTAGTGCGAGCAGCTCCTATCAGATCATCAGGCCAGAATGAGAGGTAGAGTTGTGTGTCATCAGTGTAGCAGTGATGGGAAGGCCCGTTACTTTACTTTCTGCGTTTTAAAACCAGATCAACAAATAAGCCTTTGTTCTTCATTTTAAAATCAGAAGTTCAACAATACCTAAATACATTTATGTATATATACAAAAATAAGAATGCTGCAAAATGTGTTTCTATTTGTACACATTTTCATATTTTTTTATTTAAATGATAAGTTTGTCAGTTTTTTTTGTTGTAATTCTTTAAAACAAAACAAAAAAACAGGGGGAAAAAACACGTATGTTGTTCCCCCTGTTGTTTGACTGCTTCTCTTCTAAATGTTTATATTATGAATTTATTTGAGTTTTCATGAACACATTTCAAAGACATTGACCTTTTTGGAATTCTTTCAGATTATGTATTTAGGTACAGCAAACAACAACCTTGCGGAAACTACTCTGGCTTTCTTCGTTGAGGCTACTGAACAGTTTGGATATCCACTCTGGTAAGTGAACTCCAAATATATACTCAATGGGCTCGTTGATATGCACTTAAAATGTGAAACAACTAAACAAAAAATGTCACACGTGGTCAGTAATATTAAGTAAATCAAGTCAAATTTATTTGTATAGCACTTTTCACAATATACATTGTTTCAATGATGTTAATGTTTATATATTCTTAATATCTTAATGCCTTATTGTTGCATTTAGTAAATTAGAGCTGGGCAATAATAGATACATTTTACATCCCTTACCATACATTCCCTTCCGCGACTATACTGTGCAGGTAAAATTGAATGTACTATATATCAACTTTAAATATCACTGTCATACACTGTAAGCCCGGATAAGTTGAATTCACTTAAAAAATTTGAGGAAACCGGTTGCCTTAAAAACTTTAAGTAATGGGTTATGAAAACTTGAGCGCATTGGACTTATTATTTTAAGTTCAAAACACTGAATGCCAAGTTGATTTCACTTACAATCACTTGTAATATTAATTATCTTGTCACATGAACTCCACTTACTATTTTAAGTTAAAGTAACTAAACCTTTGTATTCACTGAATATTCTAAACTAGAACGTTTAAATTAAGACAAATACGCAATACAAAAGTCATTTTTTTACCGTTTTATTTGAAAACAGCATTAACTTGTCCCCTGCTTTAACAACCTTGAATCATGAGCCTGAAACAGTGACAAAATGTGTCATTCATGCCCTGAACATTGCATAAAACAAAGCACCATCATGCCAACAAAAACATTTATTGTGCTCAAGCATGTGTCGATCATTATCACAACAAATCACATTAAAATTGTATTATAACTAAACTCCTGTTAGAGAATTTTTTTATATAGTTGAACATTCCCATTTATATGACTAAACATGACTAAAATATCTACCCTATATATCTTGAAAATCTAAAATGCACCAAGACATCTGCCTTTTAGTTGGTAATGTAACTAAAATACCCAACTAATTTGAAATGTAAAAGCCTGTGTCATGGAATCTTGTGCAAAAATCAGTGCAAATACCACAGGACACATGTACTCCAAACCATACACAACAGTAAACATTTTCATAAAAGTCCAACGTTACAAACTGTGGCAAACAAATCTGGAACAGTAGTAGAGCCACTTCGAAACGCCGTTTTATGCTTCCAGCTGATTTTTCAAAGTTTGAATTTTGGGTACCAGCTCACTTCTACCCAGTTTGAGCATTACTTGCTGAACAAAGTTGAAAGTGTTTTTCATGCACTTGGGGTAGTCCAGATGCAGGGCATAGATCAGTCCAAAAAGGACACAGAAGGCCTGAGGCAGGTTGGCCAGTTCATCCATTACCACAGACCCTTCCAAGATGATCCCTACTCTGGATGGGTTGAGCTGGGTATTTTCTTGACCAAGGCAAAGAATTCCCACTGGAGTTTCAATGTACGAGTCCTTGTCAGTTACATCCTAACAGTGAAAGAAACGTTTTGACAAGGAGAGAACATAAACATGCCAGTTAGACAATGGTGTTTTGTCCACCAAAAATAACCTGTTTATAATGAAAAGCATTGTACAATATAAACCACACTGAAAGTAATTTATATTAAAAGGATGATACCAGTCTTAAATTTCTATCAAATGCCATATTTGGATCTGTACAGTTTGCAACACTTTGCCCAAAATATGGAGTTTACCCACTTTCAGTCACAGTCGTGCTGAAACATTTTTTTATGACTCTCAGTACCTTTCACCTTAATTGTTTTTTTTTTTTTTACTTTACCAGTTGAAAGTAACATACAAAATAATATATTTGATGACTGGAGCAACCAGAATCTAACAAGTGCTCCCCATTTGAGTTTTAGACCCAAAAACAATTTCACAAGTTCCAACCGGTGACAGTAAAGTCAAAAACTAATTGGGCAATTGTAAAAAGATTCATACAACCTTAGTTATTGGGAGAAATTTTTCTACTTTTTCAATAGGACTGGGACTGAAAGTGGGTAAACTACCTTTGTTCGGCCATAAAATAAAGACCTAATGGAGACACTGATGCTGATCAAATAATTCTGAAAATGAATCGAAGTGTTCATTAACAGCTAAAAATGAGACAAAAGGAGCATGCACCAGCAACATTTACAAAAACAAATTAACTTACAGAGCATGTCTTGAAGAAGGCAGAAGAATCATCTGCCAAGATGACAGGGAGTCCCCGAAGACATAGGCACCTGATGTCTGTTGGCTCAGTGGTCTGCAAGATAGTGGACACAAGAGTTAAAACAGATCTTGCCAAGGATACTCACATCAGGGTTTCCCATACATTCCTTAATTTGTGGTGGCCCGCCACAATATCAATATCAGTGTGTGTGTGTGTGTGTGTATTTGTGTGTGTGTGCAAGTCTGTGTGTGTCTGAGTCTGTGTGTGTCCACCTCCAGGTCCAGGTTGGTGTGTGTGTGTGTGTGTGTGTGTGTGTCTGAGTCTGTGTTTGAGTGTGTGAGTGTGTGTGTGTGTCTGAGTCTGTGTTTGAGTGTGTGAGTGTGTGTCTGTGTTTGAATCTGTGTGTGTGAGTCTTTTTGAATGTGTGAGTGTGTGTGAGCCTCTGTTTGAGTGTGTGTGAGCCTGTGTTTGAGTGTGTCAGCAAGTTTGTATGTGCGTGTCCACCTCCATCTCCAGGTTTGTGTGTGTGTGTGTGTGTGTGTGTGTGTGTGAGTGAGTGTGTGCGTGTGTGTGTGTGTCTGAGTGAGTGTGTGTGTGTGTGTGTGTCTGAGTGAGTGTGTGTGTGTCCGAGTGAGTCTGTGTCCACCTCCCTCTCCAGGTCGGAGTGTGTGTGTGTGTGTCTGAGTGAGTGAGTGAGTGTGTGTGTGTGTCTGAGTGAGTGAGTGAGTGTGTGTGTGTGTGTGTGTGTGTGTCTGAGTGAGTGAGTGAGTGAGTGTGTGTGTGTGTGTGTGTGTGTGTGTGTGTGTCTGAGTGAGTGAGTGTGTGTGTGTGTCTGAGTGAGTGAGTGTGTGTGTGTGTGTGTGTGTGTGTGTGTCTGAGTGAGTGAGTGTGTGTGTGTGTCTGAGTGAGTGTGTGTCCACCTCCCTCTCCAGGTCCAGGTCGGAGTGTGTGTGTGTGTGTGTGTGTGTCTGTGTCTGTGTTTGAGTGTGTGAGTGTGTGTCTGTGTTTGAATCTGTGTGTGTGAGTCTTTTTGAATGTGTGAGTGTGTGTGAGCCTGTGTTTGAGTGTGTGTGAGCCTGTGTTTGAGTGTGTCAGCAAGTTTGTATGTGCGTGTCCACCTCCAGGTTGGTGTGAGTGTGTCCACCTCCATCTCCAGGTTTGTGTGTGTGTGTGTGTGTGTGTGTGTGTGTGTGTCTGAGTGAGTGTGTGTGTGTGTGTGTCTGAGTGAGTGTGTGTGTGTGTGTGTGTGTGTGTGTCTGAGTATGTGTCCACCTCCCTCTCCAGGTCGGAGTGTGTGTGTGTGTGTGTGTCTGAGTGAGTGTGTGTGTCTGAGTGAGTGTGTGTGTGTGTGTGTGTGTGTGTGTGTGTGTGTCTGAGTGAGTGTGTGTGTGTCTGAGTGAGTGTGTGTCCACCTCCCTCTCCAGGTCGGAGTGTGTGTGTGTGTGTGTGTGTGTGTGCGTGTGCGCGTGCGCGTGTGTCCACCTCCCTCTCCAGGTCCAGGTCGGTGTGTGTGTATGAGCAAAACTTGCAATAAGAAGTCTGTGGAGCAGTCAGAGAAAGTGTAACAATGGCAAAGCAATGTCTTAAGTTATCTGACATGAAGTGTTGGCAATGGAAATGTGTACTTGTCAATAAAAATATATGATATTTATTTTTTGTTGTGCCTTAATCACCCCCACCACCACCACCACAAAAAAAAGACAAATTAGGTAATGAAGAGAGAAAAGGAGACGATTAAGGAAGGGAAATGAGACGGAAAGAAAGAAAGAAAGAAAGAAAGAAAGAAAGAAAGAAAGAAAGAAAGAAGAAAGAAAGAAAGAAAGAAAGAAAAAGATAAAGAGCAGAGAAGAAAGAAAATACAAAAGAGATGAACAGAGAAAGGAAAGATGTAGTCGACTAATGTAGTCAAACCCACCTTTGTGTGACGTAAAAGCTCAGCCAAAAGCTGGCCGGTCAGGCCTTTCTTCTTCCTAAAGAGGTCCATCAGCCTTGGAGAGAAACGATCAAGTTCATCAAAGAAATTCTCTTGCAGACTTTTCCCCACCACTCTGGTGAACTCGTAAAAAACTGAAACAAAACATGTTTTGCATAAGAAGCTAAAAACAAGAATCTATGGACAAATTGTATTCAACATTACAGTAACACATACGTCTTTTCTAAACATTCAACAGTAATACATACCTGGCTTTCTGTGAAAAGAGCTGGCCATCGATGTACCATCTGGCTGATGGCAGGCTTGTTTTGGACAACTTCTTTTCTCCGAAGTGCAAACGTCATGTCCATCTCTCTCTTAACAAGGGACCCATTTGGCTTTGTCTTCATCATTTCATTGACCAAAACCTGGCGAGCTTCTTCCAGGTTGTGCTCATCCCTCCCCTCTGGATATTCAGGTAAGAAATTTATTTCCCCTTTCCTTGGCTTCTTTATGCCTTTGTGAGGAGGGTCTGCATTTGCAGTGTACCTTCCACGTTTACCACCATTGACAGTGACATCAACTCGTCCAATCTGGCGCATTTTAGTTCTATAATTACCCATCTTGAACTTCAGACTGTTCTTCCATCCAATCCAGCCGGAGGATGAGCCTGATTCCTGGAGACACGGGTGGGTTTGTACTAATGCTTTTGCAACGGCTTCAAAATCGTCCTTTTCTGGGTATGCTTTAAATGTATACATGGTCTCAGCCAGTTTCTCTAGGATATCATGTTTCAACTCTTTTGTCACCTTAAGATAGGTTCCATCCCTGAGATACAACAGGTTACCTTGACGAAGCCTGTACTCAACATCAACCGAAAATTTGGGAACGTCAAATACCTCTGGCCACTGAAAACTTCTATCCAGAGGGGAGATGGACAGGATCTCGTTGTCAGCCTGGCTGCTTGTGTCACCATATGATTCAGTGTTTGGTGAGATTGGTACAAGCTCAATCATAGGGATGATTTTGATTGTTGGCTTCTCTGGGAGCTCACAGAGACTGGTGAGGTTACACAGTTCATTGTTAAATTCAGGATCTTGGTACTGTAGGGTGAAACTATAGTTCGCTTGGAGAGTGCCTTTGAGCCAGCCAATCAAATCGTCAAGTGTGTCAGGTCGTTTTGTCGTCATCTTTCTTATATCTCCCTCGGAGACAATAACCCTCATGGTTATATTCTTTTGCTCAGCCATCTGTGAAACCATGATAAAAGACAGGTATTTAACAAATAACATATCGTCTCAGTGTTACCATAAGTTCTCCTTGTACCCTATATGCTGATAATGGGAAGACATCATTCAAGTCTGACATCTGAACCACAACCAAAGAGGGGACCTCATTACAGTCAAGTTGGTAAGATCTTAAATGCTCACAATACCATGCTGTCATTTTGTGGCAAACAAACATAATTTCTGTGTTAACAGCCACAATCTTTTGAATCTGGGCAAATTCAGGGAGACCTGAGCATGAGCCAGTAGAGAGTATCATGTTGGGATGATATTTGATTCCATCTACACAGACAGATGATGCATTAAGTACCGACCCAGGCTTTGTAAAGTTTTGCGCAATTACTCTCTGAACGTTCAAAGGGAAAGAGGCAAGCAAAACTGGGGTAACCTTTGTCATCTCAACTGATGGTCTGAAAAAAGAGCTACAGTCAAGGTGGTAACTGACTGCTTTCTGGTGTTTGGTAGCAAGTGTCATGGCAACATTTTTGAAGTTTTGCACATTGCGAATTGCCTTTTTAAAGAACTTGTGCTTCCCCTCAAAGCGCATCGTCCAAACATCAGACAGGGGACCAAATCTCCTTACAAGCAGAGGGTAATGTTCCACAAAGTGATGCTTTGGCCTTAAACGAAAATCTGGAAATGTTGACTGCAGCAGCTGTCTGTGCTCTGCTATTTTACAGTCCAGGAAATGCAGTGTCTCCTCAGTATGCCTTGGTGCAACAGCTAGCTCAACCACATCTTTGAGAAGCATGACAATTTCCCAAGTGTTGTCACCCTCAGGGACACAGTGACCAATAAGAAATGGAAGGAGCCTTATGAGACACCAATTCTCATGGGCATTTCCACCAATGGTCCCTTTGGCGGAAAATCCCTTTCCAATAATCTGAGGTCGGTCTGTTTTGTCAGTAAATGTGTAGTTAAAGTTTCTGATGGTCTGATTTAACATTTCTAGTGTGAAATACCCCTTGTCTATCAGGTCTTTAAGACAAAGGGACAACTCAGTTGGAACAATGCCTTCCAATATATCATGCAAGATGTCAGGGGGGTAACCAGTGACTGCATGAAAGTGCTCAAGATTCTCAGTTAAAGGACATGCTCTTTTCACACCATAAGTCCGACTCAAAGCTGGGTCCTCTCTCACCTCCTGCACCTGCTTATCATGGGAGTCTTTGTCTCGGAGTTTAAAGAAACCAGAACATACCTCTTGGTGTTTTGTGTCAATACTGCTTGCCGAACAGAATCTGCAGAACTTGTCAGTAGTGAAGCTCTCCAGGAATCCTGCAAGGGAGTGGGCACCAAGATTATCAGCAACAACATATAAGACTGTGCCTTTCACACTCTCACCTAGTTGCTCTAAGTAAACACCATTTTGCTCCAATGACTTTAGATCATAGATAAGAGGTTGCAGAACTTTAGCGTAACCACACTCTTTGACTGTTGAGGTATTGCACAGTAGTGCAAGTTGGATTGAGTTAAGGGTTGACCTATATTTTGCAGGTATGTTGGCAATGACCCAGTATATGGCACACATTTTATGTTTTAGCTTTGATGTTCCTAGAGGATTGGCTACTTCGAAGTCATCAATGTAAAGTCCAAGAGCAATTGTGAACTCGTCCCTTGCAAGAAGAGAGTTTTCATTAAAGCACTGGCCATCTACATATGATCTATATTCCTGTGGGACATGTACTTTTTCTGACATGGCTTTATCTAATATGTCAGTTTTGTTCAGCAACTTCTGGAGCATGGGAACAATAGGGACATATGCAAGTGTTTTTTTGCCTTTTTCCACACAGTATTCAATGGGGTTCACCAGTGGAAACTCTCTACGTACATAGGCCGCTCTCCTTTTAGCAGTTCCTAGGGATCCATCTTTGGCACAAAATGCCATTATGTTACTTTCTGACACTACACTGGTAAGCTCTCTCACAACTGTTTCATTGATGTCAACATAATATTTCTTTAGAACGTCCCTCACTCTGTTATGCAGAAGTGGCTGTGACAGCTTATTGATTTGACAAAGCTGTTGTATTACTTCTTGCACAGAACTCTCTGGTATGTGCAGGACAGTTTGCATCTTTAACAGAAGAGATGCTAAGTCGTGCTCAAGCTGTTTTTCTAAATCACGAAGATCAGTCTCACTGGCTTCTACACTGACATCTTCGAAATCGTCCATATCATCAGCATGTGACATTTGGTCTTGTGTAGCATCACTGTCATCGCTTACAGTATCAAAACCAATGATTTCTGACTTGAAACTTTTCCAGTTCTGGTCCTGGTGTTTTTTACTCTTGTGTGCTTTGAAAGTGGAGTACATACTGGTTTCAAAGTTACAGTCTTTATATGGGCAACTGACTTTATGGTTTACTTTTAAGTGTGCAGTATGCAGGTGAGTAAAGTAGTCGGTCTGAGAACAAGACTCAGCAAACCCACATGACAGACAGCAAAATTTAACTGGTGCATCTGGTTGCTGCTGATCAGGAGTTTTGGTGTGAAGGCGGGATAAATGTACTTTTAGGGCATTGAGTGATTTAAATGTACATGGACATTCCTGATGTAAACAAGGAAAAGGCTCTGTTCTTGCGTAACTTCCATGTTTTAGCCTATAATGCTTAAATAGCTGTGCTCTCTTTTCACAGCGAAGAGGGCAATACTTACACTTCCAAAGCATAATTTTCAGAGATTGATATTCAGTTTGTTGCTAATCTCAGGATATTGGGTTCAAAAGAATCTCTTTCCATGACCTGCAACACAATAAAACAAAGAAAATAAGAGACAAGGGAACTTATAGCTACAGTATTCTATTGCAACAATATACCTGTATTTTCAAGAAAGCTAACATTAAAGCCGTAATGTCATTATTAAGGGTGTGTATTGCTAATATACTCAAGTTTGCATAATCCGGTTGCAATTCACTTTCTCTTAAGTGCTTGAAGGTAAAATAATCACTAAAGCGGAGCCTATGTCATGCACAAGACAATAATAAAATGAATGGTCAAAGTTGTCATCACATTTAATACTAGGAAAAAACAATCAAATGTGGTCGCTAACACTCCTCTTCCCACCGAGTGCGTGTCCCTCGTTCAGCGTGGATCGAGCGGTGTCACCAAGACGCTAAAAGTTACAGGTTAAAAACATCCAGTTGAACTGGTTTTAAAAACGGTTTTACACGGTTCAAAAAAGCCCCTCCAGTAAGAAAAGTTACAACGCTCTCTTCCCCGCCATGAATGCGCGTGGTTTTCGTCCGTAGCGTTTAATCTGCCGAGAGGCGGTTCAAAGCGGGGCGGCGTCCGCCAAATGTCCCGTTGAACTGGTTAAAACGACAGTTTTCCAAGTTCACAAACAGTGCGTCAATAGAGAAAGGCAATTTGGCTAGCTAAGTACCTTAACAGGTGACAATGTTAATGTCCATCGACGGCAAACTGCTTCTCTTGGACTTTTCACAAACAGCGCATCAAGTGAAAAAAAACTTTCAAACTGTAACGTTAGCTAGTAGGTGAAAATGGCGGCCGACCTAACGTTAGTTAAAGTTATAGCGTCCCACTACTCACCAACATCCCCTTATATCCACACACAAACACATTAGGTTGACATAGCTAAACAATAATCATCGGGAGGGCGAGACCAAAGCTACTTACCGTCTCTGGCAAGTTTTAGCAGCAACTGGACTGTCCGGTGCGCGGCAGGAATATGATGTCGTCTTCTCAGCAAAAAACATAGACACGGCGGCAAAGTGACGGCTTTCACGTTCCCATCGTGCATTGCATGACTAAAACTTTGGAATTTTAAGCTATTTAACTTAAAGTTATTCACAGACTCAACTAGGTCTACAAATTAGTTTAACATACTTACATTTGCTAGTAATGCAATCAAAACTTAATCGATTTGAGTCATGTAAGTACATTATACTTTAAATGTTTGATTACATATGAAATCCGGGTTTACAGTGTACAGTATATAAGGAATAAATCCACCATTAGAACATAAAGCAGCAGATAGTTAGAATGCAATGTATTAAACGTTAGTCAAATAATGGAGAAGCTAAAGATTACTCAGAGCAAAAAATGGATAACCATATTAATGTGTATATTAATTAAAGGCAGTCTGATCATATGTGGTGTGTCTATTTTGCATATAACCAGTATACGCTCGGACCAGGGAGTCGAAAACGTGGATGTGGCCAGGCTTATGATGTCTGTGCGTGGGCCAGACAGTGCATGCTTCATAACAGGAAAAAGTGTGCACAATCAAAGGTAAAATGATAGTGGTTATCCTGTAATTGTATAAAACAACTTAATTTAAATCACTACTTTCCTAACTACATAAATATTCTGTGTTCATTTAATTATTTTATTTAATATTTTCCCCTGAACCTATCCTGTATTCTTTAAATTAGCTGGACAGGGTTTTTATTCATAAACACCAACTGGTTAACTTCATATGTTGTTAAACAGAATTGAGCGGTTATGGCGAGATGTTTGGGATGGAGTCACATCCATCTACTATGCTACCCTCTCCTACCTTGAGTGCCACGGACTGCTGGACCCCAACAATAACATTGACTTATTCTGCTGCCACTATGTGTTTTTGCCAAGACTTCAGGCAAGCCTTGATTTGTTTCGAGATGCATGGGACAACCACTCACCAAGAACAGAGCGAAACATGACCACAAACCAGCTCTGGGAATTAGGGCAGTGTGAAAATCCTGTTCCTGGTCTGGAGAATCATGACGTATGATTAAAAAAAGTAAGTTATTCACTGTCTGTGTTTTGAGTGCCTTGTTATATCTGTTTTGTTTTTTTAGGAAAATGCTCATTTTGACTGGGATGACAGTGGTTTTGCTGCAGGAAGAGAAGATGGCATAATCATTCCCACAGCAAACACCATCCTCACTCAACTGCAGCTAGAGCAACTCAAGAATTCCATTGACCCATTGGAACAATCAGAATCATTTGGGATGGATATTTACTTAAATACACGAGAGTATGTTCAATCTGTAATTTTTAATCTGTAAATAATCAATTGCAAGTTTAATGTGTATGTATACACACACACACCACCACAGACTTGTAATAAAGTACATATTTAGTGCAGTTGTCATACAATTGTAGTGTATATGCATTATCTAAAAGTACTTACATACTTGTACTTACTTTTTTCTTGTTTTAAAAGGTATAAATCACCCAAAAATGAAAGTTCTGTCATCATTTACTCACGCTTAAGTTGTTTCAAACCTGTATGAGTTTCTTTCTTCAGCTGAACACAAATGAACATATTTTGAAGAATGTCGGAAACCAGACAGTTGCCAGTAGCCATTGACTTATTTTTTTCTACTATGGAATTCAATGGGTTCTGTTAACCGTTTGGTTTCTGACACTTCAAAACGTCTTACTTTGTGTTCAGCAGAAGAAAGAAACTCATACAGGTTTAGAACATCTTGAGGGTGAGTAAATTATGTCAGAATTTCCATTTTTGGGTGAACTATGCCTTTTTCACCCAAATCTGTTTACCAACCTGTTTACACAGATGAAAAAAACAATTGAACCATTAAATTTAAAGTGGTTTTCATGTTGTTTCTAATAAATTTTGCCTTGAATTGAACATATCATTCAGTCTCATTTTTTAGTTGTTTTAAATAATATACCCTTTTTCCACTTTTACAATTTAACTCTTAATAATATAACTCTTAATAATAATAATTTTGTTCATCAAAAGATGAACAACAACCGGTTCATCTGATTCACCACAAAAGGAGCGACTGAGGCAAATCACACGTTTAAACTTTTGCATGTAAGGGTTTGCTTGATAATTGTTTACTTTAGGGTAATACTTGTGGATTCTTTTGAAAGAAATCTTTTACTTTGTTGGTTAAATTATGAGAAAGCATTCATCCTTTTAAAAAAACTCTTTACAGAAATAATGTTAAAGACTTTAATGCTTTCCTGTTATCAGAATGGCTATATATTTTCAGATTTCACGTTGAAGAATAAAAAAAGGGTTTGTTTTTACTCTGTATTTGCATTTATGAATATGATATTTAGTGAAAAATGTTTAGACTTCAGTTGTCTCGCCAAGTCAGAAAACGAAATGAATCTAGCCCTTTGGAAGATTCAGCGCGAAGGCCGGTAAGCGCCCTCTGGAGGAAGGACACCGTATCGCATCTTTGCTGGACAGCTACAGATAGGCTTCTGTGCATTTGTGAATCAAGGCCACGGAACGACAGTCTCAAAAGATTCCACAGGTACAAAAGCGCATATTCTAAGGCAGAACAACAATGCAAAAGACTCGTGATTTACTGTGCATTAAACTACAGGTACAGAATACAGATAAAGCATTTGTGGATTGTGAGCAAAAGGAATAATGCATGATTGCTCTCTGTGTGTGTGTGTGTGTGTGTGTGTGGATCTCGCGTGCATTTGTAAATTGCTTTGTGTGTGTGGATCTCTCGCATGCATTTGTAAATTGCTTTGTGTGTGTGGATCTCTCGCGTGCATTTGTGGATTGCTTTGTGTGTGTGTGGATCTCTCGCGTGCATTTATAGATTGGTGCGTGCATGTGGATCTCTCGCGTGCGTTTGTGGATTGGTGTGTGCATGTGGATCTCTCGCGTGCATTTGTGGATTGGTTCGTGCATGTGGATCTCTCGCGTGCATTTGTGGATTGGTTCGTGCATGTGGATCTCTCGCGTGCATTTGTGGATTGGTTCGTGCATGTGGATCTCTCGCGTGCATGTGTGGATTGGTGCGTGCATGTGGATCTCTCGCGTGCATTTGTGGATTGGTGCGTGCATGTGGATCTCTCGCGTGCATTTGTGGATTGGTGCGTGCATGTGGATCTCTCGCGTGCATTTGTGGATTGGTTCGTGCATGTGGATCTCTCGCGTGCATTTGTGGATTGTTGAGCGTGCATGTGGATCTCTCGCGTGCATTTGTGGATTGTTGAGCGTGCATGTGGATCTCTCGCGTGCATTTGTGGATTGGTGCGTGCATGTGGATCTCTCGCGTGCATTTGTGGATTGTTGAGCGTGCATGTGGATCTCTCCCGTGCATTTGTGGAAGGTTTTGATACTGTTTTCACTCCATAATTTTTGGCCCTTCATAGGAAAAAGTTTGGGCACCCCTGGATGTCTGCCATCTGATTTGCTAATGCAGTGATTTGGTCATTCAGGAATGTAACTGATGAGCAAGGATTGTGGTCTTGATAACGCTGGGATTTGATAACGCTGGGAAAGCATGCCCGTCACAAGGAGATGGCACGCTGCGGAGCCACGTCCTTCAATGGAAGGAGAGGTGGCGAAATACACATAAGGACTAACCTGGTCCGAGGGGGGAAGAACACACCCAGAGACGACAGAGTGAGCTCTGTCAAGGGAAAGACACGGGGCTAGCCGAGTAGGGTAGCTGGTACCGTGGAGAATACACATATGGGGTAGCCGTTAGGGGACCGCTACATATGGAACCCAGCCTACACACACGTTCCACAAGAGTACAGGTGCAGGCCTGGCGCAGGAAGGGGTGGGGGAGGAACTCACAGGGTTAGCTGTTTCCGGGGAACTCAACTGGAGCAAAATAGACACGCGTATACACCCCACTGAGCCCGCATAAGTGGCAAGTGGGAGTGACTGTTACACACCACAGCTAAAATCCATTCGCAAATGGTGGGTTGGCGGGTGTTAATGTCAAGCCCTGGGGCTCAGTGCTGGTACTATCAGTGTTTGTCCATGTCTGCTCATCATCTACAATGGATGGGGATTAGGCCGTACCTAGTGTCAATTTCACCTGAGTCTTTCACTACCAGAAGGGAACCAATGAGAGAGTTGATAGACACCTTCAGCGACCTGAATATTGACTCCGATGAGGAAAGTGAAAGAGCTGTGGATAATGTTCCTGAGAATGATTCTCCTTTTCTTCCATTGGAGATGAATGAAGAGGCAGACCACAATCCTTGCTCATCAGTTACATTCCTGAATGACCAAATCACTGCATTAGCAAATCAGATGGCAGAAATCAGTCAGATGGTGAGTGAGCAAGTTTCTTGTGATGAATTTGACAAATGATGTAAAAAGATAGAAGATAGGAAGTCATATCATGTTCAATGTGAGTGTGAGAGGGTAAAACAACAGTTGGAAATGTTAGTCAAGGACTTGGGTCAGTCAATGGTAGATTGTCTGAAAAGATGAGATGAGTAAAACTTAATTTCCCTACTTTCAGTATCAGATATTGCAGATATTGATCTTTTCTTAGGAGACGTGACATAATTTGTGTCTTTGTTTCAGGAATCTGACCACAAAACATAGTATAGTACACATAATAGTACACAACATTCTTTTCAATAGACTCAAAATTATGTTTGCATTAGTGGAATTGCATTGGCATGGTTCAAATATCTAATAGTTGTCAATTTGTAGCAGTAAATTAAGAGATGTCATACCGATCACAAGTTCAGTATGGAGTACCACAAGGCTCAGTGCTAGGGCCTTTGCTTTTCACCCTGTACATGCTACCCTTGGGAGACAGCATCATTATTAGGAAGCATGGCATTAGTTTTCATTGTTATGCTGACGATACTCAGCTCTATATTTCTTTATGCCCGGACAAAACTTATCAATTCATAAAATTAATGGAATCATTTCAGGTGTGCCTTGTTAATTATATAAGCCCTCAGATTTAGTTAGTCGTCGTGCTAGCTTGATGCTCCTGTTATCTCCTGCATTTTAATTGAAGACTTTGTGTCAGCAGTTACTAATTTGTTGAGACTGAAACACACCACAATCGTTACAGAATAAAGACTGACAAGAAGATGGGCATTCTTCTTACTAGGGCTGGTCCGAATACCATTTTTTGAGCTTCGAAGCTTTGGTAGTAATCAACATCGAATATTCGAAGCTTCGGAGGGAAGGAGCTGAACATATCCTTCTCTCTAATAAAGGCTGGAATCTGGAGAAGTGGCGCGCCTCACGCGGGCAGGGCTTGCTCCGCCTACGGACAATGAACTAGTGATACAAAACACACAGGTCTGTTACGTCCCAGTTTTGATATATTATAGTAGGTAGTAAAAATAATTATGTTCAGTTAAAGAACAGACTAACTAGAGCCCTGCATTTCTGCCCCTGGGGCCGGGCTTCGGGTCAATTTTCACTTTTTCCTTCATTTTATATTTTAGCCATTCAATTAAAAGAAACAATGAGGTGTGCTGCGCTGGTGGAAACAACATGAGACCATGACACCGCTACTGTCAGGACAGCTCGCACAGTGTTTAGAGTATAGCCACAAATGAGTAAAGCAAGCCAACACGCAAACTGCCAAACATCTTAGATGCTCAAAAACACAATCATCTTCATTAAAACGAATGAGACTAAATGCTCTTACAGTGCTTAGGTCACTTGTTCTGATATTGCGGTCTTTGATCTTGAAATGAGCTGATGAATAGCCTATAATGCAGCTCATATCTGTTGCTTTCGTTGACGTGAACTCCGTTAAATGTGCATAGGCTAGAGCAAGAATTGAAGATTGGATTTATATTAATTTTGCGGAGAGGTGTAAGGTAAGACAACCGGCCTGTTTTTTATTTATTTATTTTTGAACACGTTTACTCAACAACAACAAAAAAAGGTTCTATATGGCACTAAAAGTGGTTCAAAAAAGTGATAGTATAGGCTAAACGTTTTAAACCAAAATTGACATGTTTGAAGTGTTTTATATCTATAGATTTTATTATAAGCAAGACAAGTCAAGAGCAAGAAACTAACCTAAATATAACTACTTTGACATTAAAAACAAAACTGAACTATTTTAATGGCTGCAACGATGTGTAGGCCTATAGGGAGCAAATGAAAATTGGCAATTGTTGGTCCAACGAATGTAACTATGTTTAAATTAAATAATGTGGTTACGTTTTAGCATTAAAATTAAGACAGTCATATTGACAGAATTAGAAAAAGTGACATTTCACATTTACACAGCTCACTTATGTTAAATGAATGAAATGGAATATATATATATGTGCATATAAAGCAAATAACTTTTTCCATGTTTTAGTGTTTTAACAACTTTACTAATAGTGTTGAGCATTTTTGTCGAGCATATTAAATGTTAAATCTCAAACTTTGGAAGTCCCAAATAATACATATGGCAATAATCACATTTGACATTTGAATAAGATGACATCTAGCTAAGTAATGTAAGCTTTTTGGTTTAGTTAGGTCATCCAACAGATTTTTTTTATTACAGTTTAGTAGTTAGCAGTGTTTTTATATTATTAATATTATTATTTTTTGTTGACTGTATCTTTTTTTCCCCCTCACAGAGTTTTGGAGTCTACATTCATGCATGTGGCTGTGTAGAGATTGTGGCTTGTCTCATACATCCAGGTCAAAGCTTTTAAAACACTACAGGTTAGTACATGGACACTATGGCCGCAGACACACATATCCATGTGCATATTCTTACTGTCCATGCACTTTTAAAACCTGGAATGCGCTGCGGTCCCACTTATGCAGATCACATGGCAGTGAGCAGCAACCTCAAAAGCAAAATTAGAGTAAAATTTCAATGATAAATTGCAATGTTTGTGCTGTAACTGACATTCCTTCAGTAAATGGTTACTTCGTCCACATAAAGAACCATTTGCGCAGTCATGAAACAGTAAGTTGTATGTTTAAGCACATTCAGATCACACAAGAGTCGAAAACATGGTCAGTGTTCATTGACTGATTTTAAGGAAGGAATAGTGAAAACACAAGAGGTTAGAGGAATATCTGATGACAGTTTTTCAAATGAAGAAATCAATACATCTGCGTTAGAGGAAGATTCCAAATGTGTTGATACAGAAGAGGTTCCAGAGAACTTGCCAAAACTGGTAGAGCTTAAATTTGCTTCCTTGCTGTTGAAGCTGGAGAATTACCATCATGTCCCAGGCACAGCTGTTGATGAGTTGTTAGAGGACTTGCATTATTTACTGAGTGATGCTTCTTTCCCTTTGTCTTACAGAGTTATTGTAGACACCTTACAAAAGCACAGAATTGACAATGATGAGTTTCTAATCAAAGACCTTGTTACGTCTTTAAATACAACAAACCCTTTACTCACTGCAATGAAGCATGGTGGTCCTCTAGCTTCTGCATTTAAGCGTAAACAATATTACAGGGACAGACCCTGTGGAGTATGTTCTCGAGGCCAAGAGAAACAGAACTTTTCAATACGTTCCAATACTCGAGTCTTTACAGAATCTACTTGGTCAGAATGATGTACTTGACAAAGTGGTTGAAAGTCACAGTTCTCAACAGTTAAGAAGAGATGTCCATCAGTACAGGTCAATTCAGGATGGTCAGTATTTTAAAGCAAATGACTTCTTCTCAGATGAGTTGAGGATATCTGTTGTAATTCTAAAATATGAATTCAGGTTTATGTTCAGTTGTAATGTTGTATGTCATCTGTAAGTGCTGGGCAGCCAACCTGATTTGTCCTTTTAAAATTATATTAGGTATCTGCAGAATTCAGCAGGATTACAACAATCCCATTGGTGTCCAAATTTATGGGTCAGCTTGATAATTTTTCGACACAGCTCCTCAGAATTTTCAAAAAGAAAGGAGGAACAGCGACACCGAAGATCACAAACATCCTATCAGTTATGGATCAGGTATTGTAAGAATGGATTTCACCTGGAAATGAACTCACAAGATCTAAGGTGCAATAAGACAATAAAACTCCACTCATCTGAATAGGAGATCTACAAGAGAAAACAGGACACCACCTGTTTCAACCTTATCTCCTCTCCCTGCTGAGGCCTGACCTTTTTCACCCTCTCTTTCTCAGGGCTTAGACAATCATGCAAATCTCAGGCCCTGCAGGCCTTTTCTTGAGGGTCAATAAAAAATACTGTTGGTGCGAATGGTAAGGAGGTTTCAGTCCCACATCAGTAGAGCAGGTTCAAATAAAGAAAACAATGCTTGTTCTCCTGGTGTGGGAGATGCTCATTGATAAACATTTGCTGTCATCCCCCCAAAATAGGTGTGACCATTTGGGCACGAGAAAAGTTCCACCAAAAGCTGCATAAATATTTGGGTGCTGAATGTTTATTGTTCTTTTGTTCTGGGTGAGTATTTAAGGGGAATTGACAAACCGCTCAAGGAAGCATCTGTAATCAGAACTTCCCACACTGTTGCGGTGTGTCTCTACTGCCAGGTATTACTCCTTGAAACTATTTTGATACTATTTTGATACTATTAGTTGGTAATTATGAATTGTTTTCTATGCTGATCAGTTGTGTATGTTGGATTTTTTTAATTCCTTTATTTGATCTTTTGCCTGACGAATTAACATTAATTTTGATTTATCTTGTATTCTTCTGAAATCATTATTTTATTCATGTCCATGCTGGGTTTGTAGGGGTTACCGCAGATCTCTCTGCCAGGGCAGGCCATACTGGGAACTCCATAGCGGGAGCATTGAGCCATGCATGAGGGAAAACCTGATTTCTGACCTGCCACTGTTATTATAAGTTGCAGTTTCCGTGACTATCACTAAAATTACATGTTTTATTATGAGTGCACATGTGTGACTCACTTAAGGCCAATTTATACTTCTGCGTCGAGTGCACGCAGAGGGTACGGCGTACCCTACGCATAGACGCGTTGGATACGCCGTACCCTACGCCGTACCCTGACTGACGCGCACCTCTCCAAAAATGTAACAACGCGTCAATTCTACGCGGACCGCAAGCGCTGTGATTGGTCTGCCAGAACCCTTCCCTCAGGTCAATAAATAAATAAAAAATCTGCGATAGGAGTGTGTGTGTGTGTGTCCAGAAATTGGATGATAGTTCCTTACGTCTGCTATAACACAATATTTTGCAGTCCAGCGATTCTTTATGGTAGTAAATAAATACATAGATCCGCTGAGTATAGTTTATTTATTTTCTCATTAAAACCAAAGATGTTAATCAGTAATTGTATATCAAGAACAGGGACACATTAGGGTATATTTCGTGAATGAAGTCTCCGCAACAGCAATCGATTGCTCGAGCCACCGCTGCTGAAAACAGCGGCCACGAGCTCCGCATGATTTCACAAACACATTCCAGCGCCAGATCGCCTTATTTAACTTTACTAATCAACTAGAGATGCTTAATTTGCTTTACATACAACAACTCAAGCTGCAAGAAAAGCCGCTCTCTCACTGCTGCTGATACTCCGACATGAATGTACAGATTCTCCACACGAAGCTGCTTCTTCTTCGGCTGTTCTCTTGATTACACCAACATGCCCGAGGACACTGCCTACTAGCGTCTGCATGTGTAACTGCACATTGACGCAGACAACAGCGCAGAAGTATAAATGCTCACGACGGCGTCGGCTACGCGCGTAGCCTACGGCGTACACTCGACGCAGAAGTATAAATTGGCCTTTAGAGGTAAGATAGTTTACCCTGCAATCCTCTGTAATATCAGAACTGACTAATCTGTGACCGTTAGAGCAAGCGAAATCCGGACGCTTAGCCTATTTGCGACTCCGTGTCCCATGAAGGATATTAATATTTGAAAATAAGTGATACTAAGAAAATCAATGATCTAAATTAAATCGCAACTAATCTTAAAATCAGCTGATAGACTCTAAACGTAAAACATTTTATGGAGTCACATGAAATTGGAGTCAGATTAACATATATATATATATATATATGGAGTCAGATTTGAGGAAATGGATCTTCACATTTTAATGAATTAAAGTGATTTTTACAGAAGCGCCAGAAAAGACATACACGCAGAAGTCCTTCGACCAGCTGCTGGATTTCGTCATTGAGCCAGTGGGTGGACTTTACAGTATGTTCTCTAAATTCATCATCATTTTAAATAATTCGTAATTGATTATAATAATATTTTACCCAAAGATGAAAATTCTGTCATTATTTACTCATTTATTTCGTATGTCCTGCATTTTTGTACCTGTTCTGAAGCTTCAAATATCTAGTTTAAAAGACACAAGGGCAAGTAAATAATGACTGAATTACATTTTTTTAGGTGAAGTATCCCTTTAAAGTTGAGCATATACAGTACTTTGCAAAAGTCCACGTTAGTATTTTCACCACCCAAATTTTTTTTAAGCAGGTTATTTATATATTTTGGTGTGGTGTTTCAGAAGGAAAAATCAGTTTACATTTCCAAACATTCCTTTTGCTATTAATTGTAATAAACCAGTGAGATTTTTGTATGCACAAGGAGTCTGATAACAGCCAGTGCTCCACACAGAGATCTGATCTCACCATCATCAGAGTCTGTCTGTGATTACATGAAGAAACAGATGAGACTAAATCCAAACGAACTGCTGCAAAAGCTGCTTAAGTTTTAGGCACTTGTGTAAAAATGCTGTAAAGTTAGGATTCTTTCAAAAATAATGTCATAAATAGATTTCTTGTATAAATAACTACTATTAACTACATCAAATCAATATTTGGTGTGACACCCTTTGCGTGTAAAACAGCTTTTGTCCAGGTACACTTACACATAGTTTTTCAGGTAGATTTGCAGGAAGGTCTCAGTTTTATGTTTCTTCATGTAATCACAGACAGATTCTAATGATGGTGAGATCCGGCTGTTATCAGACTCCTTGTGCATACAAAAATCTCACGGGTTTATTACAATTAATAGCAAAAGGAATGTTTGGAAATGTTAACAAAATTGTCCTACTGACACATTACAGCAAAAGCTAGATTAAAACCTTTTTTTGTGGGTAAAAATACTAACATGTCTATTAATATTTACAGCACTGTATATGTACATGATTTATACTGTTTTAATTTCAGGGCTTGTTTGTAGCTTTATCATATTTCTCAGGAGCATCAGTGAGTTATGATTTACAGTGGCAAGAACAAGTATGTAAACCATTTGCAGAATCTGTAAAAATGTGAATATTTTTAACAAAATAAGAGATCATAGAAAATACATGTTTTTTTTTTTATGTAGTACTGTCCTGAATAAGATATTATATATAAAAATGTTAACATGGAGTCCACAAGACAAAAAAATAGCTGAATTTATTAAAATAACCCCGTTCAAAAGTCTATGAACCATTAAATCTCAATACTGTGTGTCGTTCCCTGGGTGACCAATGACTGTGTGTGTGTGTTTGTGATGGTTGTTCTTGAGTTCCTTGTTTGTCCTGAGCAGTTAAACTGACTAAAGTGCCCAACGTTCTTCAGAAAATCCTCCAGGTCCTGCACATTCTTCAGTTTTCCCTCTCCAGCAGGGACTGTATGATTTTGAGATCCATCTTTTCACACTGAGGACAATTGAGGGACTCAAACACAACTATTAAAAAAGGTTCATACATTCACTGAGAATTCAAAACTTATTGAATTTGAAGATCAAGGTAAATTGTACTCAAGTATCTTCTGTTGCTTCTGTTGTAATAGTTGTGTTTGAGTCCCTCAATATTCCTGTGTGAAAAGATGGATCTCAAAATCATACATTCACTGCTAGAGAGGGTTCAAAAATGCAAAGGATGCTGCAAAACTGAAGAATGTGCAGGACCTAGAGGATTTTCTGAAGAACATTGGGCAGTTTAACTGCTCAGGACAAACAAGGGACTCATGAACAACCATCACAAACAGCTGTGAATTATCCAGGGAACAACACACAGTATTGAGAATTAATGGTTCATGAACTTTTGATTGGGGTTATTTTAATAAATTCAGCTATTTTTTGTCTTGTGGACTACACTGTGTGCAGAATTATTAGGCATGTTGATTTTCTGATCATATTTTTTTTCCAGGCACATTTGACCAATTCCAAATCACAGTAATCCTAATAACTACTATTAATTTAGTATTTAATAATGTATAAGTGACATATAATTGTTCATGAAGGCTGGAAATTAAAAACACTCAGGTGTGCACAATTATTAGGCATGTTTTCTTTTACAGATAAATTGAGTCAAAAAAGAGATTTAACATTGCAGTTAAGGCATGACCATTGGACAGTGAAATGCTTGTTGGGTCAGACAAAAACATGTGGTGGAGAAAAGTCATTTTTAGTCCATCTCTGCAAAACGTTACAGGTTTCTTTTGCTAAAAAGATACCATGAGCTGGCGCAATAGTTGTAGTTGGGCATGTTTTAGCTTTGTTTGTCTTTTCAGCAGAAAGATATAAACACCATCCAATTTCTCCAGTTTCTAGTTCAGTCTCACAATATTCATTCTCATCTTCTGAATGCCATACTCTTACATAATTTCCCTTTAATCTTGTCGTTTTCGAGGCAGTATCCCTTAGGAATCCCTCACATGGCAACACTATGGGATAAATACACCCTAGAGCCAACGAGTCCCATATTGTAAGCATGTGAGTACGATTCAAAATTAAGTTAATTTCCACATTAGTGGAAGTTATGAGGTCTAACCCCACAATTTTCACATTGTTCTCTTGAACAAATTTCTCGTCTTTGACCACTACTAGAATATCCTCCGTCTTTCACTGGCCAGATTACTCTGCTTTTGTAACATTGATGATGATAGTTACATCCACCATAGATGTCCTTACGATATTTAGCAAGATCTTTATCATTGCTTGGCACCCAATCCCATAATCCCCATTTGGAAATAAAGGGTAGAGTAAAATGTTGGCCAGATTTCAGAGTTGGATTTCGAGTGATTCCTTGAACTCGAGGAGTCCATAAAGCTTGGCTTCCTTGGTACATGCCAAGTAAAATTAAAAACAAGCATACCATCGTCGTTGTGTATCGAGAATAACTTGCAACCATCTCTACGCAATGCCAATGGGAATGATCCCTGAAATGGAAGCAGAAAAATAATTAAACATCACTCCTTTGTTCCCAATCTTTAAAGCTAATGGATGTACATTGCTCAATTTCAGGCCATAAGCCGTCATTATCATTTTGTTAATTCACTAGACAAGGTTTAACTTGTGACCAATGACCATGGCCATCTATCTGTCCCTACACCCTTCCCTTTAAGGCAAACACTTGTATCTGTTGTCAAGAGTATCTCATATGGTCCCTCCCAACTAGGCTCTAAACCTTTCCTAGCAATACGTTTGACCATAACAAAACTGCCTAACTCGGGAATGTGTGGAATGTCAGTAGTGGTGTGTTTCTCATACCATTGCTGCTGAGCCTCTCGCACTTTTTTTGTTATTGTCTTTGGTAGCTTTTTCCAGCATTGTGAGATAGCGTCGTAACTTCTCTTGGAACAAAGTGGAATCTCCTCCTGTTCCTGCGGGAGGCGGAGCATCAGGAGGTAGAACCATTGCTCTTCCAGTCATCAGTTCAAAAGGGGTCAGTCCTGTTACTCTGTTTGGAGTCGAACTTAAGTTTTCCAGTGAAGTGAGTTCCATTGTCCGAATCAATTTCATATGGAAGACCCCAGCGAGGAAAAACTTCTTCCACCATTACTCGTGCTGTTGCTTCAGCAGTGCAAGTTTTCATAGGGAATGCTTCCACCCACCTAGTAATTCTGTCTATGATTACTAGAATGTATTGGTACCCTCCACTGGGTGACAAAGGTCCTGTGAAATCAATTTGGAGATTTGTCTATGGCCCTGTGGGTCTGGGTGCATTTGACATTCGCACCTTTACAGATTTTCCCACATTTGCTTTCATGCAGATCAAGCATCTCCTGCAGTAATCATCAATGTCTCTCATCATTTGCGGCCACCACCATGTCTCGCTGATTCAAGCTTTCATTGCTTTTGCTCCAGCATGCACTTTTCCACGATACAGCTGCATTAGATCTCTTCTTGTTCTGACAGGCATCACCACTTGTCCTGTTGGAATTCTCCAGATACCCAGATCATCTTCTTTCGCACCTGCTTTTATCCATTGCTCTTTCTCTTCATCTGTCTCTGTTTGATATGACAAAAGATGTAGCTCAGGATTGTCTTTCCTGTTTTCTTGAACCACGATGACAGGGATAGGAGGGAGTAAAACCGCTTCTCTGGCTGCTGCATCAGCTGCAGAATTTCCTTGGCTTTCCTTGGACTTGTCAGATTGATGTGCTTTTACTTTGACCACAGCTGCTTCTCTTGGTAAGTGGCATGCTGCAATCAAACGACGAATTATGGAAGCATGTTGTATTTCACTCCCACTGCTAGTGATGAGTCCACGTCTTTTCCATAGGGCAAGGTAGTCATGGACCACGCCAAAAGCATAACGACTATCTGTATAGATGTTGACTCGATCTCCTTCTGATAGTTCAAGAGCTTCTGTAAGTGCTGTGAGTTCAGCTGCTTGTGCTGAAAACTGCCCAGAAAGAGCTCATTTCTTCACAACAGTTCCATCAGCCTCCACAACAGCCCATCCAGTATGTCGCTTTCCATCAACGTAGTAACTGGATCCGTCGACCCATAATTCTTGGTCTGGATTTTCAAGAGGGATTGGATTAACTGGACCAAGGCTTTCTTCTTCTACTTGTTTTTCTTCTTCTACACACTTGTGTGGTATTCCCTCATGCGGTTCCAGCATCATTGTTGCAGGGTTAAGGGAGGTGTCTCTGATGATTTCCACTCTCAAATCCTTATTCAGCAAAGTCGCTTCCCATTTTGCTCTCCTCGCATCAGTGATAGTCTTGATGTTTGTGTTATTCAACAGCATCACTATACTGTGCGGTGTGTGCAATATGATAGTTTGTGCTCCTATCAGATTTTCCACAGCATCCACTGCCCATGTGGCACCATCGAGGGCTTGTATACATTGTGGTTGACCTATCATGGTGACAGGAATCTTTGTGGAAAAGTATCCGACTGGTTTGTACCGATCACCTGGTTTTTGACACAGTACTGCTGAGTAGGTCTCATCTCCCACCTTGGTCCACAAATTAAATGGCAACCGACCATCAGGAAGTACCAAGGCTAGGGCTGAAATAATGCCTCTACTCGCTCCGTTGTCATTCTTCTTCCATCGACAGATAATTCTTGGCCTAGGTAGATCACGTTGGTTTTGGCCAGCTGTGCTTTGTCTGGGTTGACTTTGAATCCTCCTTTCCTAAGAGCTTGTAGAACAATGTTCAGAGCTGATACATGACTGTTTTCATCTGGGCTTGCAATCAACAAGTCATCAACATATTGGAGGCAAACACTTCCTGAGCTCTCAATTTCAGCTTTTCGCTCAGTTAAGAATTGGTCCAGAGCTCTATGAAATACAACTGGAGAAAGATTAAGACCTTGTGGGAGTCTATTCCAAACATACAGCTTTACGCCCACGGTGAAGGCCAATTTCTCTTGAGATCTTTTGTTGATAGGTATAGACCAGAAAGCGGACAGCACATCTAATACTGTGAAAATTCTTGCGTTTCCAGGAATATCATTCAGAATGGTAGCAGGATTAGCCACAATAGGGTGTGGTTTTGGTGTTACACTGTTAAATTTTGTGTAATCTATGGTTAATCGCCATGAGTTATCCGATTTCTTGACTGGCCAGACAGGGCTGTTGGTAGTAGATGAAGTTTGTCTGACGATCCCTTCAGCTTCCAAGTCTGCCACTATCTCTTCCACGGCTTGTCTTGCTTCAGGTCGGATGGGGTATTGTTTATGAGGGGCATGTATCGGTCCCTCAATCACAATGGGATCAATGTTGGCTTTTCCATAGTCCAATTTGTGTTTAGCCCAAACATCTGGATATAAGCTACACAGAAGACCCCACACACCTTCTTTTCCCCAGTCTCTGATGATTGGTTTTGCCACACCAACAGAACTTATATTACATATATATTACAGAACTTATATTCAACAATGGAAGAATATCCATGCCAATGAGGCTTTCTTGTGAATTCGGCCCCACCCAGAAAGATGTCCATAAGATTTCATCTTCATGTATTTGCAGAGGAACTGGTATACTTCTGCGAAATGTTGTGATTTCTCCTCCAACTCCTTCAACTTCCATTGTTTCATGTGTTGTAGGTAAGTTCAGGTCAGTTATCGAAATCGAAGCCCCTGTGTCTTAGAGGCAGTCACATGGGTGGCCCCCTATTAGTGCAGGAATGAAAAGTCGATTGTCACTCGACTGTCACTCAATTGGCCACTGATTCCTATTGCAGACGCATAATTCCCTCAATAAGCTGACGGACTTGCTCTTCGGTCCACATCTTCCCTTGAGGGGTTTCATCCTTGTTTTTCACATTGACCTGTCTAAATGATGGACCTTTCCCTTCTGCTCCTCCTCCTTTAGCCCAACAGTCTATTTTAAAGTGGCCAGGCTTTCCACAATTGCGGCAACCGTTAAGTTGAACTGACGCCACTCCTCTTCGATTTGACTTGTTTCCTTCATCCTTGTTTGATCTCATAGCCATCTCTAGGCAACCAGCCCATTGCATAATTTGGTCAAATGTTTCTCCTGGTTTGACTCCAAGTGATAAAGCTTGTTGGTACTTTGAGCTAAAGCCTTCCACGAGTGTGTCAGTAAACTGTACATCATCTCTGTCTGGATCTTTCTTAGCACAGAGGGCCCATCTTTCATAAGCATTCCATTTGCGCAAGGCATATTCATCTGGAGATTCATCGTCCTTTTGCTTAATCAATGTCACTGATGTGAAAGGGATTTTACCGCTGCCCAAGATCTCTTGGATATCTTTTCGGAATCCATCTAATGCTTGCCAAAGACCCAGGGGTCGCCCCTGGCCATCTACCCACAAGTCCATCCATTGGGCTGTTGTTATCGATGCTGGCAAGCGCTCCTATCGGTCTCTTGGGATTTTAGCTTTCACAATGGTGTGTTTGTCTCTTAGTGTCATTTGATGTGCTTCAATCAAGGAATCTAATTCTCGACAAAATTCTGTGATTTGGATCTTGTCTCTTCAGAGGAGGCAAGGCTGTGAGAATGGCTTGATGTTCTCCTGGTGTGAATGGTCTCTCTTCTGTCATCATTTTAGATTGTTCCTTTTTGATAGCAAGTGGAGAAAATTCAGGACCGACTTTATCAATTGTGATCATGTCGTCATCTCGTTTCATCCCCCCATTCGGATCCACAAGTACGAGCGGGAGTACATCGCAGAATGTCTCTGTTGGGCTGGGTTGATTTAGATCTGGTAATTATTGGAGCTGCTTGTGCAGAAGCAATATACATTTTGTCAACCCGAACTTCATTCGAGCTTGAAGCTTGAGGCTGCATCAGAGGTTTAGAGTAACTTGTACATTGTTCTAGCCTGGGAAAACCCAGACAACTTCCGGCAAATTTAGATTTGCTCTGCAAGTAGTCTGGCAAAGAGCCCATTCAAACCCATTTCTAATGCCTAGAAATCGCAGCACCAATCAGAAACGTTGGGGCGGGCTTTACACGATGACGACAGCGCAGTGACGTTGAAGCAGATTTGCCGCCGTGGAGAATCACTTGTTTGAATCAGCTATCGCGGCTGTTTTAAGCGATTTAAACTTTTCCTTTTCGTTAAAACCCGAGCAAAGAACAACACTCGAAGCCTTCATATCTAAAAAAGATGTTATCGCTGTCTTACCGACTGGATTCGACTGGAAGTCTGATACCAGCTTGGCCCTTTGGTGGCTAAACGAATGGGTCTTAGCGAGAGCCCTCTGGTAGTGTTAATGTTTCACAAAATATAGTTTTAAGTCCTTTTCAGGCGTGAATGTAGTTGTTTAAAAATGTTTGTTTACTCAAATATGTAGTTTATTTATAAAGAGAGCGCCTTTTTTAAATTTTATCTGCCGTTTTCGGAGTTGAGCGCCAGTGGTTCAGCGGCGCTCAATTGATCATTGAGCCCGCCGAGAGGCGCCTTTCCTCGGCCAGTCCTTCTGCCGTCTGCCGCTGGCTCTGATGTCTCTGTGGTGGTTAAACCGTCTCGTCTTGTGTAGATCTAACGGCTGATCTTTGCTCTCATTAATCTATAATTTGTTCCTAGACAGATCGTTTTGTCTGTGGGCAAAGTGAAGTTTCATAACTTTATATATTTTTAAGATATTAAACTTTACCGTTGTAGTCTCCTAGCGCTGACTTTGACTGAATTGCTTTATTTATTGTATAGCTTCTTATACCTTTTACTTATACTTTTATGATTGCTATGGATGATCACACATAAACTGACATTTAACAAAAAGAGACTGGGTTGTGTTTTGTGTCATATTTAATTTATTACAGTGATAATCATAGCCTATATTATGTGTGTGTGTGTTTTTAAATGTAAACGAAAAGAGGCTGGGTTTTTTATATTTCGTTTTGTTATAAACATGCATTGAAGATAATATGCATTGCCTGCACTACATATACAAATATATACTGAGTGATACTGTCAAGAACACTGCTTGTCCATTAGCAGAGTAGGCGGACTAGTTTCCTCCCGTCATCGGGAGTTCATTCTCCGGAGTCAAACTTGGTAAGTCACGGAAGCAAGTCAGAAGTTCGCGTACGAAATATGTCATAAAAAACACCACTGCCTCATTTCATACATTTTTTTTATAATAATTAAACATAATAATAGCCACACGAATGTGGTTCAGGCAACGCATAGCTAGGCCTACATTGATTATCGTATATATTTATAATAAAACGAAGTATAAAACACCCTGCCTCTTTTTGTTTACATTTTAAAAATAATATATTAAACATTAATATGTGGTTTAGGTAAAGTGACCATATTTCTGAAACGGAAACCGGGGACATTTCCTATTTGAGAACACAAGTACAGACAAGAGCACATATTGAGAAATGGCCAGAGTCTGAGATGTTTCTCCGTCGCTCTGCATACGTCATCTCCCTCATCGCTCTGATTGGTTTTAGGTCTATCCAATTGCGCCGAGAGGCATTTGAGCGACGCCCGTTGGTGACGCCCCTTTGGAAATGATTTGTCTATGAAGCTTTGCCAGACCATAACTCAGTTACTACTGAGAATGGTCTGGTTTTAACCAGGCTAACATTGTTCAGGCTAGGTTGGATAAATTGGCTTGTAAACAGGTGGTGTTATAGTTGTTGCTGATTTTGCTGGTGTTTGTGAATATTTCCTTTCAGCTTCAGCTATTATATCTGTCCAATCTGGATCAAATGAATCATCACTGGTGATGTTTTCCTTTTCTGTACATGTGATAGACATGATTTTACTCAACTTGTTATATGCTTCAACTTGTGGCTTCATTGCTTCAGCAAGTGGAACTGGACAACCATCAATACCACAACAAACTCCTCCTTGTTTGATGATCCAATTAGCTGCCATTATTGGAAATACTTTTAACTTGATAGTGTCTTTTTGGGTCTTGAACCAGTTTAACTGCTCATCCATG
The DNA here is from genome assembly GCA_023566225.1 of Romanogobio albipinnatus. Taxonomy (NCBI): domain Eukaryota; kingdom Metazoa; phylum Chordata; class Actinopteri; order Cypriniformes; family Gobionidae; genus Romanogobio; species Romanogobio albipinnatus. The sequence goes on from CM042240.1 coordinate 40,097,167, forward strand.
GATGCATTAATGTCAAGTCCTTTTTTCAAAAACTTAGTTTGCTTCTTTTTCTTCTTTTCCAGATTCCATGAAGAAATTGTTCTGCTATTATAGCTACTCTCTGTCATTTTGCAAATACTGGTCACTTCTGTGTCTGTGCTCTTAAAACAGCAGGGCTTTGGTATGTCTGTGTGTGTGAGAGGATCTCCAAGGGAGGGGCTACCTTGCTCCTCTCTCTCCTTCTCTAAGCTATATGTATACTGTGTGTGAGAGGATCTCCAAGGGAGGGGCTACCTCGCTCCTCTCTCTCCTCTAAGCTGTATGTATACTGTGTGTGTGTGTGTGTGTGTGTGTGTGTGTGTGTGTGTGTGTGTGTGTGTGTGTGTGTGTGTGTGGATCTGCAAAGGACTGTATAAGTGTGTGTGCGCAAAGAAGATATGTGTGCCTATAGGGTGAATTCTGAAGGGACGGCTGCCCTGTTTGTCTCCCTTTCCCTCCTAATCACTGAAGGAACAAAAAAGAGGTGAAAAATCAAAAGAAAAGTTTCTCTTATATTTCAGTTGTTTTTCTTCCTTTTTTTGTTGTTGAACTCAGATCAATTTATCTCTCCTCAAATACTGAACAGCTTAACTGTCAAAATCAGAATGCCGCCCGCGATTTCGGCTACTTCAGCATGTTTAAACGTTTTAGGATTCTTTATAAACAGGATTCCCCTTTCGAATCCAGATCCGCCATTTTAAACTGCTTTTAATCCAAACACCACTTGACACCTTCCCCGTCTGTCTGTAACAGCACGGATCTTTGGTGTGTGAAATATTTTAGGATAAAATTCTGCAAACACTATTATTGCAGATCCGCCTTATTCACCACCTCGCAGCCATGTCAAGTTAATTGCTGAATCGTCTTATGGCTTATTCTACCGGAAATTTGACTAAATGGTCTTCTACCAAGATCCACTTTTACCCCAGCTTCTTTCAAATATTTTTTTGAAGGTCCACTGATCTGAGCAACTTAAATAAGCCAAATCAAATTTAATTATTTAAATTACTTTTACTATGTCTGACACATATATTCAGGAAAGGTTTCTAAACACAGACTGGAGTATGTTTGCTTCTCAGGCCACCAGTGGCGCTCACACGGACATTGACTCCTACACCTCCTCTGTATTGGATCATATCAATACCACCATTAACAGTGTTACAACCCAGAAACAGATCACCACATACACAAATCAGAAGCCTTGGATGAACAAGGAAGTGCGACTCCTGTTGAAGTCACGCAACACTGCCTTCAGATCAGGAGATGCACAAGCCTACAGCACATTCAGAGCAAACCTGAAGAGGGGCATCAAAAAGCCAAGCACTGCTACAAGCTAAAGATAGAGGGACACGCTTCCAACTCTGACCCTCGACGCATGTGGCAGGGCATTCAGGCCATCAGTGACTACAAACCCACCCACTCCACCCCCACAGCCACTGATGTCAACTTCCTGAACGAGCTAAATTACTTTTATGCTTGCTTTGAAAGAGACAACAGAGAAACTGCCACCAAGCTCAAACCCTCAGCTGACCACCCACCAATCACACTCTCCTCCACAGATGTCTGCAAGGCACTGAGCCGGATCAGCGCGCACAAGGCTGCTGGACCAGACAACATCCCTGGACGTGTTCTCAGGGCATGTGCGGAGCAGCTCGCTGGGGTTTTTACAGACATTTTCAACCTGTCTCTTGCCCAAGCAGCTGTACCATCATGCTTTAACCGCACTTCCATTGTGCCAGTGCCAAAACACTCCAGCCCGAGGTGCCCTAATGACTACCGCCCTGTAGCACTCACACCCATCGTTATGAAATGCTTTGAGCGGCTGGTCCTGGAACACCTAAAACACTCTCTACCATCCACATTGGACTCACACCAGTTTGCCTACCGCAGCAATAGGAGCACAGAGGATGCAGTTTCCATGGCACTGCACTCTGTGCTCACTCATCTGGACAATAAAAACACTTATGCACGCATGCTGTTTGTTGACTTCAGCTCAGCATCCAACACTGTCATCCCAACCAAGTTAATAGCCAAACTTGGAGACCTGGGCATCAACACCTCAATGTGTAACTGGATTTTGGACTTCCTAACTGACAGACCCCAGAATGTTCGATCAGGATTTACCTGCTCCACGTCCATCACACTTAACACTGGTGTACCACAGGGCTGTGTGCTAAGTCAGTTTCTCTACTCCCTCTTCACCTCCGACTGCAAGCCTGTGTATGGATCTAATTCCATCGTCAAGTTTGCGGACGACACTACGGTGATTGGGCTCATCAGCAACAACGATGAGACTGCCTATAGGGAGGAGATCCAGCACCTGGCCACATGGTGTGCTGATAATAACCTGCTCCTCAACACCACCAAAACGAAGGAGCTCATCGTGGACTTCAGGAAAGAGTCAAGAGGCGCACACGACACCATCCACATCAATGGAATGGCTGTTGAGCGTGTCTCCAGTTTCAAGTCCCTGGGGATCCACATCTCGGCGGACATGTCGTGGACAACCAACACCTCCAGCCTGGTCAAGAAGGCTCACCAGCGCCTTTTCTTCCTGAGGATACTGAGGAAGAATCAGCTCTCCTCGGCTATCCTGGTGAACTTCTATCGCTGCGCAATAGAAAGCATCCTGACCAACTGTGTCGCAGTATGGTATGGGAGCTGCTCTGTTGCGGAGCGCAAGGCACTGCAGTGGGTGGTGAAAACTGCCCAGTGCATCACAGGGACTCCACTACCTGCCATCGAGCACATCCAGAGGAAATGCTGTCTGCATCGAGCTCGCAGCATCCTCAAGGACTCCTCTCACCCAGCCCACAGACTGTTTTCTCTCCTTCCCTCCGGCAGGCGTTTCAGGTGCCTCTGGACCAGGACCAGCAGACTAAAGAACAGTTTCTTTATTGAACTCGAACCCCCATTGATCCACTCATATACTGCTAACTCTCCTCTCCTACTTCACATCTGCCTTATTTGCACTACTGGAATGTCAATTTGCACTACAAACTGTTTATTACAGTAACAACTGTTTACATATGCATCTTGCACTGCCATATCTTAATTGGATTATGCTCATTTGCACTGCCGACTGTATTTATAGTACCAACTGTTTACATTTGCATTTTGCACCGTACTTCTAACTGTAATATGTAACCACTTTCCACTGCACTTTTACACTTTTTTTTTCGGATAGCTTCTGTCCATACTTTATTGCACTACCTTAATCCACTGCTATTCCTCATCTTAGCCTAACATATCATTGTATACCTATATCTGTAAAATATTGTTTATAGTAATAGCCATCTGTATATTATATTCATAGTACATATTCACCTGTAAATTCTGTTTATAGTAATAGCCATCTGTACATTTATTCACTGTACATATCCACCTGTAAATCCTGTTTATAGTAACAACCATCTATATATATATATATATATATATATATATATATATATATATATATATATATATATATATATATATATATATATATATATATTCAGTACATATCCATGTCCTGCACTTGTTCATCCATTGTATATCCTGCACTTATGCAACCATTGTATATCCTGCACTTGCTGCTTTTGCACTTCTGGTTAGACCTAAACTGCATTTTGTTGCCTTGTACCGGTACTTGTGTAATGACAATAAAGTTGAATCTAATCTAATCTAATCTAATCTAATCTAATCTAATCTAATCTAATCTAATCTAATATATTCATTGGCAACACAACTGGTATTTTAAATAACTTCTTTTCAGCAATTTCAGTCAATGTCTCTAATCATCAGGCAGACTTAGAACTATTTAGAAAGAAAAAAGTCTTACCTGATTAGCTGAGACAAATGGCTGAAGATGCAATCCTGTTCCGTGACACCAAATTGTAGACTTAAAAATTAAGCTTTTCCCCCGTGGTTTAATTCACAGGACCGGACACCAGTTATTTTGCCAAGAGATTTCTTTTTTATTGTTTTATATTTTTTAATTTAATTTTCTGAGGGTTGGTCTTCATTCCAACTTCTTTCTCTCTGTCTTCCTGGACACCCAGTTGGATTTTATAGGTTGCTTAAACAGTGAAATAATTGTTTACCAGAAAAACAAGTTGTTTACACTATACCTCGTGCTTTCACGCGGCACAATATACCCTTGAACACATGCATAGAGAAACTTGTTGTTCATTGTTCAAAATATGTCTTAAAGAGAACTTGTGACATGTCATATGCATTGGTAGGAAAACAACAACAATACTTCCTTACAGAAAACTTCAGTCACATGTACATATTTGGAAAATGTATGCTACATATTCCTGTGTACAAAATGATCCCCTCTCCATGTCTCTCACACTTCATGTGTTCAGACTTACTCTGACTAAATAATAATGCAATACAGATAATAATAATAATGAATGATACACAAGACAAATGATAATGAATATTAGTAAATACTATTAATACAAATGCACACTAAATAATAATGATTAAAACAAATGATAGTGAGTATTAAAGGTGCCCTAGAATGATTTGAAACAACATTTTAAATTGTTCTCTGGTATCTACATAGAGGGTATATGGCTTATTTAAGGTCAATAATTGTCCAGCTACGGTTTTACAGGTCCATTTACAACTCTAGAAATCTTCCCCAGGATGAAATGGTCTGTTTTTGCCTTATTTGGAAGGGTCATGAATATTAATGCAGAGTTCTGCTCTGATTGGCTGTTTCACTGCGCGGCTCAATGATAGCATGCACGTCTATACTGACCGTCATGACGATGGAGAGATTAGGCATTCAACCTTATATATATATCAATCAGTATATAATCATACTTCAGTTGTCAAAAATATAAATAAATAAATATCAAATTACTATCGTTTCAACTTAAATGGTGGAGGTGTTGACGTTAGCTAGAAGGATCGAGTGAGCTATGTGTAAGCAACTAAACTAACATAGTATGTTACGTATCTATGGTTTCATTTACTAATTTATGACAACACTGGCATGAAATAATATTAACCTGTCATTAGACATATTATTTAGTTATGTAAACCACTTGGATTATCCTATTCTTACCGTATAGCATCTTGCGTTGGATATAGGCAACAACGGGGATATTATCGTTAATGTTGTCTCTCTAAGAAACTTTCGATTTAATCAGAAATGGTTTAGACAGTCAAGAAGTGGATAAAATCACTTACTGCTTGCAGGAATATGGTTGGAATTGCCCCTTTCTTCAGTGTCAGACGCTGAGCAAAGCCGGATTGATATTGTCCCAGGTTTGAAAACTGTCCGTGGTCAAATGGGCTGAGCAAACTATCAACTTTGAATTAAATTGTTGCGATATCCGATTATAAATAAACATCAACCATGCCTGTTGACATGTTTTATCTGTGGGAAGAGTATGAAACGTCTTCACATCCCCTGCACAGCCTGGAACATAACATTTGTTTCCATGATCTGTCATGTTCGCTATGCTCGCGTCAGGCTTACTGCTGCAGAACTCCAGTTGATACGGCGGCTGCGCAGTTCCGCCAGATAGTGAACATGTGCTTGCTTATGAAAATGTTGGGGGGGGCGTACATATTAATGATCCCGTGTATTGCATCACTGCTGGCGTTACGTTGAGATTTGCCTATTTTTCCGTGGTGTTTTTCACAAACGAGATTTACATGTGAAGGAGGAGGCAATGGTGTTTGAGACTCACTGTATGTGATTTACATGCACTGAACTCCTGTTATTTAACTATGGCAAGGTTCATTCGATTTTTCATTCTAGGGCACCTTTAATAAAGAATAATAATACAAATGCATAATATTAACTGATTATGAATACTAATAATACAATAAAAAAAACATTTAATTGTAAAATTTTATCTACACGGCTGATATGGGCTGGACTCGATGACCATCTCTTCCGCCAAATACCCGCAGTAGCTACCACATGTTCCCTTGTCCATTATATTGAATATGTGCTGCGGTTGAGTGGTTCTTCCCTCACAGTTGGTGAGGTTGATGAAGACACCGTCACAGTCACCCTTGTCCTCTTCAGCTGTCATGGTTGCCACGCCTGGGTTCAGTCCCATTGCGTAAGTTTAGATCTGAGCTAATAGTGGCATCTACGGTAGCCCATGATATAATGACAGGAAGTAAATCCAGCCAAGGGCATTTCTTTATGCATATAGACAAGCAGGTTTGTGTTTTTCTGTTGTTTCTGCCTTTGTTACTACAGGCCAGTCAACACCACCTAGCAATACCCATCAATGCATGTAATTTCCTGTCAGAAACAGATGGTCCCCAAAAGAATTCACAAAACTCACTTAATAATTAAAATTATTAAGTTAATTATTAAGTTAAGTCTTCTGAGGAAGAGGCCAGGTGACGAAGAGGTTCCACTTCGGCGCATAGGCCTGTCACATAGACAAGGCCCTGGCGGAAGTGAAGTAGCCACTACCGCGGTGGTAGGGTACAGAACGTGCCGCACCCCGTCAGGGCCCACATAAGTAGGATACCACAGACCGGGACATGGGTGCCATGGTGCCCCGTTTCTGAGTAAAGAGGTCCTTCCTCAGGGGGATCAACCAGGGAGGTGCTGTCGCAAGGAGTTCAAAGAACCAGGTCTGGCCGGGCCAATGCAGGGCGGCCAAAAGAGCTGCTCCTTGCCCTCCGTGATCTGCACAGATATGTGCAATGCGGCTCAATGGGGAAACACATGCTTGCGTGGGCCCCGTGGCCTGCTGAGCCTAGTAGGCAATGGGAAGAGCTAGAGGAAGGCAACAGGATTACCTGTGCGTCGCTGAGCTGTTCCCAAACAGCTGGCCGTCTGGGGATGGAGTCTCCAAGTGGCTGAACCGGGATGAACGTCACAAAGCGCCTCAGATGCTTCAGACTCCAAAAAGGAGATGGTGGGTGAGTTGCGGCATCCAGCGGGAGCATAGGTCACCTGGTCGGTAGACGTACGCTACTGTTGCCGTGTTGTCTGAATGGGCCAGTACATGTCTGGCCTAGAGCAGGGCTCGAAAGCGGTGAAAGGCGAGATGTACGGCCAGCAACTTGAGGCAATTGACAGCCATAGGCACTGGGGTCCTTGCCAGGAGCCCTCAATAGCACATCAATTGCGCATGGCACCCCAGCCTGTGACAGAACGAGTTTCCGGGCATATTGTTGTATCAACAGATGCCTCTAAGGGAACTCTGGCCCATAGAAAAGTGAGGTTCACACGGGGAGAAGGTATGATGGCAGGCCCGAGTCAATGGGACCTGGAGCATGCTCTGTTGCCATGCTCATCTCAGGACTCGATCGCAAGGCCAGTGCTGAAGCGGTCTCATATGGAGCAGTCCGGGTGGCATTAGCACGGCCACGGATGCAATATGTCCCAGGAGCCTCTGAAATAACTACGGTATAGCGGAATCCCAGAGAGCATTGAGGAGATTGTGCAAACTGAATCGCAAGCCGACCCTGTGGGTGGACCAGCTGGCCAGTCTGGGAAGCCGTAGCCCGGCTCCTGGAGCTGAACCAGTGGTCATGTGAGCCACAGACATTCCCACGATGGGGCAGCGAGCGGAATGACGGGCCCAGACATAGGGAGGCGTGGGTACATCCCAAAGTGTGGGTGGGGTCGAATTCCGCGCCCTGAAAGAGGAGACCAGGGAAGGACTAGCGTTCCACAGGGGTCTCGTCTGACAGGGGCTGGTGACAGAGGGGGCTGAGAGTGGTGAGGCTGTGCGTCGCACACTGCCAGTCACGCCCTCTGGGGGCTCAGAGGTGAATGTCGGTTCTTTCTTTAACCATTTTAGGGTGCCGCCGACCGTGAGGCAAGGGGAAAACAAAAGATTCTCCCCCGGCCCTCCACCGGGGGAAGGAATGGCCCTGCTACCAGATCCTCAGAAGAGCTGAGATCACCTTCCAGTGGCCCGTACCTAACGCAGCTTGGACTGCCTTTTAGCAGGCTGAGGGGTGGGGACAGGCGGGGCGGCCTTCCTGCGGCGTCCTCCGCGCCTCGGCCCGGGTGAAGGCTGCTGCTGAGGCGTCTGTGCCAGCGGCAGCGGCGGCCCGCCAAGGCAGAACATGCTTTATAGCCTTAGTCTGCTTCTGTGCGACAGAGAACTGTTGGGCAAAGTCCTCGACCGCCCCACCGAATAGCCCAACCTGGAAACTGGGAGAGTTGAGGAAACGTGTTCGCTCAGACTCTCGCATATCAGCCAGATAGAGCCATAGATGGTGTTCCTGGACCACCACAGTGGACATCACCTGACCGAGAGAGCGTGCAGTAACCTTCGTCGCTTGTAGAGCGAGGTCGGTCGCCGCACGCAACTCTTGCATAAGAGCAGGGTCAGCATTGCCCTTGTGCATGTCTCTGAGCACCTTCGCCTGATAGACTTGAAGGATGGCCATCGCATGCAAAGCGGATGCGGCCTGGCCCGCAGCTCTGTAGGTCTTTACCACCAAAGTAGACGTAAACCTACAGGCCTTGGACGGGTGCTTTGGGTCGCCACGCCATGCTGAAGCGCTCTGCGGACACATTTGCATCGCAACAGTACGCTCAACAGGGGGAACCCCAGTGTACCCTTTCACCGCGCCGCCGTCGAGGGCTGGGCCCAGGACGGGAAACACCAGCACCATCATCTGGCAACACCACGGATTACACTGTGCTAGAAGGGGGTGTGGCCCAAGGAATTTTAGTCGGGTTGGCCACACACCGTCACCCTCAGATCACCCTGACCCCCAGCCAAAGTATCCCCTCTCGTGGAGGGAATAGATGGGGTGTGGTAGAGGGAACTCTCCCTCCTTTACGGAGATCACTGAGTCTCAATCGCAACACCGTGATGGTCATTTTCCCACAGTGAGAACATGACTCATTCATAAACGCGCGATTGGCATGCACCAGCCGACCGCACCCAGAAACGATACACGGGTGAGACATCTTTAAAAAAGATGCGCGACGTGCAGCTCTTTAGAGAGGAGTTTTGCTCTGCAGAATGCCAAAGCGCGCAGGGAGAATGCGCAGGCTGTGCTAGATCACTGCACAGATCAGACAGGAATGTGGAACTCGCTGGAATGCGACGTAATCCAAACACTCTGGAGAGACGCTTGTCTTGAAGAGAGAAGCTCAGGCAAGTAACACTCTGCTCTGAAGCAGAAATATAATGCGAGATTGCCACGCCACGCCATTTATACCCACGCGGTGGGGCGGGGTTGCGTTATGCAAATTCCGCAGACCCATGGCATTTTCAAATTCCCCATGTGATAGACTTAAAATGAAGAAGAAGAAAAAAAATATTCATATTTAAATATGTGATATCATTATACTTGTTTAAGGATAAGTCAATATGGCAGAATCACAAGCAATTGATTTTTATGTTACTGATCAGTTAATGAATATATGCAATATATTGCTGTGCTCATTAATGACACATTAAATAAAACCACTAAAAAAGGAAAATGTATCTAAAATTTCATACCCAAAAATGTATAATCCCAGTCCACTAAATATTTATCCAATCTCTGGATCTTTTTTAGAAACTAAATCTAAGCCAAATTGCTTTGGTTTCTAGCTAAAGCAGATGAGATGATCTTGAATTAATAGTGCACTAGTTACACCTTTACACCATAAGAGGGCAGTATGTACCAAATATTACAGTCTTCTTTAAAGCTGCCTGCGTATGTAAACACATAATAGGCTAGACTCAGGTAAATGGACCAGAAGAGGTTAGAGTGTTACCTGTACTTGACATTGTTAATAATTCTTACTATAACACTTTTAAATCCCCAAAAATGTCTGGGAGAACATTATTAAGCTGTCCTGAAATACATCAGTTTGCACCAGATTCAACTAAATGCAATTTAACATTGTACACAGATCTTATATGTCCCCAAATAAAAACACCTCCCCAGTGACATAAATGCCATAACAGTATCGGCACATTTTTCCACTGTCTTTGGAATGCCCATTCATCTCAGAGGTATTTGTGAAAAGCTATCAACTGTGTGACTACACTATTCAGATTTTTTAAAAACTTTACTGATGTTGGGTAGGAAACTAGTTATGATTAAATCATAGGTTGTGTGTAATTCCTTTAAAGTGTCTTGGCATGGATTACAAGTTAATTAATATGGGCTGCAGAAAGCATGAAAGCAAACCCACTAGAGACTTTAAATCCTACTTTTGCCGTTGTTCAGGGAAACACAAAGTTGCCCGTTTTCCTCTTCAGCCTATATGTTATTAATTTTGCATATTAGTGAGTTGCAGTGTTTGGTCTCCAGGTGTGAGCTGCTGGTTATCTGCCGTTGTGCTATCAGAGGCCCAGGGCAGTGTGGGTGCTGCAACAGGACATTCTGATAACATACACAGCTTATTAATGAACTCCACAATTAATGAACTCCAGAGGGAAGCTTTCAACCTTTCTACCCTCGGTTTAAATAAACTAAACACATTTAAAAGTGTAATTGTTGAAATTGAAATAAGGTAGAGATTTGTAGACACTTTAATGATTTTAGATTTGTGGAGTAAAAATTATATTTATTTTATTTTGAGATGAAAAGATAAAATGTGACCCTGGAGCTCAACACCAGTCATGCGTGTCACGGGTATATTTGTGGCAATAGCCAACAATACATTTTGTGGGTTAAAAATCATTAGGATTTTAAGATCATGTTTCATATTTCATGTTTCAGATATTCTGTAGATTTCCTACTGTAAATATATCAAAAATGTTTTATTAGTAGTAATATGCATTGCTAAGGACTTATTGGACAACCTTTTGGACAACTTTAAAGGAGATTTTCTCAATATTTTAACCCTCAGATTCCAGATTTTCCAAATATTGTCCTATCCTAACAAACCATACATCAATGGAAAGATTATTTATTCAGCTTTCAGATGATCTATACATCTCAATTGAAAATAATTGACCCTTATGACTGTTTTTTTGGTCCAGGGTCCAAATGAGACCCTTGTGCTAAAATTTTTTATTTTTTATTGTGTAACTAATCTGTACTAATTTGCAACTAAATGTATTTATTTATTTATAAAGCTCCTTCCAGGCTACACAGTAACTCCAAAATGCTGTACAATACAAATAATATAAAACAAAACAAGACAAAAAAAAAATAGATAAACAAAAAAGAATATTAACAACAGGAATAAATACAATAAAAAATGACAACAGAACCACACCCATTAAAATAACGAATTAAAACGCGAGATATAATGCAATGAAGAAAAGTCGGGGAAGATCTAACAACAAAGGGTAGGTTGTTTCATAATCTTGGACCATTGAAAGCACGATCACCCTTTAATTTAAGACGCAGTCTGGGAATAGTTAACAGGAATTTGAACTATAAGGCTTAATAAGCTCAACTAAAATAAGCTCATCGAGCTGTTCATTAGAACTGTTTGTGTTTTTGTGATTGCTATAACCCTCTAATCTGGTCATAATTGTAATATGTTCATTAACTGGACTGTCGTGCTGGTGCTATCATGTTGTTCATGAGAACTGTGTTCGTGTTTTTGGGATGTAAGGGATGACTTTTTCACTGAATATTCAACCTGGATTACCATAGTAACACACATTGCTTTCACTTATTGATGGCATCGTACCCTTGGCTGGCTGGCACAGCAGATTCTGCCATAGTCGTTGCATGGGTTACTTACGTATGTGTGGGGCGGAGCTATCAAAATAGTTTGTTTTAGTGATTTGGAATATCAACATCGGTTACCAGAAAGCACCCCACCTTTAAGTCAAATGTCCCTCCAAAACTCTTTACCCCGGTCACCCTCACACTGACGACACCAGAAATCGCTCTAATAACCTAATTTCAACTTTGTCTAACATAGTTTTACTGTAAATTGTAAAAAAAATCAATGTTTCCATATGGCAACGCTGTCCCACAATGGAATCGCAGTTATGTCCCATTGGGATTTTTTTATAGATAGTAGCATCAACAATATGATTGCAGTTATTAATTTATTTAAAGTGTTTATTGTAGTATAGTTGTGTTTATATATAAGTAACACAATTATTCTTTTCTTCTTTTCAGAAAATTAATACAGCAATATTTTACAGAAAGGGCAATAGGAAGAGTGCAGAGTGATAAGAGTGAGGATCAAATTATAGGGTCATTTGGGTAATTAATCATAACGATAAACCATAATATACCATAAAACAATATACCATAAAATATAAAATAACATAAAATAACAATATACCATAAAATACATCAAAAACGCAAACACATTTTTTAATTTTATTTCTGTGCCATAATCAAAATCTTTAGGATTCATAATATTGTGATGAACAGACCCAAATTGAAGCCTATATCCAGCGATCTTCATCTCAAATCTTAACAACGACCCTAAGTGTCAAATCCTGCATTTGTTATAAATTCAAAAATTGGCGCCAAAAATTGAAGCTTTACGAGTTTACAAATCATTATGTTGGCGTGAAATAAACAGTTACGGAAATGTTGAAATTAAACCTAAAGCTCCAATCTCCTCCTGAAAAAAGTCATACAAACGCTCACAGACTCCCGCCTGCTTCGTCACAGATTGAGACATGCCAAATTTTGGGTGATGAATGATATTGGGCCCTATCATACACCCGGTGCAATGGGACGCCAGGCTCACAAGTGTTTTTTGCTAGTTTCAGCCCGACGCAGTTCTCATGTTCACGTCCAGCTCCACGTTGTTTAAATTGCACTGGTGCATCTGTTCACCCATGGGCGTCTGGTCTGAAAACCAGGTGTGTTCAGAGAGGACTGTGACTACTATTGGTACCGCTTTTGACAATAAATAAACGGAGTGTCTATTCACACCAAGTGCAAATAGCGTTTTTTTTTTGGCAACTGCTATTTACACTAGCCTAACAATGCCTGGTTGGATTTAAAAACACTGCTTGTATTTCAACAGCTTCAGTGGTGCAATCAGTAAAGCATATGGCTTATAACTCATTGGTTTTGACGCAATTGACCTGGGTTCTAATCCGCCTTTTGCAGAGCTTGCTCTTATCTCTTTTCTCATCACAAATCACATCGGATAGGCATTTACTTTCAATAAAAAAATAAGAAAATATTCTAAATGTGGAAATAAAGTGCCTAACGAAATGTTTAATAATAAAAGCATTCATTGGGTAGGGTTACGGGTAGGTGTAGGGAGGGCTTTTATTGTCCCATTAAGGCGGCATCCATTTAATAATTTTAATAAATATAATCATTTACACTCTGTTATTATTGCATCCTGTTAATGTACAACAATACTGAGGTGCAAATAAAATGTATCTGTCAAAATAAAGTATAAATTACATGTAATTACTATTTATATTGCAAAGAACTGCTACTTTTATAAGGTGTAAATAGAATATATCACTATTTTCACTTAGTAAATAGCATATATTGCTATTTTGCGCTACCAAAAATACGTGATTGTGATTACACTTGTCTGTTATGTTAAACTTTATTCACTGTACATATTTTTAAAGAAATGGTTATGGGCAGGTTTAGAGGTAGGAGTGGGATTAGCTGCTCAAAATATCTTTTTAATTCTATATTGTTAATAAAATTGTAATGTTCATACACTTTTCTTTTCATTCTTTTTTATATCCTCTATAAAAGGGTTATGTTTAGGTTTGGGGTAGGGTTGAGGGATCTACAATTCATCTATAAAATGGTAAAAGGGCAATTATACAAATATCTTTATGATAAAAGATTCGTAAAATATTTTAAATTGTTTAGCTGTAAATACATAATGCTTACATTTACTTTGCATTGATGCCAAAAACAGGGATGTGGAGAAACCATTATTAACAACCAGACACCAGAATTTTTATTTTATTTGATGGATAAAATTAAGTGACAAGGGAATAAGATGTGATTCAGATCGACTGATGTATTGCAGTCTAATGTTGTCACCAGCTATGAAAACAGAAAAGAAACCTACATTACTGACGATGAATATAGTGGAACTTCCTGAAGTAGCTCTGTAAATCATTTTATACAGATGTAAAATCATGAATCTGACAATATAAGTTAAAGGCTGCAGGTGTTTCAAACGTAAGTATGTATTTAATTTCCTTTTGAACTGCACAGATACTCTCCGCCATTACGTCAACACATGATCGTTTTAGCACACGTGTTACCGTGATGGGCTCGTTCATCTTGGTTCCTTGCGTTCAGATAAATGGACAACGGGAGAGGTGTTTTTAACAGCAGTTTTATCGCCTGTCAGTGTGACTGCGTGCTGCTGTCTTAGGACGCCTGCCCACCTGGCAAGACTATGATGACTGACCCTGAGAAAATAATCATCATAATCCTTCACACACCAGCGACAGTCATGAGTCTGTCAACACACAATCATGTGAATAATGGCCTGAACTACAGAAGTAAATAAAATCCAGTTGAAACTCTCCTGAAAAAAAAAAAAAAAAAAAAACGATTTCTAGGTGAACATTACCTTTCCTCAGTCAAGAGCAATGAAACAGATCTCCTGTCAGCTTCCACTCAATTAAAACTTTATAAGTTTATGAGTGGTCCATGTTTCAAAGGTATGAAAAGACAGAATAGCAAAAACAATTTTATGACCTGGTAGAATGTCCAATAATGACATGATTACTTTCACTTTTCTAAGTAAAATATTTTAAGTGAGCAGTGAAAGTGTGCAAAAGAGTATTTGTGGTCTGAGAGTACACAATGCATCTAATTCATGTTCACAGAACCTTGTTCTCTATATCTTCAACACACCGAGAAAATATTGACAGGGAAATGACTGAGAAGATTTGGGGAAAGCCAGTGTGTTGAATTAACGCACAGTGGAGGGGAGGAACTGTTGAGAAACACTCCTCTGTTTCAGCGTCAAGGCTACAAAACAGAGCCAGATAACACAAGTCAGCCCCCCCAAACACACACACACACACTGATAATGCAGTAAGACAACAAGCATTCATAACTCCAGACCTAGTGACCTAGACAGTATTTAGGGCATCATAGGCACACTCCCAGAGCAAATGCTTACCAAAACAACATACTAATTACTAATGAAATCACCCTGAACTGTAATCCTCACAAACCCGTTGACCTCTGTAGATGAAAAAAAACAAAACAAAAATTATGAAACTTTGAGACTTTCAAATAGTGAGGACTGCTTCATATGTTCACTATTTTTACACAGACCCATGTGTGCCTCATGTGTGACCCAAAAGTGCAAGTTGGTGGCGTATGCTCACTACATACCTTATTTAAAAGATATGCACACAAAGTGATATTTCAAGTCAAACTTTAGTGTGTAAGAGCCAGGGGTGTTTCTAGGATTTTCATTTTAGGGGGGCTCAGCCCCCAGTGAGGATATTAGTTTGCATATTAGGATATTGGCTGCTTATTATTACTTATATACCTATAAAGCAAATATCAATGCCTCATTCTGCATGACCATATTGTACATCCCTTAATCATATAATGTGGGCAGGTTTATAATCAATGAGATCCCAAATGTGAGGTTAGGGGGGTTTGGGGGGCATGGCCCCTCGAGAAAATTTAGATTTCTATGATCTACATATGTGCATTTTAAAATGTTCCGAATCCCAAAAAAACCATGTCAGTGGGCAGATATAAGTTTTTCCATTTTTGTCAGTGAAGAAAGTAAACATATGTTTAACTGATATTTATATGTTTTATGAATCATTTTTGTAGACATGTTAATTTACTGAAGGCTAACAGGAAAGCAAGGTAGCCTAACTAAATGTATTAAATTAATTAACAATATGCACAAATTCATTACTAATCTTATGCCCAATACAGGCTGAAAAAAGTTAAGCTTTTTTATTTACTGAGAGCTACACATGGAATTATTAATTTACAATATTCACACATGTATTACTAATATTACTCTGTTAATATTTCTTGTTTGTTAATTAAATTATAAATTACATTACATAGGCCTATTTCAAATCAAAATGGCAAAATTAGACAAAAGTTTATTAATTTGCCTGAATATTTTTGTAATTTGTTTAACATTTCTGACTTAAAGAAGCAGCTGTCAAATATGAAATGTTTAGTTTAGCTACTTGCATATATCTCACTTGAGAGTCCTGCTGCTAGAATTCACGCTTAGCCTCAGCAGCATCTGTGTGAGCATAAAGCCCGCCTACTCTGATTTGATTGGTTTTCTCAAATATTTTGACATAAACGAGCGGTGACAGACCAATGAGGCTCAGATGAGCGCACACACCTCTGCTTCTGACGTGCGCTCTGCTCAACGCCGCTGTGGATAGAAGAACAGGCTGATTAATGCAGATTAAAAGACGGGACGAAGCCGAAGCCTCCCACCAGTTTCATATGTTTCATATGTATCCATCCATCATAAAAGTACATCTATCCATCATAAAAGTGCATCCATCCATCATAAAAGTGCATCTATCATCATAAAAGTGCATATATCCATTATAAAAGTGCATCTATCCATGATTATAAAAGTGCATCTATCCATCATAAAAGTGCAGCCATCCATCATAAAAGTGCATCTATCCATCATAAAAGTGCAACTATCATCATAAAAGTGCAACTATCCATCATAAAAGTGCATCTATCCATCATAAAAGTTCATCCATCCATCATAAAAGTGCATCCATCCATCATAAAAGTGCATCCATCCATCATAAAAGTGTATCTATCCATCATAAAAGTGCATCCATCCATCATAAAAGTGTATCTATCCATTATAAAAGTTCATCCATCCATTATAAAAGTGCTCCACACGGCTCCAGGGGTTAATAAAGGCCGTCTGAAGCCCTTCCACAACAAGGTGAGTTAGTTTACTAGTTTACTGATAGTTTACTAGTTATATACTTTAAATACTTTTTTTAGTGTTTAAAGTCCTCAGTAAATCAAAATTGATCTTATTTACTTTATTAGCCCACATTACAGGTCTTAGGGTGAACAACTAATCCGTGCAAGTTAATACACAGAAAAAAATAGTTTGCCGTGGTAATCTTTAATCAAAATCTGAAAAGTAACTTCCGGTCTGGAATGGCGTTCCCTTTCCGATGACGACTGTGTGACGGCTTGGGTTTGAATATCCTTAACCACTCCCCTCCAACCGTTAATCTGCTATGAGCGAGAGATGGAGAGGAGGAGCGCTGAAGTAAAACCCTGCCCTCTATTCAATATTCCGTTTCACTTGTAAATACGCCACAGCACTGAAATAAAATCAGTTGCAACTTCCGGTTCACATGGGACTTTAAAACTACATTTTGTAGAATATTCTCAGTACTAGTATAATATTCTTCATACTGAAAGTATAGTATTCTTGTTTTCTTCATCATACTTAGGCCACAGCCACACAAATTCAGAGCTTAGCCTATCCATTCTTTTTTTTTGTTCTTGTTCTAAAAAATAATTCCATGAACACAGCATGTCTCGAGACACACAAAACCACTAAAACCGACTCAAAACGATGTAGTATATATGCCAGACCAGTATGTGGCTCTGTAATTCTGCCACAGAGATTGAGTTGGAGAATGCGCAGGAACTGGGGTGAGGACATCCTCATTTCACAATACGGATTGGCTGTACACACGAAAACGCAAGGGTGTTGGTTTCAGATTTATTCACCCTGGGACCCGGTTTAAAAAATACCGGTTTCAGGCTCCTAAAATGCCGGATCCGTGTGGACGAAACACTGATACGATACAACATTTTTACATATACAGCTAAACGCATCTCCGTATGGATGGAGCTTAATAGTTTACTATTCACAGGGTTGAGAAGGTTACTTTTAAAATCTATTTCACTACAGATTACAAAATACATGGTTTTAAAAAGTAATTTGTAATGTATTGTGCTAGATTACACAAATTTTGTAACTTAATCTTTAGAATACTTTGGAAAACTAATAAGGGATGAAACACAAACATGGGACTATGTTTTCCTCTGCAGATTATTTTAAACAACAATAAGAGCAATGTACACATCATCCTGTGCAGAAGTTCACCCCCTGCTCTTAATTCATTGAGTTTCTTGGACGTTTGTTCCCGCCACTAAATATAAAAAAGATAATTGCGACTTTTTATCTCACGATTCTGACTATTTTTTTCTCTCAGAATTGTGAGATTTAAGCTCAACAATTGCTAGTTATAAAGTCCGAATTGCATGATATAAACTCACAATTGTGTGTTGTAAAGATAAAAAGTCACAGTTTTTATTTTTTTATTGAAGTTGCAATTCTGAGAAAAAACATCAGTCTTTTTCATCCTCATAATTGGACATTATGACTCGCAATTGCAAGTTTATATCGCACAATTCTCAGAAAAGATGTTGTGAGATATAATATTGCAATTGCGAGAAGAAAAGTCAGAGTCAGAAATCAACCTATACAAATGATTTGACATGAAAACATTCAAATTCAAAGTAATTACTTTGGTAATCTAAAGTATTGAGTAATTTGATTATCACTTTATTACCATTTAAAATGTAACTGTAATGAAATAGTTACTCAAATTTTGTATTTTAAATACACAACTAAGTTAAATGTATTTCGTTACATGATCCCAACCCTGATTACCGGTATTCATATATTATTTTAGTACTTCAAGTATTTATGTGTTCAGTAAAAATATCCATAAGTAAATAACATTGAAATTTTACATAAAATATTTTTAATTCAATGTCTGAGTAAATTCATTAACAGTTAGTACAAGTACATTGGCATTGTAAATTCACCACATATAATATACTTGAAATTTACTCAAGATGACATCATTCATAAACTTCAGGCTTTTTCCAGATTGATGCTGAGTTTCAGCTGAATTTATCCTTGGGAACATTAACTGAACACTAATACTGGCCACAACACGACCAGGGCATGTAATACAGTTGAAGGCCTGACAGGAGTGCTCTCGCTCCACTTAAGCTCCTTCATAAAATACAGTTCAATGAGGGCTAAGCTTTTGGGTTTGTGTCAAATTATTGATCTACTGTTTATAAATTACAGTAGAGAGTTCTGGTCATGGATGAGGATGATTGGTCAATGCAGTGTTCTTATAAAAACAGCTGTGGTACACATGTTCATAGTTACTAAAGCAAAAAATGCTTTTTTTTATTCTTACATTAAGCATTTATTAGACAAGCAAAAGTTATTGCTTAAGTTTTTGCTTAAAATAAGCACAATTATCTTTTTTTTTAAAATTTTTTTTAATTAAGATTATTTTGCTTACCCCATTGGCAGATTATTTTGCTTATTTTAATTTAATTCATTTTGAGTTATTTTCCCCCAAAACAAGACAATAATTTTTTACTTGTCTAGTAAATGCTTTTTTATTTTCCTGAAAACATGAATCAATATCTTATGTCATTTTACTTATCTACACTGTAAATCTATCGCCTTGGTTTTATTAAAAAAAATTGAGGCAACTATTTGCATCAGACTATAACAGTATTTTATAGTATATATTATAACAGTATCATCTAATTTGTGTTTGACCAAATTGACTTTACATGTCTTCAGCATGCACCCTTAAAGGGATTGTTCACTCAATGAAAATTAGCCCATAATTTGCTTCCCCTCAAGTCACCCTAAGTGTATATGACATTCTTCTTTCAGACCAACACAATCAGAGTTATATTAAAAAATGTCCTGGCTCTTCCCAGCTTTATAGTAGCAGTGAATGGCTGTTTCATTTTTGAAGTCCATAAAAGTGCATCTATCCATCATATAATTGCTCCACACAGCTCCGTTAATAAAGGCCTTCTGAAAGCGAAGTGATGCGAAAAATATCCATATTTAAAACTTTATAAAGTCAAATATCTAGCTTCTGTCAGATCGGAAAAGGCATAATTGGTGTACAATATCGTCAGACTTACAAAACACTAAGCATTTTGAAGTGAGAGAGGCACTACACTTTTTCCATAAGTTGAATATACGGAAGGTGATCGGCCCAAAGCTAGATTGAGGGACTTGAGGGAGAGTAAATCATTATTTTCATTTTTGGGTGAACTATTCCTTTAAGTAATTTCAACTCAATTTTCCTCGTAAATATAACTCAAATACTTTGTGTAGCAGGAACATAATTCAACTGAGCACCGATAAAATTAGATACTTACTTATATGACATTAGTTCTATTTCACTAAATGTAATAAGCAGTATGCAGTAGAGACGAACCACAATACTGCTATAAACGGCTGCTCATTGAGCAAAGCAATTCATATGTTGCACTGCCTACCTGTCGTCAGCCTAACGTCAGGCTCCTCGTCACCACGGTAACCCCCAAAACTCCAACATGACAAAAACATGTCTAAATCCCAACTTAATCGAACATTAAACAATAATAACAAGCCATCTACTTCATTGATCATGCTTAAAAAAACATGAATATAAATAAATTCAACATGTTCTCTTCCAATTAAATCTCACGCAAAGCACTAGAAATCTCCTTACCCCCAGTAACTAGATTGTACAAAATTAAATTAAGTTGTGACAAAATATATATTTTTGACAATATATAATATTGATCAAGCAGCAAACATCCTCGAAAAAACAACTGTCACTCCTGATGTAGACAACGCTGTTATAAAATTACTCTAAAATATTAGAAAAATGTGTTGCAATATGGAACAATACAAAAACACACCATGTGAACAGGGTTCATTGCATCAGCCAAACCCAGCAGTAAATATTTGAATTAAATGTAACTTAAATAGTACGTTGGAAATGCACATGTCAACAAAGCCTTGTCTAGATTACTCAGGATATTTATTTGTAAAAAAAAAAAAATGCACTTACACTTAGTAATCATTGCAGTGCAATGATTCATTTTTATCAGTGTAGTAAAAACATCTTAATTTAAGTATTTTTAAATATTTGGACTGGAAACAAGACACAAATACTAAATAATAAAAGCATTTTTTTGCAGTGCAACCATCCTCATTTGTCATTAGGCTTTAGCTTTAAGTCATCCATAAAACTTTTTTTGCTGGATGACTTTGGGTTCTCAACAGTAGTTGAATAAAAGTGCTCGTTTAATAGGAGGTGGGAAGCGAGTGAAGCTTGGCTGCATTTAAAACAGCAGAGAGGACCTGAGGTGCCATTAGTGGCTTACACACAGCTGGAAGCCATTCCAAAAACATGGTGTGCTGGACGTCGTCTCAAACCACATGTTTTCACTGGGTTTTCACACTGTTCCTCACAATTGACTCGCAAAAAAGGAAAACGCAGACCTCATATTGTATATGGGTAACAAGGAGAATCACAAGAAGTAATCACGGAAATAAGAGAAGAGCCAGACTATTGTATACAAAACTGTGGATTTGCTAAGAAAGTCTTTTGTAAGTGTACAAACTACACCGTCAGTTCAGCATTTGGTCAGAAAGCCAAGAGTAGTGCATTATCAGTGACGCCATAGTCTTAAACTGCTGAGATGCATTTAAAGTAATTGTAAAACCACATCAGTGCATTTTTACTACGTGGACTGTGTTTTTTAATAGCAGCCATTAGATATTTAATTTGCTGCATCTAATCAGTCAGGGTGAAATTGCAATGTTAGATTGAAGTCGTATGTACTCCAAAACTCAAGCAGGGCCAATTCAGATGGACCGATACCAAACACACCGAGTTACTTGGTGCAATGTTTTCCATTAGCCACTATAAAGTGGGTGCTTTTTTGTTTGCGCTTTCTTTAATAAAATTGTCCGTGAAGCACATTAATGGTGTGTGGCCGACCACATAAATCACTTTGAGCGGTGTGCTGTGTACTAACAGTGCCAATTAATGTATTTCAGCAAGTGAGTTTAAATCATCTTTAATAAGTGAACGATTTTAGAATGATTTTTATCTAAAATGCGTGCGTTCAGTTTAGCTGTGATTACAGTGGAGATTAGCCTACAGCTACTCATTACTGTTTGGCTTACCATGGTAAATTTAACAATAGCTGTTGTGTTTTTCATCATTCGTATCAAGGAGTATTGCTGTGTACAATTCACTGGTGTAAACTATGACCAGCGGTGACTCGAGTCAACACGATATTGGAAGAAATGGAAATGCTGATATATTAATTATTTAAGCATGATTCATGACAATGTTATTTTAGTATATGTGAGAGACGATTATAGGTCTATTAACTCTTTTACGCCCCCTCCCCCCTTTTTTAAAGTTGCCAGCCACCGCCAGTGTTTTTGATAATTTTCACAAAAAGTTAATTACCCCCAGAATATTTTGACTATCTGAACATGCAATATATAAAAATAAATTCTGTTTTATTCTAGTTTCATGCATTATTTTTTTTTATCAACACTTGACGTCATTGTTTTTCATGTGGATAAGCTTCATAAAAAGCAACTTTTTGAGCAAAAAGCTGAGAAATCAAACTACACCTGGATCCGATTCAGAACGATGATCAAAACACAGGTGGAGCAGATTAATTCCATCAGCACTCCAAAAGCTTCACAGTCCTATAGCTCGTCCTGGGGCGACATTTCATTCAGTAACATTAGGCAGTTTTGATTTATTTGATGTTTAATGTTGATCATCGCGTTATTTTACATATGCATATGATTACATATGAGATCGCTTGTTTCTGCTTCTTCTTCACATGTTATTTGATCACAATTTTTATTAATTTTGTTGTTTTAATCATTTGTATCCTACATAGTTTTTATTCAATTTTATTTAAAAATTAGCTACTTTTTGAAACATCAAGTTGCCTTGAAAACTAGCTTAAATATATACAGTTTTTACATTTGATTTCAGTTAACATTTAGTATTTTATTTCAAGAAATTAAAAATAGAATGATTTTAGTTTTGTGATTCCAGAAGTTAAGCACTGTATGTTCTACAATAAAATACAAACATTTACTTTGAGAATTGGTAGTGCTCAAGTATTGATACTTATTAAAGTATTATTATTATACTATTAAAGTAACTGTAAAGCAACCTGTTTAATTTTCCTGACTTTACAAACCAATATCCTTGTACATCAGGTGATTTTATAGATGTAAAATTTAACCCAGAGTAGTTGTTTCAGGCATGATAAAATGCGAAATACTTTTTACTTTTAATTTAAATGTGCTTTTAGTCTAAATGAAATTGTTAAAGTATTAAAGTATCAATTAAAAACAACAATTTTTTTCCTTCCGTTTCACTATATTTGTGAAAAGCGAAAGCACCACACACCACTGTAGAACGACATGATCAATACTGGAAAAAGAGATAAGTTTATATATAAGTTTACAGAATGACAAAATCCCAGCAGGAATTGTCATTTCAAGTCATTGTTTAATATCACTGTATTTCATCCTATTATTTCTTGTTAATGTTTTTTTTTTTTTTTTTTTTTTTACTTACAAGCAGGCATATCCAGAGAATAAAAACAGAAGCATACTTTTTATAGATACAGTGGGACTGTATGGGGCTGCTGTGGTCTATAAATGTAAAGCGGGGAGCTCTATGAAGGGAGGTTATGTCTTCAGTTTTGGCAATGCAATAGATCTCATGTAAGTAGTTTGACTCCCTACAAACAACAGGCCTCAGTGATGACGTACGGCTGATGTCGGCCAGGTCAAAGCTCAGCTGAGAAGGCTGTTTGAAACGAATGTACACTCATTTACTACTAATTAACAACAGCTGCACTAAACAAATGTCTGATATAGCTAACTGAATATAAACAACTGGAATCACTGTGATTAATTAATAAGGTTTACACTTTTGCTAAATGAATAAATGTGCTAAAGTGATGATACATGGGGCAACTCTTTAAGCAATGTTGCCTAGGAACTTTCCCATTGAGAATGGATTACAAATGTATAGCTTTAGATCAGTCGTATACCATGTCTCATCTGGTTACCCATTGCCCATCAACATTGCTCAAAAAGTTGCCCCGTTAACCACCACCTTAAGGCTATTGCTCATATTTTGGGTTAGTGACTTTAGTACAGTTCAGTCTGTAAATTGTCCTGTACTGTTTGTGCTACAGACACTAATGTTTGTTCAAATCAATTCAAAGTGGTTCAGAATGTCATAGGGATTTAGGGATGAGCTCCTTTGACTTGAACCAGTAAACAACCGAATAACAACCACCCACAAACCTACAAACCGCCCACTGAACCATTGTTACAATACAGAGATGACACGGAGAACTGATGACAGGGGCAAACAGAGTTTAAACAGAGGACCAGGATGTGAGCAGATGAGGGAGTACCAGAAGAGTATATCCAGCTGAATGGTAATGTCAAAGGTGATACTGTACGTTTGGTTGCAGATGACAAGGAGAGCAGGACGATGGAGCGATGGAGACAGGGAGTCAGGAGACAGGACGAGGAGACACTCAGGAGACTGGGAGAACAGGTAGGTAACACAGGTGAGTCCGTAGAAGCAAGCAGTAGCGTGAGCATGTGCAAACGAGACTGGACAGTGACTGAGTGAATGCGTGGGGCTTAAGTGCAGGTGGTGATTGCAGTGATAATGAAGTGCAGGTGCGTGTGATTAGTATTCTGGTGACTGTTAACGTTGTGTCTGGGAGAGGGTGGAGCCTGTCGTGCTCGTGACATTACCCCCCCTCCACGGCCATCTCCAGAGGGCTGAGGACCCCGACGCCGTGGTGGTCGACCTCTACCCCGAGGCGCCGGTCTGTCTGGACAAGAAGAGTGGAAGGTCTCAAGTAGGTTTGGGTCTAGGATGTCGTGTCTGGGTACCCATGATCACTCCTCTGGGCCGTACTCCTCCCAGTCGACGATACTGGTATGCTGTGTCGTCTTCTAGGAGAAGCGGAGGAGGGGGCTCCGGGGTAACACCAGGCTCTGGGGAAACAGAAACAGATGGGTGATGTGGTTTCTGAAGTGATACATGGAAAGTGGTGTGAATCTGGTACTGAGATGGGAGTTGGAGTTTGTACGTGACAGGGTTGATCTGCTGCAGGATGGCAAAGGGGCCAACGAATCTGGGACTCAACTTCTTGCACTGCAGACGCAGACGCAGTCTGATGTCCCGGGTTGACAGCCAGACCGTCTGCCCAACCTGGAATGTGGGAGCCTCCGAGCGGCGAAGGTCAGCTGTCATCCTGCGTCTGCGAAGGGCCCGCTGAAGTTGATGATGAGCAGAGTCCCAGACCCTCTCACTCTCCCGGAACCAGTAATCAACTGCAGGGACATCGGAGGGTTCCCCTGACCACGGGAAGAGGGGAGGTTGATAGCCGAGTACGCACTGGAACGGGGTGAGGCTGGTGGTAGGCTGGCGGAGTGAGTTCTGTGCGTACTCAGCCTATCCTAGGAACTGGTTCCAGGAGTCCTAGTGGCCGTGACAGAAGGTACGGAGGAAACGGCCAATCTCCTGGATCTTGCGTTCTGTCTGCCCGTTCGTTTGCGGATGATATCCAGACGAGAGGCTGACGGTCACACCTAGGAGGGAGAAAAAGGCTTTCCATACCTTGGATAGGAACTGGGGACCCCTGTCCAATACTATGTCTTCGGGGATACCGCTACGGAAGATGTGATTGAACATTAACTCAGCAGTTTCCAGGGCAAAAGACTATGACTAAATCAAAATATGCTGTCAAAATTAACACTGGATGGGACCGACGAATAGCTGGGTAGGGATGATGGGCTCGGTCTCCTCGGACTGATCTACTCGGACGACTGGGGTTCCCCTGCTGCTGAGAAAGGACCACTCCCACTCCGGTGGTGGAGGCGTCCACTTCTACGACGAAGGGCAGTTCAGGATCGGGGTGGACGAGGAGGGGAGCTGTAGTGAAGGCGGTCTTGAGGGTCTGGAAGGCTTCAGTGGCAGATGGGGTCCAGGACAGAGACTTGGGCTTGTTGTCCCAAGACGGTTTTCCAAAGACTTCGTTGAAGTGTGCGATGAAACCGGAGAGGGTCTGGGTCACAAGACTGTCCTTGGACCACAGAGATTCCACCCAACGGATCGCTTTACCAGATAGCTGCGAAGTGATGAATGCCACCTTGGCGCGATCGTGTGGGTACAGGTGCGGCTGCATCTCCAGGACCAGTGAACATTGAAGCAGAAATCCGTTGCAATCCGCCGCCGAACCAGAGAAGGGCGCCGGTCTGGCCATGGGACTGGCGCACTCGGGGGGCGAAGAAACAGTGGTGTTATTTCCGGAAATGCTCGCTGGTGAAGGTGCAGGTGTGCTGGAGGGAAGAGCTCGCCGAACAGCGTCGACAAGCTCCTTGAAGGGATCCGGGGTGCTCATCCTGGTGCTGTGCAGTGTTGGTCCGGTCTTCTGTTACAATACAGAGGTGGCACGGAGAACTGATGACAGGGGTAAACAGAGTTTATTAAACAGGACCATGATGTGAGCAGATGAGGTGAGTAACAGAAGAGTATATCCAGCGGAATGGTAATGTCAATGGTGATACTGTACGTCTGGTTGCAGGTGACAAGGAGAGCAGGACGATGGAGCGATGGAGACAGGACGAGGAGACACTCAGGAGACTGGGAGAACAGGTAGGTAACACAGGTGAGTCCGTAGAAACAAGCAGTAGCGTGAGCATGTGCAAACGAGACCGGACAGTGACTGAGTGAATGCGTGGGGCTTAAGTGCAGATGGTGATTGCAGTGATAATGAAGTGCAGGTGTGTGTGATTAGTATTCTGGTGACTGTGAATGTTGTGTCTGGGAGAGGGTTGAGCCTGGCGTGCTTGTGACAACCATAGCATATGGTACAGACTTTTACACAGGAAAGCCACTACTTTTTGTCTGTGGTCACTCAAAATCCTCATCCACATATTTTATAGCCTTGACCTCTGCATACTGTTTGTTTAGGTTTATTGGAGTTTTGTTTTATTGTTTTGCCAAGAATAATTATGCTAACAGCAAAGCATATATGGCTATTTTTTTAGTAGCAGACATTGCATCTATAGACGGTTTCATCGGACACACGCGTGTTGCCACAGTTACGCACCTGGTCTGAATTTAACTTCCGGTCTGTGTTTCTTTATTGGTCTGGCTAGTGGATAGTATGGCGCACTACTCAGTAGAAACACATTTTTGACATACTATTCTTGGATAACATGATATAAATATTAACGATCATATAGAAAACAGTGTGTGCGACTCACCAAAAAGCCTTGAATGCTTCTTAAATATGCAGTCTGACTGCATACAAGAAAAGTGTCCAATGTAAATTACTTGTTATTTATTTAGCTTGTTGTCAGAAATAATCTACTCTAGAGGAAACTTATTCTGGCTGTGTTTATACTTGGCATAAACATGCGATCATGCAATGTCTAGTGTGTTGGTTCTGTTTCATGTTCTTATCTTTTTTTCCCATTGTCTTGTTTCCTGGTTTGTCATGTGATTCCATTATACCCTCGTGTGATCATGTCATGTTCTTCCCTAGTCTCTTGTGTCATATTAGGTGTGTTCTATATCGACTGCGGCAAAATGCAACCGATCGGTGAGAGTAGCCGTGTACAGGCGGGAAGGAGCTGCAAACGGAGATGTGAAGTCGGACACTTTCTGCTTCCCAAGTCAAGTCATGGTTAAGTTTTTTTTTGTAGCTGTTCATGGTTTACTCACTTTGGATTTATAATAAACTGCAAATGGGTTCTTCACCAAGCTTGCCTTCAGTGGATCCCTTTGTTACAGATCACTGTGTCCAATCAAGCAGATCGGCTCATCAGTCAATCAGGACACAGCGTGTTTACATGTGTTCACATCAAGTGGTCCCTCTGTATCTGGATAAATGATCGGATTTCTGTTTCCCGCAAAATATTTAAATTATGTATGTCACGGAGTGTAAAACAACTTTCGCTTTATTCTCTATCAATGGCAGTGCACATAGAGCATGGGATCTCAAATAGGGTACTAAATCTACAAGTTAAGTTCCCCTTCGAGGGAACTCGCACTGCGTCATCGTGTGATGACACTTTGGGAACGCCCTCAGCGTTACGCATCTGAAGTATGAATGAAATCAAGCCAATCTGATTGGTGGTGCGTCATGACGTAGTAGATGACGGCATACCCGGAAGATACAAAGGGACGCTGATGCAAACACACGGCAGCTTTTCACTCTTCAGCTGAAGCGCTCTGTGTTTTTGTCTCTGTCTATTTGGTGTTGTTTGTCTACAAACGTTGCAAGCATTAATAAGTGATGGCTCAGTTTAGGAGATGTGTGCATCCGTGTCCGCGTTTCCTTTCGGGCACGGACACACACCTAATGTGTGTGTGCAATGCCTGGGCGTGCAGCACGCTAGGGCGGCTCTCGAGGGAGCCGCCTGTAGCGAGTGTGATCAGCTGCCGCTCAGGGTGTTGCGCTCACGGCTGGCCGTGTTCGATGAAACCGGCCAAGCCCGCAATCCCCAGGGATCTGGGGGCGCCACAGATCATGGGGATCGCAACGGGACCTCGCAACGGGATATGGGACTGCTGAGGCACTTTCCCTATCCTCGTCCGAGGATTCCGATGTTCTCCCGCCCCGTGCGGAAGCCCGCGATGCGGCTTCTTCCCGTGAGGCAGAGAACCCGATGCTTCAGCTGTCCGGCTCCGAGGAGTTGGATGGGCGGAGCATCGAGGCGGGTGACGTGGAAGCTCAGCCATCGCGTCACGCACCCGCTCAGGAGGAGCTAGTGGAGGTTTTGACCCGCGCTGTGGCCAAATTAAACATTGAATGGCCACAGGAAGAGCCTGAAATTCAGCCGCCCAGTAAGCTGGATGAAAGGTTCTTCAAGCGTGGGTCTCAACCTCCACGCCGGGGCCTGCCATTTTTTCAGGATCTGCACAATGAGTTGTGTAAATCCTGGGAAAAACCCTACTCGGCCAGACTTTCCTCCCCTCAAGCACTTGAATTTGGGAATGTGCTGGGGGCGGCCGAGCGGGGTTATGGGACGCTGCCTCGGGTGGAGGATGCTCTCGTGAGCTACCTCTCTCCCGAGGCCGCTTCGTCCCTCAAGGTCCCGGTGCTACGCACCAAGCCATGCCGGGACACTTCGGCGCTGGTGGGTAGGGCTTATATTGCGGCTGGGCGGGCTGGTAGTTGTCTGCACACTATGGCGGTGTTGCAGGCCTATCAGGCCGACCTCCTCAAGGAGCTGGACGAGGGGGAGGGTCCGTCTCCGGACGACATCCTTGAGCTGCGGAAGGCAACCGATTTGTCTCTCCGGATCACCAAGGAGACGGCCCGTAACATCGGCCGCTCCATGGCTGGTCTGGTGGTCGCGGAGAGACATCTCTGGTTAAACCTGTCGGGGATGAGAGAGAGAGAGAAACACTTTCTCCTCGATTCCCCCATTTCGTCTTCTGGCCTCTTCGGCGGCGAGGTTAACACCGTCGTTGAGAGGTTCCAGGAGGTGAAAAAGCAGGCGGCGGCCTTCCAGCAGTACCTCCCTCGCCGTTCTGGCTTCTCGGGGAAGGCTGTCCAGCAAAGGCAGCCTCAGCCGTCAGGTAGCTCCTCCTCGCACCGACAGGTGCAAAAGGAGAGCGTCGCTTCTCGCGCCCCTCCTGAGGGAGCTTGGCAGGAGAGACGGCGCTCTCGTGGTAAGCCTTCAGAGCCTAGGGTCGATCTGAGGACCGTCCTTCAGGCGAAGAAGGCTACCACAAAGCGGTCCTAGCTGCGGCTGGACCTCTGAGAGCTGTCCACCCCGGGGTGGAGCGACCGAGGTCGTTTTCCCCCCGGAGCTCTCGGGAAATCAGTGTTGGGATCCTGCCGTCCATGACGCTTCAGGCCTCACTGGTTTCCCGCGCGTGTGCACCCATAGGGCTCCGTTCTCGGCTTCTCCCTGCCGGTCAGCCGCTTCAGGGGGTCGAGAACGAGTCTAATTTAACACCCGAGACAGGGCCTCGAGAGTTTCCTTAGGTTCCCTTAGTAGATTATCTCGGCGCGTGGTCCTGCGGACTGTAGAACGGGGTTACAGGCTTCAGTTCGGTTCCCCTCCCCCGAAGTTTCAGGGAGTGGTCCAGACTGTGGTCGGCCCCGAGTAGGTTCGGGTTCTGGAACAGGAAGTACGAGCCCTGTTAGCCAAGGAAGCCATAGAGCGGGTTCCTCTGGCAGACAGGGAGTCCGGGTTCTACAGCCGGTACTTCATTGTTCCCAAGAAGGATGGGGGGTTGCGTCCAATAATAGATCTCAGGCTCTTGAATCGGTCTCTGAGGATATACAGGTTCAAGATGCTCACAATTCCAGCCATCGTGAGTCAGATCCAGTCCGAGGACTGGTTCGTTACGATAGATCTAAAGGACGCGTACTTCCATATTCCCATCCTTCAATGTCACAGGAAGTTCCTGAGGTTCGCTTTCGGGGGCGAAGCGTACCAATATCGGGTTCTTCCCTTTGGCCTGGCACTCTCCCCTCTGCCAGGTCGTGCGAGATGGCAGTTCGGCATCGAGATGTCGTTCTGGCCCATTTAAGGTGCTTGGAGCTGAGACTCAACACGAAGAAGAGCGTGTTGACGCCCTCCCAGCGGACTACGTTCCTGGGAGTCGTATGGGACTCTACGTCGATGCGGGCTCAGTTATCCCACGCACGCGTGGAGTCCATACTGGCGATGGTCTCAAGAGTGAAGCCAGGCCGCAGCCCCACTGTGAAGCAGTTTCAGAGACTGCTGGGACTCATGGCAGCAGCAGCCAACGTGATACCTTTTGGCCTGCTGCACATGAGACCCCTACAGTGGTGGCTGAGGGCCAAGGGGTTTTCTCCGAGGGGAAATCCGTTTCATATGATCAGGGTAACCCGCAAATGCATTCGTTCCCTCGTCATATGGTGGAAACCTTGGTTCCTGTCCCAGGGGCCAGTGTTGGGAGCGTCATGTTGCCGGAGAGCCGTTTCAACAGACGCTTCCCTCACTGGCTGGGGCGCGGTCATGGATGGCCGCTTTGCGAGAGGTTTGTGGGAGACCCGGCATTCTTCATGGCACATCAACAGCCTGGAGATGCTGGCGGTCTACAAGGCTCTCAGGAGCTTTTAGGGCTGGACGCCATGGTGCAGACGTGGCCAGACGTGGCCTCTGAGGAGGGATCGGCTCTCGCAGGCAGGGGGCACAATATTTCACCCCCGGCCGGAGTTATAGAGCCTCTGGGTCTGGCCCGGAGGATGAGGCCGGCGGCTCATTCCAGAGTCCCAGCCTGGGACCTGGCGGTGGTACTTGAGGGGCTGGGTTTTTTAGGCGGGGTTAAAACGGTGGCTTGATGACGCACTGGAGCCACTGAACCTGGCTCCTCCCCTAACACAATCATAACTAGAGCGCCTTCACATCAGTTTACCTGCTTGATTGCGAGTTACTGTCAGTACTGTTAGTTACTATAGCCTACAACTTACAAAACAGCTTACAAAACAAAAATTATGATATCAAGAAGAGGTGGATTCATTTTGTGAACAGCTACCTTGATGGAGAGCTGAGGATCACCACCGACACCTACCTCTGCAGTGACTATACACCGGATAGTTTTACAAACTTTCATTGGAGACAATTGGGATTCACTGATAATCCGCTGCAGAATGGGACTGATCGTGAGGGTGCATCGTGATCATAGACGGTCATGATCAGTAGGTCTACGTGAGTATTGTCTTGTGTGCTACGGGAGTGGGCTTGGTTTCGGCACAGACAGCGGACACACCCCCAGCGTTTGAGAGCAGAGAATGCTGCTTATTTTGATAAGCCATTTTATGTACTTGGCAGATTTTTTTATGATTCAAATTTGGCTGGGTGGCTAATAACACATTTATCTGTGGTGTGAGAAACTCAGAACACATGTTTAGTTTTGACTTTACAGGGACTTTAAATGATTTGTTCACCCAAAAATTTAAATTCTGTCATTAATTACTCACCCTCATGTCGTTCCAAACCCTTTTTTGAAAATATGCTAAGCTAACATGCTAACTAACCCAAATACTCTTGCAGGAGCAATTATGTTTTGAATAATTGTTAGAAGTAAATTAACACTAAACACTGTCACAGACAATAATGTTGTTGCTGAACACTTATACTTTAATATTTGTTTGAAATTTTTTAATGGCACTTATTACACTACTAGCATGTTAGCCAGGGTTTAGCCAGGGTTCAAAGCACTAAGTGCAAATAAAACATTGGCATTGAAACTGTTACACACCAGTTGCACAGTAACGTTTTTATGAATTTTGAAAATGTATTGTTCGAGAATGTGATATGGATTAGTGCAATCATTAAATCACAATGGTTGTGATGTATTTATAGAAATATACACCGATCAGGCATAATATTATGACCTAATATTGTGTTGGTCCCCCTTTTGCTGCCAAAACAGCCCTGACCCTTCGAGGCATTGACTCCCCTGAAGGTGCGCTGTGGTATCTGGCACCAAGATGTTAGCAGCAGATCCTTTAAGTCTTGTAAGTTGCGAGGTGGGGCCCCCATGGATCGGACTTGTTTGTTCAGCACATCCCACAGATGCTCGATTGGAATGAGATCTGAGGAATTTGGAGGCCAAGTCAACACCTCAAACTCATTTTTGTGCTCCTCAAACCATTCCTGAACCATTTGTGCTTTGTGGCAGGCGCACAACCACCAGGGAATACCGTTTCCATGAAAGGGTGTACATGGTCTTCAACAATGCTTAGGTAGATACAGTAGCTCATCTGTTTGATCGGACCACACGGGCCAGCCTTCACTCCCCACGTGCATCAATGAGCCTTTCCATGACCCTGTCGCCGGTTCACCACTGTTTCTTCCTTGGGGCACTTTTGATAGATACTGACCACTGCAGACCGGGAACACCCCACAAGAGCTGCAGTTTTGGAGATGCCCTGACCCAGTCGTCTAGCCATCACAATTTGGCCCATTTTTCCTGCTTCTAACACATCAACATTGAGGACAAACTGTTCACTTGCTGCCTAATATATCCCACCCACTAACAGGTGCCGTGATGAGATCATCAGTGTTGTTCACTTCACCTGTCAGTGGTCATAATGTTATGCCTGATCAGTGTATATAGTCTGATGTGCTGCATGTTTCAGAGTAAAGCCAAAGCACAGCACTGTGCTCATTTTCAGTTTTGATTCACAGTAAATGCTACTCTGCCAGTGCTGTGTTTGACTCACTTATAATTTGCGTTTGGGAACGTGTGTCTCCTCCAGTGTGTCTCCTCCAGTGTCTCCTCCAGTGTGTCTCCAGTGTGTCTCCTTGTCCTCATCTCCTGTCCCCATCGTCTCCCTGGCTCCAGTGTTCCGTTCTCCTACGAAAGACTTTGGGTGGGTTGCACCAACAAGGATTAATCTTAAATCTAGATTAAATCAAGGTTTATCTAATAATTCCGTTGCACCAAACTTTAAACCTTGTTTAAAAATAAGCAGGTTTACATTTAAACCATCATTTTGATCCTGGATTTAATTTATATTTAAAATAGATTAAATTTAATCCTGTTGCTCCATAACTTTAAACTCTGATTTAAATCTCAATTATGGATTAATTTTAAACTTACATGTGAGGAGGTTTAAATAAAATAAAGTGCACCTACAATTAAACTATGCATATGATTGAACAGAAATAGAAACAGTGGGTGTCTTGTTAGGTATCAGAGAGGTGTTTATTACTAATACAAATGAAAAATAATGCGAATTGAGCTGGAGTATGTTTACACCTGCTATTGAGTCAGGGATGCGGATCCGTCCCTCATCTCGGTGCACCTCGGTCTCGTACAAACAAAAGGAGAGAGGAGTAGGCCATATTTAGCATTGATGGCAGCGGTTAAGATGAGGTGATCGCCAGTGATCGCAGCCGTGCTTCGCATTTCTCATGCCCGCTCCACGCGTGGCTGTTGCGCGGCGATCAAACGGGATGGGCGGCGCTTTCAAGAGCGGAGATAGTCACTCCGCCAATCATGACAGTTGTTTTGTTATAAATTACGCTGCCACAATATACTCCATTAATAATTGATACTATAAATGTATATTTACGCACGCGCTGTTTTCATTGCCTGCTTGATCAGTAACGGTCTCTCTATGTAGCGCTTTATAAAGACAGCTGACATTTTACAAGTTTATTTCCTTTATTGGCAAGAGCTACTTATGTCAGAAAGAGAGTTTAGGGTGGTCAGTAAAGAAGGAAATTGAATATTAGTATTGTTGCTGTCAGTGGCGAATCCATCATGGCGGCGAAAATTTATCGTAAATGGAGGTTTTAATCGCAGGTTAAATTCTAATCCCTGATTTGTTCATCTGGGTTTAAAATTAAGTGGTGCAACACAACTCGATTTAAAATAAAGCCTAGATCAACAAATCCTAGATTAGCTCTAAACTGAGTTTAATTTAATCCTTGTTGGTGCAACCCACCCATTGAGTATTATCATCCAGTTATCTGCATTATCCTGCCATTCATCTCTGACTGCTCGCCTGATCCACTCAGCCCTCTGGTTACTCAATAAACTATTATCTCCATCTCCTGTTCTCCGTGTCTCTGTACTGTAACAAGTATGTATTATTCCAATAAGATTTATGAACCTCTTAACCAGAGGTGGACAGCAGTGAAGTATTTTTTACTTTCTACTCAAGTACATTTTTCAAGTATATGTAGCCTACTTTATCACTGTTTATCTTTGGAAAACTTTTACTTCACAAAATTCTGAAGCATAATGTCGTACTTTTTACTGCACTACTTTTCACAAATACATTTTTTTAACCATTTAATACTTAATTACATAATGTTGTACTTTCTTACTTGGTTTGGAATACAGGTGCTGGTCATAAAATTAGAATATCATCAAAAAGTTGATTTATTTCACTAATTCCATTCAAAAAGTGAAACTTGTATATTATATTCATTCATTACACACAGACTGATACATTTCAAATGTTTATTTATTTTAATTTTGATGATTATAACTGAAAATCCCAAATTCAGTAGATCAGAAAATTAGAATATTGTGAAAAGGTTCAATATTGAAGACACCCGTTGCCACACTCTAATCAGCTAATTAACTCAATACACCTGCAAAGGCCTTTAAATGGTCTCTCAGTCTAGTTCTGTAGGCTACACAATCATGGGGCCTAGATTTGAAAAGTCCCTGTAAACTCAGCACTCAATCCCTAGGGCTAATATGGGTAAGGTTAGGCATAGAATCAGTATGGAGTCAGATCCTTATCAATCCTAAAGGCTAAGAAGTTCACAGGGATATGACGGGTAGGATTAGGGTAAGAACTGATGTGGGGTTAGACCCCAGTGACCCCTAGGGCTAATGGCATTCAAAATTGTATGCAGATGAGCAGAGTTTAAAAGCACTAAATTATTGTAGAATCCTGCATACTTAAACAGGGAGAAGTCTGATGTTTCACCTGAAGATCCAGTTCAGTAGATGACAGAAGCAGGACACTTGGCACGCTTTTTTATTGCCTTAAGCCCCGTTTCCACCAAAATTACCCAGAACTATTTGTTCCAAGAACTTTTTTCCCTCAGAGCTGTTGCTGTCTGCGTTTCCATTGTGGTCTAAAGTACCGTGAAGATTAGTCCGGTGACGGAGGACTGCACGTGACTGCATGTAATCTCGCCTCCTGAGGCCATCCCAGCCGCATATATCCTCACACTCCAAAACTTTTTTCCGAGCTCGGATTTCCCATAGCACAGGAGAAAACCATGAGGCCTGATACATTCATCGAGTTCCTTGGAATTAATTTAGACTCAATCAAATTCTGGGCATCCCTGCCCAAAGAGAAAATCAATTGAATAATTCTCGTTTCCTCTACTTTCCTCACACAATCCAACTGTTCAAAACGCAAACTTCTATCCCTGCTCGGCCATTTAAACTTTGCAATGTGAATCATTCCGTAGGGCCGCCCCTTCATATCGCATCTCCTCTCGCTCGCGTCCTCCGTCCACTCGCTTTGGAACAGATAAACACATACAAAATTCAAACATTTGAAAAATATTAACTATTTAGAACATTTTAAATGATAATAATCCATGACTAAATTTATTGCAAATATTTCTCATCACTAAAATGTAGTGTTTCAAACTAATGTATTGAAAACAGTGACCATATTTCTGAAATGGAAACTGGGGACATTTCCTATTTGAGTGGTCAAAATATCACTCAAATCTCATTTGTTATTATATTTTAATTAAAAAACAGGGACAATACATTTTTGAATGTTTTTGTTGTTGTTGTGGAGTCCTATTATATTAGTATATTATTATTATTAACATTAATAAGCATTATGATTTAGTTTGATTATTAGGATTTTTGGTCTGGATTTACAATAAAAAAAACACAAAAAAACAAACAAACAATGAAAACAGTTAATGGTAAACTAACCATTGTAAATAAGCAGTTCAAAACAATATTGTAACATGACTTAACAAAAATAAAACATAAATATGATAAATAAAACTATTCAACAAATATTGTAACATTTTATAATTGTATTTTATGTTTATACTAGGCTATATAAATAACTTTTTTTACTTCAAAAGTTGTTACGTTTATGCTTGAAAATAATTCTTAGGCTACCATCCTTAATTGGTCTTGTTATTTAGCATTTTAGGATTATTTTAAGCAGAAAGTATACACTCACCTAAAGGATTGTTAGGAACACCATACTAATACTGTGTTTGACCCCCTTTCGCCTTCAGAACTGCCTTAATTCTACGTGGCATTGATTCAACAAGGTGCTGAAAGCATTCTTTAGAAATGTTGGCCCATATTGATAGGATAGCATCTTGCAGTTGATGGAGATTTGTGGGATGCACATCCAGGGCACGAAGCTCCCGTTCCACCACATCCCAACGATGCTCTATTGGGTTGAGATCTGGTGACTGTGGGGGCCATTTTAGTACAGTGAACAAATTGTCATGTTCAAGAAACCAATTTGAAATGATTCGAGCTTTGTAACATGGTGCATTATTCTGCTGGAAGTAGCCATCAGAGGATTGGTACATGGTGGTCATAAAGGGATGGACATGGTCAGAAACAATGCTCAGGTAGGCTGTGGCATTTAAACGATGCCCAATTGGCACTAAGGGGCCTAAAGTGTGCCAAGAAAACATCCCCCACACCATTACACCACCACCACCACCAGCCTGCACAGTGGTAACAAGGCATGATGGATCCATGTTCTGTTTAAGCTAAATTCTGACTCTACCATCTGAATGTCTCAACAGAAATCGAGACTCATCAGACCAGGCAACATTTTTCCAGTCTTCAACTGTCCAATTTTGGTGAGCTCGTGTAAATTGTAGCCTCTTTTTCCTATTTGTAGTGGAGATGAGTGGTACCCGGTGGGGTCTTCTGCT
Organism: Romanogobio albipinnatus; assembly: GCA_023566225.1. Taxonomy (NCBI): domain Eukaryota; kingdom Metazoa; phylum Chordata; class Actinopteri; order Cypriniformes; family Gobionidae; genus Romanogobio; species Romanogobio albipinnatus. The sequence goes on from CM042240.1 coordinate 40,134,353, forward strand.
GTTGTAGCCCATCCGCCTCAAGGTTGTGCATGTTGTGGCTTCACAAATGCTTTGCTGCATACCTCGGTTGTAATGAGTGGTTATTTCAGACAAAGTTGCTCTTCTATCAGCTTGAATCAGTCGGCCCATTCTCCTCTGACCTCTAGCATAAACCAGGCATTTTCGCCCACAGGACTGCCGCATACTGGATGTTTTTCCCTTTTCACACCATTCTTTGTAAACCTTAGAAATGGTTGTGCGTGAAAATCCCAGTAACTGAGCAGATTACCGGCCCATCTGGCACCAACAACAATGCCACGGTCAAAATTGCTTAAATCACCTTTCTTTCCCATTCTGACATTCAGTTTGGAGTTCAGGAGATTGTCTTGACCAGGACCACACCCCTAAATGCATTGAAGCAACTGCCATGTGATTGGTTGATTAGATAATTGCATTAATGAGAAATTGAACAGGTGTTCCTAATAATCCTTTAGGTGAATGTATGTATTCTGAACATGTATTAGTTGCAAGTGTAATTGTTTGGGGTTAGGGTTAAGGTTTTTATATTTAAGTTACAGTTCAGATGTGTCCATCCATCCATCCATCCATCCATCCATCCATCCATCCATCCATCCATCCATCTTCTTCAGCTTTATCCGGGGCCGGGTCACGGGGGCAGCAGTCTAAGCAGAGATGCCCAGACTTCCCTCTCCCTAGACACTTCCTCTAGCTCTTCTGGGGGGACACCGAGGTGTTCCAAGGCCAGCCCGGGAGACATAGTCCCTCCAGCGTGTCCTTGGTCTTCCCCGGGGTCTCCTCCCGGTTGGACATGCCCGAAACACCTTCCCGGGAAGGCGTTCAGGAGGCATCCGGAACAGATGCCCGAGCCACCTCAGCTGTCCCCTCTCAATGTGGAGGAGCAGCGTCTCTACTCCGAGCTCCTCCTGAGTGACTGAGCTTCTCACCCTATCTCTAAGGGAGCGCCCAGCCACCCTGCGGTGAAAGCTCATTTTCGGCCGCCTGTATCCGGGATCTTGTCCTTTCGGTCATGACCCAAGCTCATGACCATAGGTGAGAGTAGAAACGTAGAATGACCGTTAAATCGAGAGCTTCGCCTTACGGCTTAGCTCTTTCTTCACCACGACAGACCGGTACATCGACCGCATTACTGCAGAAGCTGCACCGATCCGTCTTTCAATCTCCCGTTCCATCCTCCCCTCACTCGTGAACAAGACCCCTAGATACTTGAACTCCTCCACTTGGGGCAGGAACTCTCCACCAACCTGAAGTGGGCAAGCCACCCTTTTCCGACTGATGACCATGGCCTCGGATTTGGAGGTGCTGATCCCCATCCCAGCCGCTTCACACTCGGCTGCAAACCGTCCCAGTGCATGCTGAAGGTCCTGGTTAGAAGGGGCCAACACGACAACGTCATCCGCAAAGAGCAGAGACGAAACCGTGTGGTCCCCAAACCTGACACCCTCCGGCCCTTGGCTGCGCCTAGAAATTCTGTCCATAAAAATTATGAAGAGAACCGGCGACAAAAGGCAGCCCTGCCGGAGTCCAACATGCATCGGGAACAAGTCTGACTTACTGCCGGCAATGCGGACCAAACTCCTGCTCCGGTCATACAGGGACCGGACAGCCCTCAGCAAAGGACCCCGGACCCCATATTCCCCGAGCACCCTCCACAGGGCGTCGCGAGGGACACAGTCGAATGCCTTCTCCAAATCCACAAAACAAATGTGGACTGGTTGGGCAAACTCCCATGAACCCTCCAGCACCCTGTAGAGGGTATAGAGCTGGTCCAGTGTTCCACGACCAGGACGAAAACCACACTGTTCCTCCTGAATTCGAGGTTACACTATCGGCCGAATTCTGTGTGGTAGGCCTAATCACTACGTTGTGACTGCGGAACTTTTGGGGAAAAAACAATCCTGCACCTTGTTGAGGCTCTGTTATAAAGCACATACAATATTAATTTAAATTAAAAACTAATAGTTAGTATGTTACTACCTTGAAAGCGGCAACGAGGTTTCTTTTGATATTTGACGATAATTGCGCTCTGTCTGCTCTCGACTCGGTACGTTCTTCATGAAGTAGTAGCGGCGCGCGCGACCAAGTAGAGTCAGCGTAGCAGCTGTAGGCTATGTTGGTTGGGCGCTTTTTTCCAATATATCTGCGGGTTGTTTGGAACGCGCTGTAAAACGGGGACATTTCCGGGGACAACTCCAGTTGCGGACAGAACATTAAAAACCGGGACTGTCCCCGGGAAACCTACTGAATATAAAATTCATTTTATGAACTTATACTTATATTTTCCTGAAATATTTATTAAATAATTATTTTTAAAGGATTTTTGCATGGATGCTACTTTTTAAATATATTTTAAAATCTCACGTACCCCCTGGAGTGCCTTCATGTACCCCTATTTGAGAACCACTGCGCTAGAGGATCTCATCTCCATAACTCAAGCATGTCGCGACAAACTCAGGTTATGGTTAACATTCCTTAACCAGTGGAAGGGCTTATAATTTTTCTATAGCAATCTCGTTTCGTGCCCCATCAACATCGAATTGTTCACAGACGCTGCCCCCTCAATCGGTTTTGGGGGATTTTATCAAGGTCGTTGGTTCGCTTCTCCATGGCCACCACATAACACAGTCCTCATAATACAGTCCTCAGCGCTATTCGAGCTTTACCCGCTTGTAGTAGCGGCTTTCCTGTGGGGAAAAGAATGGGCGCATTTTAGTGCATTGTGACAACGACGCAACGGTGCATTGCATAAATAAAGGCCGTTCCCATGCACCTGCTATGATGCCACTTCTAAGGTGCCTCATTTGGATTTCAGCTTGCGATCAATTTATCATAATTGCCAAACATGTCCCCGGATCAGAAAACCAAACCACTGACTCCCTGTCTCGTTTTCTGTTTCAGAAATTCAGGCTCCAGAGGCGGACAAATTCCCAACTCCTGTACCTCACTATTTGCAACTGATATTCCCGTAACCCACCCGTTAAAACCCCTCCTCGACGCATCGCTCGACACCCTCTCCGAGCAGTTTCTCCTAGGACCCTCCAATCCTATGTGACCACTTGGAGAAACTTTAGAGCATTTCACGTCTCCTATAACATGCTGTTCCCTGATTTTTCTCTCCTTTCAATCACCTTGTTTATTTCCCACCTTAATACCGTTAAAGGCCTCCAAGTCGGGACCATCAAATGTTACCTGAGCGGCATTCAGTTTTTCCACAAACTGATGTACGGCGCTCCTTCTCAGGAGATAAATAATTTACAAACCTCCCTCCTGATCAAAGGAATTCAAAGATCCCAGCCCACCCGTCCCGACATCAGACAACCCATAACACTAGACATCCTCAACAAATGTATTCGTACCCTCCGCACAGGCTACCAATCTCTCAATACCGCCCGAACACTCAACGCCATGTTTATCCTAGCTTTTTTCGGTTTTCTTAGATGCTCGGAACTCACTATCACTTCAAAATTCGACCCAAAAAGCCACCCCACCATCTCAGACTTATCAGTACTAGATGGAGAAACAATCTCTTTTTCGATTAAGCAAAGTAAAACTGACCAAACCAAAAAACCTCTCGTTGCCAATCCATCCATACCAGTCAGTTCTGGCATATCTTCAATGTAGACGTTCCCAAGCCAAATCTCCCCTGGAACCCCTGTTCACAGACGAATTACACAAACCCGTGACACGCTTTTTGTTCCAAAAAACCCTCAAATCCATTCTCCAGCAGTCAGGTGTCCCAGCAAAGAACTTCTCAAGTCACTCATTCCGCATCGGGGCTGCAACCACAGTAGCTCAAAAAGGCCTCTCCCAACAGCAGATCCAAGCTCTCCGGAGATGGTCCTCGGACGCTTTCCAAAGCTATATATCGACCAACCATTTCCACATCAAAAAAACCCACCAAACCCTCATCGATTAAAACCCTCCAGGCCACCCACCGTCCGGTGAGCATTGGTGTCCCAGCGGACGCAATGAGAAATCTCCTGTTCTCCTGGAAACCTGGAAAATTTCTTTTCTCTCCTGTTTTTCAGCACTGCATGGGAAGGGGAAGGTTTACACGCAGCAAGTCAGCGGGAAGTTCCCTCGCAGAGTGGAAGGTTTCCACGCAGCGTGAAAGAGTGGAAAGTTTCCACGCAGCGTGAAAGAGTGGAAAGTTTCCACGTAGTACGAAAGAGTGGAAGGTTTCCATGTAGTACGAAAGAGTGGAAGGTTTCCATGCAGTGTGAAAGAGTGGAAGGTTTCCACAAAGCATGAAAGAGTGGAATGTTTCCACGCAGCGTGAAAGAGTGGAATGTTTCCACGCAGCATGAAAGAGTGGAATGTTTCCACGCAGCGTGAAAGAGTGGAATGTTTCCACGCAGCGTGAAAGAGTGGAATGTTTCCACGAAGCGTGAAAGAGTGGAAGGTTTCCACGCAGCAAGGAAATGTTTTTTATATTGTTGTCTCTCCCATGTTTCTCTTTTCCCATTTTTTCTTGCAGGTCAAGCAACCAGGCCCCTTCTCGAATGCCAACCCGCCAAGCTCGGCACTTCTTGGGGGGTATTTAGCCAGGTGGCTGTCCTATGCTCTTTAGCATTTTGGGGGGTACTCTGGGTTCGGACCAAGTCCAAGCTCGAAGCCCTCCCCTGGACAGCACGACAAATATGCATTTAAATTTACTCTCTATAAATTATATGTAAGTGTGAACTCGTGAAATTATGTTTATTAACAAAGGTTCGGGAGGAGCACTTTCAGATAATTGACACAGGTGAAGAGCACTCAGCTAATCAACAAAGAGGTGTATATATACGCAGTAGTCTTACCTTCGTTTTGTTGACAGTTTATCAGCATCCCTCCACCACCCCTTCTCCACTTTTTCTCTTTTAGTCCTAACTACTTACATACATGGGGGTGTACTCTGGGTTCGGGCCAAGTCCGAGCTCGAAGCCCTCCCCCCGGACAGCACGCCAAATATGCATTTAAATTTACTCTCTATAAATTATATGTAAGTGTGAACTTGTGAATCTGCTGAGTGTCTTATTTAAGTTCAGATCAATGATCAGAAAGAGTTAAGGACTGTTTTCTGACAGCCCTGGTTCACGGGACTAAACGATTGAAAATGCAAAAAAAAAAGTACATATTTTTTTGTGAAATTTTCAGGCTCAAATCTGGCGCTGTCTTAACTGATCAGGATGCATTTGAATGCATGTAGGACCTGACTTAAGTTATGAGGCTCAGACTGCCATTCACTACTTGGACAAATGTGTTTTTATTTTGTTATTATTATTTATTTTTATGGTAAGCAATAAAAATGGTTAGTTTTCAGCATTACAGCTAACAGGTAGCAGGTTGAACAGAAGCCTCATTGAAAGCAAGTAATTAACAGAAGCCATGAATGACAAATGCCAAACAAACACTCATAACATTTGTTCCTAAGCTTCCGTGTTTATGGCACCTTTTTACAAGGAATTAATGACAACAAGCCCTCGAGTTACAGACAATTAGCGTAAACAGAATATGGAGCAATTAGCAGTCAGTTGTGCAGCGCTGTCAGTGTTATGAGGTGAGTGACAGAAAACAGCATGCAGCGCTCGGGGCAAGTGCATTCAGGGGTCAGCGTCACCGTTACAAACAGATATCAGGACCTGACACTTATTGTGCTATCATGTGACAGTCTGCCCTCTGGAAATATGAACACAGGATCACACACTGCACAAAAACATACATTAAGAGCTCAGTTGCAAGGGCATGACATGAATGACTGTGCTTGCTGTAATCCTGAACTGTTATAGCACTCTGGATCTATCACTCTTTTTTGGTAAAATAAGCTAAAATGCATGTAGGAAAATCTTGCTCACTCTTAATTTAGTAATTAATCCAATAATTGATGTTAAATTAAATTTGTAGTCTTGTGTGCAGCATATATGAAGCATGAAAGGACCTCAGAGTCTCTAAATGACCTTCAGTTTCATTGCTTTACTGTAATAGTCGACCAGTGTAGATGCAAACCATTCTTAGGGGCGGATAATATTATTGATTACAATATTATTCATAAATTTAGCTCATTTTATTATTTACTGAAAAAACTAAAACAAAAGTCCTACTAATAATTTACATTGATATTTAGGGCTTCGTTTTTGATTAACTGATAATTAGAGGAGTACAGCGGATCTGTGGTTTTCAATGCATTGTTATATCTAGAGTAAAATTGACAACAAAATAGCTCCTAATAATGAACATTTAACTTTACAGTATTTATTTCACTTTAAAAGCAGGACATCGAACGGGTTCAAGGAACGAAAACAAGTTTAATTGTTCTGAACAGAAACTCTTTTGACATTACCATTAACCGGTTACCATTAACCGGCAAGGACAGGTGAATGTAGAACTCAAAGGAAGATTTACTGAAGAACAAGCAGGCATACACTTTACAAACACAACGGATATACATAACGGTGACCAGACAAGGAGTGAATGAACAAGTGGAACTTAAATACAAACACAGATTAATTAATGAAGTGCACAGGTGATACAGGTTGTAACAGGTTAAGCGTTACTTGTTTTTTTTGTATTTTCATTTTCTATTACCCAAAGAGTTGGCATGTATAATTCCACTAGGAGCCGCTTGAGGGCGCTAGTGCGTATGTGTTTCAGGATATGAGCCAGGTAATCCACGAGCAAGTCAGTTCGTTTGGTAGAGGGAAACTTTATGGTTGATCTAACGCTACCTGCATACTCGTTTGAAGTCCTAGTTTGAGAACTCTTACCCCCGGTTTCACAGACAACGCTTAAGCTAGTCCTAGACTAAAATGCATGTTTGTGCTGTTTTAACTGAAAGAATCTTGCACTGACAAATCTTAAAATATGTCAGTGGCATTGTTTTGTCTCAAGATGCACACCAGTAATGTTTTTTTCTTGGCCACGTTTATAAAAGTTACTTATATGTCCTAATTGAATTAAGGCCTAATCCTGGCTTAGTCTAAGCCCTGTCTGTGAAACCGGGCCTTAGAGTTTACGCTCAATCGTGAGTATATGACTGTGCTAATGTTTGATGTATTTGGTAATGGATGTTTAATGGTAGATATTTTGCTTTCTCTTGTAGAAAGGACTTTGCTTCATCTCATGTTTCAGTTGATCACCATTGACTGCTCATGAAATTTGTTGTACTGGGTTCATTACTGAGCATAGTTTGGAGGCCCGGAGTGTTGCTAGGAAGCAACAAAGAGGACGCTGTGAATCACCATGCGTAGCGTAGCAAGGCTACGACACGTGGCTTTCATCAGCACGCATTGATTTCACTTTTTACTCACTGGATTATAACATTGCATCGATCTCAAAGAACCTTGTGGATTCATCGCCATCATCATCATTTCAGCTGACCTAAAGACTGGACTTGAACGATAAGTTTCATTACATTTTATTGACTCATTTGCACAAAGACAAAGACTGCTCTATTGATATATTGTTTATTTTTTTTGGGGGGGGGGGGTAATTATATATACATCTATATTTATGCACTGGTGGGAATAAAAGAAAAAGGAAAAGAAAGAATATTTGTTTGGTGAAGCGGGGTTATTATTTAGTACCATTCGAATTTCTGTTGAACCCCCTCAGTGTAACATCTTTTAAAGAAAAAGGTGTTGCAGAATGGCGCCCGAACAGGGACCTCTTTGAATTTTTGAGGAGTCCCTTGTATTGAATATAAATTTCGATGGTACTGAATACACTTCATAGGCTAGTATTATACACCAGTATCTGCAATGGAAGAGAGGTCGCCCATTATTGATTAATCAGATGAAGCTTTCGTTCATCACAGAGACCCGGTAACAAATCTCATAGATACTTTTAATGAGTTGTATTTAGATTCAGAGGAGGAAGAAAGAGATGTGTTCACTGAGCAGATATCTGAGCATAATGTTACTTCTGACGACTTACCCTTACCTCCTCCGCCACTGGAGTTTCATGAAGATGACCTGCAATTTGACAATGATGGAAATGACCAACGCATGTGTAGTATCGAAGAGCATCTCGTTGATCTTGAACATAGGGTTAGCGATTATGTCACCACAGAAACCCTGAGCACAAAGTTGAAAGGATGTGAAGACAGGATTAACTACGGTTTACAGAGAGAGCTGGATTGTGTTGAACAGCAATGTTATTCCAAAGTTGATGAATTGAGTAGAAGCATTTTGGATTGTTTAAAGCAGAGAGATATCCAACTAGAGCAACAATTCAAAGCTATTAAACCTATCATGTCCACTCCTGTGCATTCCAGTACTGCTGTGTCTCACAAGATGTCACAAACACCAACCAAGGTTTCTTCCGTTCCTCAAGACACCACAAAACAAGTAACGTATCTCTCTTCATCTTCCTCCCTCCCTACTGTTAAACTTGAATTGCCTACTTTTAGTAATCGTGATTCAAAGGACCCCATTGATTTCATTGACCGTTTTGAAGAGTACAACGAATTGAGACCTTTGCATCACGAAGAATTGTTAGCAGCTTTATCCGTGAGCCTGAAGGGTACCGCTAAGAGCTGGTGGAGAGCAGAGAAGCAAAATATTAGAGATTGGCCCTCATTCAAGGAGAAGTTCTTTTTTTCGTTTTTGAATGAAGATCACAAGGAAGTTGCTGCTCAAAAGTTGGCAAATTATCGACAGAGAGTTAACGAAAGTGTAAGAGACTTTGCTTTTAACTATAGAGCATTGTCACTAAAGATTAACCCTATAATGACCGAAAATGAGCTAGTGCAAGCAACATTGAGAAACTGCAATCCTCGCTTGGCTTCTCTGTTGAGGGGAACAGTAAAAACAATTGATGATCTGGTTCGTCTTGGCACGCAGATAGAGAAGGACTGGGCAGAGGGCAAGAGAAGATGGAGTCAAGGAAAAGATGAGGAGCATAAGAAAAAATCTTCTGGTGAGAAAGGTCAACCGAATCGCCTCATGCTTATCGATCCCGCTTTCAGCTCTCAATATAACAATGTACTGCAAGCTCCTATAATTTTAAATCACTCGTACTTCAATGCTGTAATTGATACAGGAAGCACCTTTTCTTTGTTGCAGCAAAAAGTATGGCAGAGATTGAGGAAGAAGGATGAGCAATTGACCAGAAGTGCTCAAATGTTCATGCTCGCTAATGGCCAGAGTCAGAGAACACAGGGTAAAGTACTCTGGGAATGCGAAATATACGGGGCGAAACATGAGGTCACGTTTTATGTGATGGAAGATGAAAATCTGGCTGTTCCTGTCATCTTGGGATTGGATTTCCTCAAAGAAGCCAAACTAACTATCGATTTTAACGTTTAACACATTTATTAGCTATAAAGAGAAGAAAAGAGACGAGGCTGAGTATAATACAGACCGAGTGTTGCATTGTGATTCAAGTGTCAAGTGTGTGTTCGATTCTGAGAAGTTACATGCAGGACAGTCGCCGGAAGTGCTGGTGAGCAAATCCCTTCGGGAGAGAGAGCACAGCGGCCAGGACGCGAGCCAGACACTGGAAGAGAGAACAAGACGAGCACACGGGTTGATCAATGTGTGAGTACCCTGAGAAACGTATACAGTAACAACTTCATCGGAGGTTTATCATCTGTGAGCCTTGTGACGTTGAAACTAGGAAAACGAGTGGCCCCACCGCGGAGAGTGAGCGTGGGAGAGCCAGAGCTGGCGGGCAGTGAAAGCCGCCGGGTGGTGTAGCAGCAACGTCCTTTTCGTTGGTTCTTCGCTATACCAGCGCTTCAGCGATCTTCCCTTCCCCCCCCCCCGGGATAAACGACGCGGGAAAAGTGGTCTCTGGACCTTCAGTACACTTGGTTGGTGTGTAGAGTGCCGTGGGTGAGTCAGCATTTTGACTTTGAGAGGGTACACTTGGATTCTGCTGTGTGTGTGCGTGTCGTCCCCGAGACCATTATCCAGGCTGACCCACTCTCTGGGGAAGGTACGATCCCGAAGCTGGCGGAGTAACTAGCCCCAACCATTCACGCTGTGAACCTCACCCTACTCTCTGTCTCTACGGGGGTAGCACGACCGGAGCCACATAAGCACTCTCTTGAATAGCCATTGATACGTGCTTGTGTCAGAGGAAATTGTGTGTGCGTGTGCAGGGCCCGAGGAGAGGAGAACGCTACATACTCCCGGAGCAAAGTCATACTTACCTGCATTTACCTGTGTGAAGCCATCTAGAGAATCGCCCGATCCAGCCCCACCGCCGTGGTCAAGCCCCTTAAGCCACCGCTATCACAGAGCCTGGAACAAGGAGAGAGAAACGGATGAACCGTGTCTACGAAGTCTGTGAGTGATATCCATTGAGCAAAGTCATACTTACCTGCATTTACCTGTGTGAAGCCATCTAGAGAAGCGCCCGATTCAGCCCCACCGCCGTGGTCAAGCCCCTTAAGCCACCGCTATCACAGAGCCTGGAACAAGGAGAGAGAAACGGATGAACCGTGTCTACGGAGTCTGTGAGTGATATCCATTGAGCAAAGTCATACTTACCTGCATTTACCTGTGTGAAGCCATCTAGAGAAGCGCCCGATTCAGCACCACCGCCGTGGTCAAGCCCCCTGAGCCACCGCTATCACAGAGCCTGGAACAAGGAGAGAGAAACGGATGAACCGTGTCTACGGAGTCTGTGAGTAATATCCTTTGAGTGAAGTTATACTTACCTGTATGCCAAACAAAAGTCCCAGTATTGACCCAGATCCAGCGGATGCCCCGGAGGTACCGACTCCTATGACACCGGCCCCTTGATACATTCAGAAAGGAAGCCGTCAGAGAGAAGGAGCAAGCCGTGGCGTAGATCCCCCGAAAGGTCCACCCTGGGAAACAGAAAGAAAGAGTCAAGTGAGCACAAAGCAGGACATGGAAGCCAGACATTGAGAAAAAGGACGAAACGACTTATCTGAGGTTCTCCTGCGGAAAGAGCCGGCGAGCTCTGAGGCGTTGTCCTCACTCTCCAGTCCCCTTTGGATTTTAGCCCCCCTCACTTCCCCTTTCCCCCAAATTTTAAGTAAATTAATAAAGACGTGTAATTTTAAACTTTACTCCAGTGTCCTCGTGTGTCTGGTCGTCTGGGGTATCACTGGGAACCTCCTTCTTTTTCACCTCGGGGGAGGAGCGGGACTCACGCGGTCCGCTCCGACCTGTGACACTTCCTTTAAGAAAGAGACCATACAGAGCTTCTAGAACGAAAAATGATTTTATTGAAGAATAGATTAAGGAGTTGCTTCAATTAAAAATCATTAGACCTTCTACATCTCCATGGGCTTCACCTGTGGTGGTCGTAGATAAGAAAGATGGAGGATCACGATTATGCATAGATTACCGTGGTCTTAACGCAAAATCTCACCTTGATGCATATCCGATGCCTCAGATCACGGATATTCTTGATGCTCTCCAAGGAGCCAAAGTGTTCAGCACGTTGGACTTAAAGAGCGGTTATTGGCAAGTTGAAATGGATTCTGCAAGTATAGAAAAAACAGCATTCATTACTGCTTCAGGGCTATATGAATTCTTGTGTCTTCCCTTTGGCCTTAAAAACGCTGCAGCATCATTTCAACGGCTGATGGAACAAGTTCTCAGAGAGCATAAGAACAAGTGTTGCATGGTTTACATCGATGACATTATTGTGTACTCCCCAGACATCCAAACGCACCTGCAGCATCTCAAAAACGTGTTTCATAGTCTATACAAGGCCAGACTCTCCCTTAACCTCAAGAAGTGTAAGTTCATCTGTTCTTCACTTGACTACTTAGGCCATACCATCACAGCGGACGGAGTCAAGATGAATTCAGAAAAGGTGGATGCAATCAAAACTTTCCCAAGTCCTTAAAACAGGTACAACGATTTCTAGGCCTAGCGGCTTGGTACCATCGGTTTATTGCTGACTTCTCCACTAAAACAGCTCCCTTACACACGCTGAAGAGGAAAGAAGTGAAGTGGAAATGGACAGACGAGTGTCAACGTTCATTTGACCTCATCAAAGATGAACTTACCAGAGCACCTGTTTTAATTACACCTAATTTTGATACTTCTTTTAAAGTACAGACCGAAGTGAAGTGAATGGACAGGAGAGAGTAATTGCATATGCATCCCGTTTGCTCAGAGGTGCTGAGAAATCCTATTCGGCATCAGAAAAGGAATGTCTGGCTGTAGTATGGGCGGTAGAGAAGTGGCACCATTACCTAGAAGGCAGAGCTTTTGAGGTGATCACTGATCATGCATCCTTAGTCTGGCTTTTCCAACATCCAAAACCCTCATCTAGACTGGAAAGATGGACGATCAGACTACAAGGATATCACTTTACTGTAAAGTATCGAAAGGGACAGTGTAATGTAGTGGCAGATGTGTTATCCAGGAGAGATGCGGATGAAGCACCAGCTGGGTTGTTGCACACTCCAGCCAAGCGTGGTTTTAATTCTGTCACTTGTGATCTGCCATTGGACTTGTCACAAATCGCTGATGAACAGAAAAAAGATCCAGAGTGCCAAGAGATCATGGTTAAAGCAGAGAGTCAGAAAACCACAGATCTTAAGAGAACACACTACGTTGTTAAAAATGAGGTTTTATTTAGGAGTGTTCCAGACTCCAAAGAAGGCCAAAGATGTCAAGTTGTAGTCCCTGCAAAACTGAAGGAAGTAATTTTAACTTATGCACATGACAGCCCCCTGAGTGGTCACCTAGGTAAATTTAAAACTCTTATGCGACTGTTAGAATTTGCTTATTGGCCAGCGATACGTACCGACGTATGGCAGCACTGCAAAAAGTGTGAGAAATGTCAACTGCATAAGCCCTCTAACCTAAAACCTCCAGGCGGTCTACAAAGTATACCCATAGTCGAACCTGGATATATGATGGGTATGGACATCATGGGACCATTTCCACGGAGCACCCGCCAGAATGAGTATCTTCTGGTTATAGTGGACTATTTCACTAAATGGGTAGAGGTTTTCCCTATGAGAGCAGCTAAGGCTACAACCATTGTGCGAATTCTTATAGAGGAGATTTTCACAAGATGTGGAACACCAGCCTTCATCGTGTCTGACAGAGGTACACAGTTCACCTCAAACCTCCTGGACCAGGTATGCAAGCAGTGGCAAGTAACACAGAAACTCACCACCGCATATCATCCTCAGTCGAACCTCACTGAATGAGTCAATCGTAATTTAAAATAAAACTATGATTGCCATGTACGTCGAACAAAACCACCGTACCTGGGATCAGTGGATATGTGAGTTCAGATTTGCACTTAATACTGCTTGGCATGAAAGTACAGGGTACTCGCCTGCTGAGATAGCACTAGGACGACAGTTGAAAGGTCCTCTGCAGAGAGCCTTACAGAATCCACCAGATCCAGACCAACCAGTTTACAGTACTCTAGAACGTCAACAAATTCTGTACGAGTCAGTAAGAGAGAATGTAGAGAAGGCACAAAGTAAACAAAGAAAGTACTACAACCTCAAGAGAAGAGATCAAAACTTCAGTGAGGGTGATTTGGTTTGGGTACGGACACATCCTCTCTCTCGTGCAGATGATGCTTTTATGGCAAAGATTTCACCTAAATGGAAAGGCCCAGCTAAGATTGTGAAAAGGCTGGGACCTGTAAATTACAAGGTAACCATGTTGTCTGATCTTACTCAGGTAGACACGTATCATACCCAGAATTAAAACATTTGTTATGGGTCAAATTTTCTGATCACGGGGAGGGGTATGTATAACAGGTTAAGCGTTACTTTTTTTGTATTTTCATTTTCTATTACCCAAAGAGTTGGCATGTATAATTCCACTAGGAGCCGCTTGAGGGCGCTAGTGTGTATGTGTTTCAGGATATGAGCCAGGTAATCCACGAGCAAGTCAGTTCGTTTGGTAGAGGGAAACTTTATGGTTGATCTAACGCTACCTGCATACTCGTTTGAAGTCCTAGTTTGAGAACTCTTAGAGTTTACGCTCAATCGTGAGTATATGACTGTGCTAATGTTTGATGTATTTGGTAATTGATGTTTAATGGTAGATATTTTGCTTTCTCTTGTAGAAAGGACTTTCTTTGCTTCATCTCATGTTTCAGTTGATCACCATTGACTGCTCATGAAATTTGTTGTACTGGGTTCATTACTGAGCATAGTTTGGAGGCCCGGAGTGTTGCTAGGAAGCAACAAAGAGGATGCTGTGTATCACCATGCGTAGCGTAGCAAGGCTACGACATGTGGCTTTCAGCACGCATTGACTTCACTTTTCACTCACTGGATTATAACATTGCATCGATCTCAAAGAACCTTGTGGATTCATCGCCATCATCATCATTTCAGCTGACCTAAAGACTGGACTTGAACGATAAGTTTCATTACATTTTATTGACTCATTTGCACAAAGACAAAGACTGCTCTATTGATATATTGTTTATTTTTTGGGGGGTAATTATATATACATCTATATTTATGGACTGGTGGGAATAAAAGAAAAAGGAAAAGAAAGAATATTTGTTTGGTGAAGTGGGGTTATTATTTAGTACCATTCGAATTTCTGTTGAACCCCCTCAGTGTAACATCTTTTAAAGAAAAAGGAGGTGTTGCAGAAGATAACTAAACACAGCTGAACAGAACTAGACTAACGAGGGTACCCAAGGGAACACAGGAGTCGCGGGAAAAAGAACAAAGAAATATGTGACAAATGCAAAATCACAACAGAGACAGACTATACATGACATTAATAACGTTATTGTATTGTTCTGTTTAGCTCTGGGACCATTTTTAGGGATTTCCGCCTGGATTTGGCCTACCCAAATTGAAAAGCTTCTCATACCCACATACAGTGGTCTAAATACACTAGGGTGACCAAACATCCTGTTTTCCCAGGACATGTCCTGTCCTGGCCCTAATATAACAATTTTCTATCCATACAGAGGGGACATACTTTAAATGTATTGAAATTAATAAGGAATCTTTGAGTAAATTTTAGTATCTCTTTGCCAGGCCGAGTGTCCTGGTTTTTGGTCATCAAAATATGGTCAACCTAAAATACACAGTTTTGGTGTCATTTTACAGGAAACCCTTAGAAGTTACGTAAAACACTGCTAAAAGTGATACACATTTAAGTATATGTTGTCTGAGTTTTAATAACAAAAAATAGATGCTTTTTGATTTTTTGGTTATAAATTCATTTTTGACAGTGTATAACTCAAGGCCCTGTGTGCTCTAGCACCCTGCAGACAGTTTTGGCGGTTTCCACTAGATGGCAGCAAATACTGGAAAAAAAAGATTATTTAGTGGGGGTATTGAGAATGAATGGGGTCATGTGGGAGGAGGCAATGTCTCCATCGCGCTTTGATTGGAGACAATCGGTTATGATTGGATATGATTGGTTCGTGTGATAAATCCCGCCTCTTGTTTTTGTGTGCGTCCTTGAATCAACCTGAATGAAGATGACATTAATGGGAAGACTAATTAAAAAGTAAGTAAACTCAGCCATTTAGCGCTTTGTCACATCAAAATCAAACTTGAATGGGCCTGAAAACATGATGATGTGGGGGTTTTTAGTGAGCGATCAGCTTGGGGAAATCAAAGTTACCCTACATTAGGGCTGCAACGACGTGCGTGAAATGCGTCGACGCGTCGGCGGCACATTATTTACGTTCTAGAATGGAACAGAAGATCTAGAATAATGGCAGCTTCTGCTCCCGGGCATAGTGAAAATGATCATTTATCATATAAAGCCAGACCGCGACATTCAAAAGTGTGGGAGTACTTTAAACAGAAGCCGAATAAAACTGTGCTTTGTTCGCTCTGTAACGCCGGTTTCACACTGCACGCGGTGGCAGAGCAGGAGCTGTGCGCGTGGAGAGCGGGAGCTTTCACACTGCAGTCAGTGTTGCCAAGTCCGCTTTTTTCCGCGGAATTGGGCTACTTCTACACTGTTGCCGCGGGCTGTGTCTCATGTCCGCGGGTTGAAGCAAAAAAACACACATTTAACCCCCCGAACGCGATGTTTACCAGAGAACCTCCCCGAAACGCGATTGGGCTTGTTTTGGGCTAGTTTTGAGTAACGAATGGGTGGGTTTTGTTGTGTAAACCTGGCAACCCTGCTGCCAGTGTTCTCTCGCGCAGCTGAACGCGCCACGCGTGTATTGCAACAGACGGTCACATTTTCCTGGGTTCTTCTCCGACCCCAGTACGCCTCGTGCTTTTATTTATTATGGGCTGCATATATCTCCTGTATATGCGACCTGGTTCCGCTCTGTCCCAAACACATATGCATAATAACATACTGTATATAGGTAGTTTACATGATTAAAGTAACATTACAGTTAAGATATGCCTCTAGCTTTAATCATTTAAATGTGTCTTTGAAGTTTGGGCAAAAACTTCTGGCAGCTTTAGTCGTTGTTTATGCACATGTATCTTCAAAATACAAGTTACGACTAGTTATTGTACATTAACACTATGCTGAAAGCTCCTGTATGTGAACCTTTTGCAGATAAATACAAGTGCATTTTCGTTTACTACTGACACAAATCAATAAGTAAATCATACTCAACTACTATAGTAAACAACTTTTCCTAATTAGGCCTACTCTGTATACATTTTATGATGAATAGTATCGTTATATATTATGTTTAAAAAGCTTCTTGTGTTCATATATTTCATTATAAAATGGCATACTATGTACACTACCCTTCCTGAAATACAATTAATATTGTCATCATTCATTGATTTCATGTTAAAATAATATACAAATTCACTACCCTCTTTGAAATACAATAATCAGTAAAAAAGAATAATAAGATTAATCTGGGAAAATAATCGTTAGATTAGTCGACTAATCGAAAAAATAATCGTTAGATTAGTCGACAGAAAAAATAATCGTTAGTTGCAGCTCTACCCTACATCTTTGTGTTCAAGCTTGATGACTGATGAAAATAAGTTGAATATTAAAAAGAAAACATTAGTTGACAAATATATATTATTTAAATTGTTAGTACCTTTAGTTATTATTTTGGAATAAATGTAAAAATTTGTAAAACACTAACTTGATTAAATTTATACTTGGTTGCATTACATAAAAATACAAAATTGTATTTGGTCTCTCTTTTTTATTAAATATTTATTTAACCACAAAACAATTTAGTATAACAGGGACATACATTTACATTTGATATTAAAAAAGATGTGAGGACTTTGCCTTGTCATTTTAAAACACCACCGCACACCACTAATCTATATCTATATACAGAGCATATAACAGAGGCAGAAGTAGTACAGCGTGTGTGTGTGTTCACTGTGGTATTTCACCACATTACACCGCTGTGGGTCTCAGCCCTTCCCAATGAATATTCAGAGTAATGGCAGCCTGACCACAGTGAGCGCCTCTGCAGACGGATCTGGACAGCTCATAAATCTCCCAGACATGACTGAGGTGGATCAAGGTTACCTGCAGTAACATTAGTAGGTCACGGCAGCAATGATCGTACGGGAAATTACACTATTCGAGTACAGATTTCCTGTCGCATACATTTTTACACAATAATGTACTATAATATGTACAATGACAAAACATGCTACAGTATGTGAGAGATACATTTAATAAATGTTAAAAAGTCTCTATATTGCAAGTCAACTGTGTTAGTGCTAGACTTGTATATTTAGGGCACACTAACTATTAATACAAATACAGATAATTCTGTAGAAACAATTTGTTAAGAGACAAAAATCTCTTCCAAGTATGGTGTATTCTTCAATCAATATCTTTGGACCAGGCCAGTGTCCAGGCCTTTTTAATTATATATATAATTGCCCCAATGCACTTAAGTGATAATTCCCGAATTTGGCATTCGAAAATAAATCGATAATAAATCATGAAACGGTTAGTCATGACTGGCAACGCTACGATTCAGCTCATGTGAGCTCCGCATGTCCGCCACAGCTGCACAGGCATGGAGGTAAAGACATCTTCACAAAATTATGAAAAATACAACTGTATTTGAAGGATACAACGAAAACAGTAAGTTCCCTTTCAAGGGAACTCGTGCTGCGTCAATCGCTACGGGAATGCCTCTTCGTGATTGTGTCATGAAGCACACGTGAAATCAGTCCAATGGCGAGACGAGACGTCAAGGCGGGTGATGTCATTGACCAGGAAACTATAAAGCACCCCTAAACCAAACAGTGTCAGCTTCTGTCTTCACAAGCGCTCTATGTTGAAATCGTTTGTCATATTTGTGTTTGTCTCTATTATACAAGAAATAATGGAACAGTTTAAGAAGTGTGTTATTCACTGCCCTCGTTTCACATGTGGGGATACACACGAGTTGTGTGTCATGTGTTTGGGACTGGAGTATGCCCAGGCAGCCCTCGAGGGTGCTGGCTGCGAGCATTGTGAGAAGCTGGCAATGAGAACTCTTCAGTCCTGCCGAGCACTCTTTGAGGAGGGTGCTTCGGCTCGCATTCCCCAGGGCTCGGGTCCCGCCGCTGCCGAGGTACGGCGAAGGCGCGTGTCCTGGGGTTCGCAAATGGATCTAGTGGCGGGTTAGGGACGGGTGATCCCCTATCTCTACCCTTACCCGCTAGACCCAATGCTTCAGTTCACGAGTTAGAAGCACGCGCTGCGGTTTCTTCTGCTTGCGCTGAAGCGCAGGTGCATCAACACTCTGGTTCCGAGGAACTGGATGTTGAGACTATTAACCGCAATATGGATAACATCATGGAGATGAAACGCAATATGGATATCATCATGGAGAAGCTCACGGCTTTGCAAAAGGATCGTTTCAAAGACCAGAACGAACTAAGAGAGTAGTCATAAATTGTGGCTACTCGCTCCCAGACCAAACAATTCCAATTCCAGCACTGCAGGAAGACGCTCTTGCATTCATCCCCCAATCACCTGCTGACTCGGACTGGGATCTGATCAAGGTTGTCTCCATAGCAACTTGCAGACTGGAGCACCAAGATTATGGTGCCAGGCGTGACTCTCCAGGCCTACACAAACATGCACATGAACTCTACAGACACACACATTTATACACACCCATCTCTCACCTTCGCCGCTTTGTACCCCCAGTCTGACAAGCGGGTCTGTGACCCGCGCCTAGAATGGCTGCAGGACCGGATGGCCGCCTGGCTGTGCTGGGACACCTCAACCCCCCACTCCTCTCCCCTGTTGCAAGTCGTGTTTCATGTTGTAATGTGTCGCTCATGTTGCTGAGATGTTTTTTTACTGTTCCCACACTGTGCTCCCGAAAGGAGCATAGTCTGGGGGTTGTTTTTTTTTTCTCACCCCTCCTTACCTCTCCTCATGTTACGCTGTATTTTTTCTTTCCAACTCAAGAGACGCCACAGAATGGCGACTCGGTGTGACTCGCACAACACCAAAACAAATTCCGTGTATGTGTAAAAATGTACTTGGCAATAAAGCTCCTTGATTCTTTGAGAGCCTGGAAGTTGACACTGAACCACCACACACGCACATACATGAGGAGCTTTTGGAGGTTGTGACTCGCGCTGTTGCCAGATTAAATATAGATTGGCCAGCCGAGGAGCAGGAAGCCAGTCAAGCAAGAAGTAGAGCTATCGCTCCCCTGAGTCCGCGTCGACACTGAGAGCCCCGCAGCTGCCCACTAAGCCAGTTAGAACAACATCAGTTTTAGTGGGCAGGGCATACTCGGCAGCGGGTCAAGCGGCCTGCAAGCATATCAAGCCGACCTGTTAAAAGACATAGATGAGGCAGCCCAAGAGGTGGAAAGGGAAACGATAGCGGAGGTTAGGAGGGCAGCTGATTTGTCTGTTCGGGCCACCAGGGAGGGTGTTCCATTGGCCGCTCCATGGCAGCACTGGTGGCCACGGAGAGACACTTATGGCTCAATCTTTCCGATATAAAATATAGAGATAAAAAGTTTCTGTTGGATGCTCCTGTCTCCACCACGGCCTCTTCGGTAGTACTATAAATTCGGTTGTCGAACGTTTCCAAGAAGCAAAAAAGCAGGCAGCCACTTTTCAAATGTTTCTCCCTCGTAAATCCTATGTCTCTGGGGCTTCTGGGCGGAGCATCCCCAGCCGTGTACTTCCTCCTCACCCAGCAAAAAGAGAGTGTGGCTTCCCATGTCCCCCCCACAGAAAGACTGGGGGTCGTGACAGCGCACTCAGCCGAAGTCTTCCCGAGATAGAGCACATCTGAGGACTGTGATCATCTCTAGGAAGGCTTTGGCGAAGAAGTCCTGACTCCAGAGAGCTCAGGCTTCGGATGCCAGTCCCCTCCGAAGGGATGCGGTGCGTTGAGGCGCCTGCCTCCTCTCGGTGCCTTTAGGGGGCCGTTCTGCTGACCCCGCCACGTCTGGTGCATCGGGGCGCAGCGGTCCTCTGTGAGTTAAAATCTGTGTCCACCCGGAAACAGCGGCACAAGGAAGTTTGTGCCCCCCTCGGGGGGTTCAAAAAGGGTCAGTTCGGTTGCTTCCTGCCGGTGCGTCGCTTCAGGACACCAGGCTGACTGCTCTTCAAACACCAGAGTCCAGCCTCGAAAGGCTGATTCCCTTAGTAGATTTTGTGTCATTGTGGAAACTTCTTCCAAATATCCCCGATTGGGTCCTGCAGACAATAGAAAAGAATACAGAATACAGTTTGGGTTTCGCCCGCAGTGGTCAGCCCCAAGCAGGCTCTGGTCTTGGAACAAGAAGTGCAGACTCTTCTGCAAAAAGAGGCTATAGAGAGGGTCCCTTCTCACAGCAGAGAGTCAGGGTTTTACAGCCGGTACTTTATAGTTCCAAAGAAGGATGGAGGGCAGCGTCCTATTCTAGATCTGCGTCAGCTAAATCGAGCAGTCAAAATATTTAAATTCAAAATGCTCACTCTGAAACAGATTGTGTGTCAGATCAGGTCTGAGGACTGGTGTGTCACAATAGATTTAAAGGATGCATATTTCCACGTCTCCATCGTTCCTCAACACACAGGAAGTTGCTTTCGGGGGCGAAGCTTACCAGTATCGGGTTCTTCCATTCGGCCTAGCGTTATCACCCTGCACATTCACAAAGTGTGTGGCTGCAGCACTGGTTCTGCTGAGACTCCAGGGCATCCGCGTTCTCAACTATAAAGATGACTGGCTCATTCTAGCACAGTCAGAGCAACTAGCGGTACAGCATCGAGATGCTGTCCTCGCTCATTTGAGAATGTTGGGGTTAAGGCTAAACGTAAAGAAAAGCATGTTATCTCCACGGCAGAGTACCAATTTTCTGGGAGTAATTTGGGATACAAAAACTATGAGGGCTCGGCTGACGCCCGCCCAGGTGAAATCGATCCTTGAAGCCGTATCCAGGATAAAGCTAGGCCAGTCACTCACTGTAAAACAGTTTCAAAGACTTCTGGGTTTGATGGCAGCAGCGTCCAACGTGATACCTTTTGGCCTGCTGTACATGAGACCCTTACAGTGGTGGCTCAAAACCAAGGGGTTCTCCCCAAGGGGAAATCCTTTTCGCATGATCAAGGTCATGCAGCGCTGCCTACGTGCCTTGGTTATGTGGAAGGATTCTTGGTTCCTGTCTCAGTGCCCGGTGTTGGGAGCTCTGTGTCATCGCTTAACGCTAACGACGGATGCATCCCTCACGGGGTGGGGGGTGGTCATGAGTGGCCGCCCGGTCTGGGGTCTATGGAACGACCATCAGCATTCCTGGCACATAAACCAGCTGGAGCTGATGGCCGTGTTCCTGGCACTCAGGCACTTTCTACTAGACCTCAGGGGCCACATGTGTTGGTCCACTCGAACAACAGCGATGGTCTCGTACATAAATCGCCAGGGGGCCTTACATTCGCGCCGACTTTGGAAGCTGGCGCATCGAATTCTGATTTGTACCCAGGTGAAATTGTCATCTGTTCGAGCAGTA
The DNA here is from genome assembly GCA_023566225.1 of Romanogobio albipinnatus. NCBI lineage: Eukaryota > Metazoa > Chordata > Actinopteri > Cypriniformes > Gobionidae > Romanogobio > Romanogobio albipinnatus. The sequence continues at coordinate 40,156,205 of CM042240.1, forward strand.
TATATCCCAGGGTATCTAAACAGTACGGCGGACTCCCCGTCGAGGCAGGGAGTGGTGCCGGGGGAGTGGAGACTTCACCCCAAGGTGGTGGAGCTCCTTTGGAACCACTTCGGGCAAGCTCAGGTGGATTTGTTCGCGTCTCGAGAGACAACGCACTGACCCCTATTTTATTCCACTGCATGAAAAGTGGGATTTTCGTCAGTATGTGGCATTGTAGATTGCCGTGGAACTTCAGGTTTACGACTGTGCACAGCAATTTGCAGGCAACACCGAAATCTGCCGTAAATTGTAGGAAATTGACGTGGGCCTTGCTTGGCAGTTGTCCCCCCATGACCCCCCCCTCCCCTTAATTCTAGGGGAGGCTTTATCATGTAAATGAACATGCTATGAGCTACACAAATGCAAATCAGAGTAGCAGCAGGGGGAGTTTTATCTAGGTTCTGAATTTTTTTAACTAAAACAAGTTTAAAGTTTAAGTTAAAATGTTAACTTAAATTTAAGTTAAATGTACTCGTTTTAGTTCACATTACTAAATTTTTAGGGCAACCAGTTTGCTCCAATTTTTTAAGTAAATTCAACTTGTCCGGGCTCACAGTGTAGATTAATTACTCTGTATGTCATTAGCAATAACCAATGTTATGTAAAAAAAATATATATATATACAGGACAGCAGTTCATGTCTTCAACCTTTAGAGAGGTTATGTGATGCAACAAGACAAAGAACCAAAGCACACAAATAAATCAAGTAAAGCATACAGTTTACATACCAAAATTAATTTTTCCACCCTGCACTGTGAAAGATTTTTTAAATGGCTATTAATCATAAATGTGAAAAGTACAAGTTTGTGTGTTTATAGTTAAGTCAGATTGTGTTTTTCTGTAATTGTCATTTAAATTGAGCTCACACCACATTTTATGAATTATCAATGCAGATTTTCAAGAGGTGGTTTCCTGGACAGGGTTTAAATTATGCCAAGAGTAGGCCTAATCTAGTAATCGCGAGTTAAAAAATTGTTGCCTGGAACAAAGATTAAGCACAGATTACTAACACCTGGACTATGAGTCCTGAACTAAAATAAACTGGATTCATTTACAGTTTTATCTAATTGCTTACACACAATTTCTGAAAATATGGCTCCATTTCTTGTAACTCTACACACAAAACACACAACATGCAAAACATCAGACATCGCTTGCAAAAGCAACACTTTGTGCAAAACTATTTTAACTCTTCCAAAAATGTTGTTTTTGCATATATCTAACTACACACAAATATGCACAACTGAGGAATTTACAGTTTAACTGAAATCAGTTGAACTGAAATCAGCTGAACTGAATCAACACTGAAGTCACTTGAGCTGAATATTGACACTATATTGGCTTGTTAGAGCCGGTTTACAGCAGAATTTGTTTTGAACTTGTTACTGAAGCTGCTATGAAACAATATATTTTAGAAATCAAAACCTTAGTTTTGATTTCTAAGTGATCAATTTATGTATAAGTGTTTTCACACATGATCATTGGCTGTATGGGTCCTCAGTAAATTAATGTGGCATTTAAATGGCAAAAGTTATTCTTGTCTCTATAACTTATGGCTTCCTAAAGACACGTTTATGGGTAAATAAAATATTAATAATATAAATAAAATGTATATCAAAACATATTTTAAATATAATGAAGTCATTTTATTATAGCACTCATCAGATGTTCCTGGAAACAAAACAGAGACAGAACAGTATAAACAAACTAAACACCAAATTACAAAAACATTATTATGTGAAAGTGAATAAAGTTGTGTGTGTGTGTGTTTTCAGTTATAAATATGTGCTGTGTAAATTAGCCTATATATACTTTTAGAAATTATATATAGCCTAACTTTAAAAAACAAACAATAACCCATATAGATAAATTATAATAATTGTATAATATTAAGCATTTACTTAATATACATTGTAACATTAGGCTACTTTACTCTAGCACGGTAGTCAGTTAAGCAATTAATTAATATCTTATATTAATATGTATGTAGCCTAGGCTGCATCTAAAGGTAAGTCTGCTTTAAAAAAATATATATTACACTTCGACATGTACAGAATGTGCGCGTTAAGAAACACGTTCAAATGTGTCTTCTTAACATGTTAAAACTGTGCGTCGACTGTGTGTGTATGCCTGTTACACGACCAGAATGTGCGTGTCTACACATACAAAAGAAACACGTAAAAAATTGCTGCGTTGACGCGGACAAACAGTGCGTGTTGAAACAGTCATAAGTCACGCGTTTCGTATAAAGAGATTTGGCCCCGGGCGCGTTCCATAGTAGAGCCCTAGTCCAATGACGTGTGAGGTCGAGGTCATGGCCATGACGCGTAGAAGACGAGCTTTAAACCTTTTTTTTTTTTTTTACATTTCCTATTTTTTTTGCTGCTTTCCTTTTTCGTGATCAACAATGACAGGACGCCGTCTTCAACTCCTGGACGCGACCAACTTTTTCGACTAATTTTCAAGAGGCTGTCTTCGTCTTCACAACTCTGAGGCAAACTGCAGGCGCTATGAACCAGAGCATGGGTAATGTAACGTTACGATTCAAAGAATATGCTTTTATTCAGCTGTATAAGGAAATGGGTGCGTTAATAGATCCGAGCTTAAAACTGCACATTTTGTTTACACAGACTATCCTCGCCTCATAACGAAGCCGTGAGCTCTTATCTGCTTGGAGCGATTTCCAAGAGTCCAGATTTAACCGCTGATCACGACGAAATTGTGTGTAAGTAACTTCTAATGTGTTTCTCATTCCTAGTTTAATTTTACCGTGACTGTTTTTATTAATACCAGTCTCCTGTAATTGTTTTCCAGCTGCCTGTAAGACGTATTATGAATCGACACGCCGCAGCTTCAGATACAAACAACCTGAACTTACATAGCAGACGGAAACTGCGAAGTTTAGCTCGGAGTCAATCAAGAAGAAAAAGGGTAAGATTTATTATATTAGATCCGTTTTTTGTCAATGTGAGTATTTTTCAGGTTGCTTATTGTCTTTATGGATTGCATTACAGTTGCTGGAAGCGAGAGTGTGCTGGATGAGGTGGACATTTGGAAGTCCGCGACCATTGAACTCATGTTTGACGAGGAAGACGCATTGTTGACGGGGTGTCTGGATGGATTGTGCGGCCACCGCGCTCTCGCAGCCTGGAGCACGCCGAACTTTACATTACATTACTGCTGCACTGTACATAGTTGTGTGTTTAACAATAAAGCTCTTTCTTTGAATAAACAGCTGTATGCTTATAAATGCTCTTTCTTTGAATAAACGGCACGGTCCGTATCATTTTCCCATATATTCCTTGATGGTATGAATACTTCATAGCACAATAACATTAATATAAAACAAATTATTACAACATAAATTATATATTTATTAATATTATTGGGGTTTATATTTATAATGAGCCAGGGGGACCAATAATGATTGGTTTGCAGTGATCTGCCAACCAATCACGAGGGATTTTTCTTTTTTAAATGTAGTGGCTTCAGCCAATAGTGAGTGAGTAAATTCAAGTCTGGCCGTTGACTCTCTGGTTTTGCTGCTATTCATATGCTAATTAGAGGCTAAGACCTGCGGCACGCTCAAGAGTACCGACCTGGGACCTGCCCAAAGTCCTGGAGCGTCTGGCTTTGGCCCCCTTTGAGCCTACACTCAAAATTTATTGTCTAAACATAAGATTTATGTATTTGAATTACATATACATTTTACATGCATTTGGATTACATCATTTTAACATGAACAAATTAATAAATTTAATGTGATTTCATATATGTAAGTCATACATAAATGTAACAGGTAAGATTTATGTAATTATATTGATAAACAGAATGTGATATAGCATAATTGCCTAAGTCATATTTCAATGTTTTTGGTAAACAAGAAAAAACACATTTTTTAGAAATCACATTGTTATTTTTTTATTGATATTATAACAGTACATTCAACCAGATGTGTGAACAAGTATGCAAAAAGAAAAAGATCCATCATCAATTGCCTAACCAATAAAAGTGACTTAGGCAGAATATGCCACGACTTAGGCATTTTTTCTCTTACATAAAAAATGCAAACATAACATAACCAAAGTTTTTTTATTCTCCTAAATATAACCAAGATGTGTAACTTGTCAACCCTAACCAAGTTGTTTCTTAATGTTTAACCTTAACCACTGTTTTTCTTTCCGACCAAGTTCCACTCAGGTGTTGTGCACACTCATTTTCACACTGTCTATTGATGAGGGAGGTTGTCATAGTACTGGTGGGCTACTCTTGGTAGTACTGGTTTCATTGCCTGCAAGTCATTGAATTTCCTGAGAGTAATTGGCAGTTGGGCAGGAAAGAGTGGGACCCAGTGGAATGGTTCTTTGGGGATGTTGATTCGCTGAGGCAGGTCCTCCCATTCAGACTCAAAATCCAACTTGTACCGGATTCGACCATCAGCCAAGTACTGGAGAGCCCGGAGGCCATGGACTGTGGGGTCACCAACTTTTTTACCTGGTCGAATATTGGTGACGTAGGCCCCAGATAACTTCATGAAGTCATTGTGGTATAGCTGGGTCACCTTGTATGGGGATGGATGTATTCGTGCAGTCTCAAAGATGACAATGTAATCACGTGGAGTGTGAATATCTTTGACGATGCGCCGCTCAATGAGGCTATGCATGGAGTCACACTCCATTTGTGTGTGGCCAGCAACCAGAAACTTTTGCTCTATGGTGACACCATGCTTCATGGCCAGATGAAGGTAGGTGTTGCTGATGGCACCACACCGATTTTGATATCCACAGCCATCACTCCAGACAATGACTTTCTCAATGTTTCTGTTGGCCTCTAGGATTGATTCGAAGTGTTTGGACTGCAGATGGGCAAAAACCTCACTGCTGAGGGAGCCTTCATGCTCTTCCCAAGCGTAACAATATCCATCTTTGTTGTTCATGTTGAAGCAAGTAAAGTTGTGCATCTGTAATTTAGTTTTGTAATACATTGTACTTGCTTTTGTCTTGGGGCACAGAAGAACGCATTGAAGGTCCATTGTCCACACTGAAAGTTTGTCACTGGATTCCTTTTTATCCTTAGCTTTTTCAGCTTGAGCCTGAGCCTTTAATTTCAAGTGAGTAGTAAGGGTATCCTGATCTGTATTTCCTACCTTGGCGCTGACACATACATCACACTGGTCTTTTTTTGGTATGAACACGGAGTAATTCTGCTCACTGAACACATTTCGAAAATATGTCTCACTCACAGCACGCGCTCCATTTTCACCAGCAGCTTTCTGATATTCCTTGTGAAGATCACTTATAACTGTTCCCGGCTCCAGGAACTTCTTTTCCTGATAGGAGGGAACCTGACAGCAGTAATGGGATGGGACTGTAGGCAGTCCAGAGAGCCATTCTTTCAGGAAGGTCTGGTCAACATCTGATATGGGCACACATGGGCCAGTCTTGTTGATCTTGGGTTTACACGGATCAGTTTTGGATTTTAACCATGATCCGATGGTTCTGGGGGCGATGCCAAGTGTTGAACAGAAAAGATTCTTACACACAGGTAGTTTACGTCTATCTGCCAGTTGCAGGTGGTATAATAGGGACGTTGTTCTCCTTGATGCAACACCACCTTTCTTCTGTTTTATGGGCACATTTTGGACTAGAGTCTGGATATACAGCTTGCGTGTCTCCCAGAAAGGCATGGACCAGAAATTGTTGAAGATATCTGTTCTATGCTCTTCAGTCAGTAGTTCACAACTTCGTTTCTCTGACTTTAAGCAGTGCTGTGATGTGCAGGGTGGGCCCATGGTCTTTGGTGGTCTCTCCTGTCCCATTGGATTCTTGTAATTCTCCCCCTTAAGACGCTTCTCCTTTATCAGCTCTCGCTTCCACATATCTGGCCTTGGGCGCCTATGACGTTGAACAGCAGAAGTTTCAAGTACATCTCCTGCATCTCCTACACTGACAGCTCCTTGAGCTGTGTCTGTATCACTACCATTATCTGGGCTGTCATCTTTCTCAGGTCTATAGTCCTCATCCAAGACAGTGTCATCGATTTCACTATTTGACGATAAATCAGGATCTGATTCAGCTCTGGAGGCTTTACTGGCTGTTTCCTCTTCTATCTGTTGCCCCATGTCTACGTCATTACCTTCTTTCTCAGGTCTGCTCTCATCTAAATCCTCTAACTCCACTACATGGGTATCAACTGTATTTCCTGACATTAAAGCAGAAAATGCAGTGCTGTTTAGTATTTTAACTCAGTAAATCATGTTAAATTCATAGGTTCACTGCAAAAAAAATCTAAATCTTACCAAATACTGTCTAGTCAAAATGTCTAATTTATATATATATAAAAAAAAAAACTATTTTACTTTTTTATTTTACTTTTTTTTACTTTTATTTGCACTTAAAATAAAAAGTAAATGCTTGAAAAATTACTTCACTTGCCTAAAATTGCCTAAATGTCTTTTTATGGTGATGTTTCTTAACTGTAAAGATTTGTTCTGACCAGAAATGAGGTTATATTTTGCTAGTGTTGGCTAGCTACTTCATCATATCTTGTAGCAAAAAAAGTCAAGTTTAAATACACAGTTTATAATCCCTTTGATTGACTGAAATTACATTTAGTGTCTAGAAAATTTAAGAAATATGAACTCTTACCAGATGAAAACGAATCAAACAGAAGAGCTAATACATCACTTCTGGACATCTGTCTTCCCATGTTTTCTGCCATTTTGTTTGTATCAAAACTGCCTAAGTCAAAGAGATGACTTAGGCAGATAATGTTTTTGGATTCTAATAAGTGTTGTGATTGGCTAAGGACATAGGCAGAAAGGCAGGATGATGCAGCAGTGGTAGGACAGTAAAGTTAGGCAGATATCTCAATTGGGCCAAAAAATGACTTAGGCAATTATGCTATGAGGCTAATATGCCAGTTTTACGTAAATGAAACAGTCAAGATTTATGTAAAAGTGCGCAGAAAAACGCCCATGTTAAATGAACACTTTCTAGTGTTCATGTGTGTGCTCACTACTGGGTTAAAGTACCATTGAAGCAGTGTTAAAGTTAGATAATTGAGTGATGATTGAGCATTAATGATGAACACCTGATAATAATGAGTAGAATCACTGAAGGAAAGAGAGACACAAGAACTACAACTGACGTCAGCCACATCCTTATATAAAATCAACTGAAGATAAAAGAAGACATTAAACCGACCCTCATTCCAGCCCTCATCTGGCTCTCCGTGTAAAATGATCAGTTTCAGGGCCTCATTTATAAAACTTTCCCTAGATTTCATGTCAAGTCAACTTTATTTATATAGCGCTTTTTACAATGCAGATTGTTTCAAAGCAGCTTCACAGTGTTAAACAGGAAAATAATGCAACAGAATTTGATTCGGCTGTACAGCCACTCTGGGGAAAACGGTGATGTCATCAGCTCATTTCAGTTATCATACAGTGACAATATTTAGTTGAAAATTTTGTGTACATCCTTAAAGTGTTCAAAAGTTTTAGGCAGTTCATCCTAAAAGTGTACGTATGCACAAAAGCTAGATTTTGCATACGCACAAAAAAAATCTGATTTATAAAACCATGTATATGCCAGAGCCTGCGCAAAAATTCCTTCCTGTCTCCTCCCCGAAATCAGCATATATGGAGCTTACAACGCCTAGTTTTACCATGCATAACCTCATCTGCAAATCATTTCCATGCATATTCGCATCCACGTGACACCATGTTTAACACTGTCAAAGGTATAAATAGTTATTAAATATGGGCTATAAATGCCATTTGTACCTTACACAGTACATTGCTGAAAATCATCCAATATCCTTTTTAGAATAAATATATCAAAATATCCATAAAAACTAAATTGTACAAAATACTTCTCAGATAAAGTTTTTAGAATAAAGTTGAATCATTAATTTCCATGGGCCAAATAGTATTTTAATTCAAAATATTTAGTTCATTTTTAACAATTCAAATAAAATCAAATGCATGCAGTTTTGCTGATAATGTGAACATATAGGATGTTTAGGCTATTTTTAATGGAAACAGGCCTACTTATTTATTGCAGCGTAAATACAATTGTCTGACGCGTCACTGACAAAGTATTTAAAAAAAGAAAAGTGCAAAACTTTTTCTTCAAGTTGTATCCTTCAAATACAGTGGTATTTTTTTTTAATAATTTTGTGAAGATGTCTTTTCTGTGTCCGTGCAGCTGCGGTTGTACAGTAGCTAAGCTGTTATCATTGGACCTATTCAAACCGGACAATGGGCGGTTCGACCACCGAATCCTGCAGTGTCTGTAATATCGAAGTAAGTGTGCATCACTGAACATTGTTCTCGCTAAAACATATTTTATCATAACATGAGATCTGTAGTTTAGTTTAAAGAGGAATTATTTGAATTAGCCTATATTTAATCCTTGCTGTCAACCAAACAGCGTGTCATGGGAAAAATGATCAAAAGTAGTAGTCCACATCTAAATTAATATCATTTTTGTTTAAATTCTGAGTAATGACTTTATGTAATTTAAGTGCATATCGCCATGAATGCAACTGGAACATTAATGTAAATGTGTATATCAAAATGAAAACAGAGTTTAAAATTGTTCTTACTGCATTTCTTTTATCACTCTAGTAAAAGAGTTTGTACGTATGGGTCATAGTTTGTGTGCAGGTGCGCACATTTTCCCATTAAGTTTGTTTTTATAAATCACAACTTGTGCATCGGAAGTGGCGTACGCCTCTTTCAAATGAGGCCCCTGGTTACTCTAGAGACAGTCAAATGCATATGTATTTACTCATGTGATGCCACAAATCCCACAATATCCAAAAGAACCATTTTTTGGCTTGATTACATAAATGCTGTTTTATTTTTTATATAATAAGGAGGGCATTTAAATACCTTTTTAGTGGTAAAAAGACCTCTTATATGTCAAAAGATCAAGGAAAATTCGATTTCTCATGGCACAACAATTTTAAACTTGGTTGACAACATTTTAATAAATACATCAAATAGCAGCACTGTCCATCAAGAGTCTGTGAGCATGACCTGCATTTTGGGAACATACATCACTGTATAAATTAAAATGATTTAGAAATTGTCATTAGGTTGTCTCAACAAAAAATGCCATGTATTGCCATATTCTTTTTTTGAAGAGTGTATATTTTTGTTATAGAGGCGCCGTGATGGTCCACTGAGGTAATTACACTTACTACACAGTGTCTTTGTTCCTCCAACGTCCTTGATTGACAGGATGTGTTAATATACTTATTTGATGCGATAAGTTCTCTGAAAGCAGAATTTGTCCAAATGCACGGGTGTCCTGCAGAAAGCTGTTTCTTTCTCTAAAGCTCTTAGGTTCTTCTGAATCAGGCCTTTTGTTTATTTTGCTGATCTGAATCTTCATCTCCAGAGCTTCGGCCCTCATGCGGTTGCCATAGGAACAAACCATTGGCCGCCCATGGACAAGTGTTTGCTTTGGCAGCGACTCAAGGGTTGAGGGTGGTGGAGTTGGAGTTGGAGAGCTGGCGTGGGATGAGGGATGTGATATGGAATGTCTTGAGACGTGGACTGTTTAAAAAAAGAGCTGGACAGGAAATGTTCATGTTCGTAGACTTCCCGGGAGCTGGGGGAAGATCTCATGGGCATTCTGTCATCTTTACTGACCATAAAACATTGATCTCTTGCTGCCCTTAACTGGCACTTTCCATTACAGGCACTTTCCATCAACAGCTACAGTATTTCAACACATTACCTGTGCTGTTACTTTGACTTTGAAAAGAAAGAAACACCATTTTTGCTGAGATCTGCATTGAAAGAAGCATCATTTTGCCATCTCTGACAAGACAAATCAGTTTCAGTTCAACTAAAATACCACACACTCATTAACCATGATGCTAGTCTTTTACTCCCTTTACACTGCAAATTTCCCAGTGTTAAATTAACACTGCTCAGAGTTTATATAATCCACACTCATATAGTGTTATAAGTAACACTGAATCCGTGTTGAAGTTAATGAGATAATTAAGAGATTAATTGAGGGATGATTGAGCATTAATGATGAACACCTGATGAAAATGAACAGAATCACTGAAGGAAAAAGAAACACAAGAACAACAACTTCAGCCACAGCTTTAGATGAAATCAACTGAAGATAAAAGGAGACATTAAATCTCTGAAAATCTCATCAGAGGAGGATTAAACAACTCCACAAACAGCATTACCAGCTTCATGCATTACTAACCAGACTGACTTTATTTCTGTCAGACAACTACAGAAGCTCTTATTGAGGTATAGATGTTGATGATTTATTGAAAATAATAGTTTATTTTAAGTGACCATAATGGTGATCAGTGATTGCTTTAGTAGGGTTGACTTTAGTAGAGTTGCTCTTGTCCCTTGACTTTTTAACATATATTTTTCTCTGGCTGCTGTAACTGTTTGTTACGGCGAGAACAGTGAGAGAAAATTGATGATGACAAGTTGATGACAGATGATGTTGGCTTGTTGTTGATGAAACGGTTGTTATCATCACATAGTGGCCTTATTTTATGATCTCATGAGAATCATTTATTATAGTAGCCTTGTGACTCTACAATAGGAGATCCAGCAGTGTTTTCATCAGAAAAACGGAATGATTTTTAAAATGTGTACATAAGTTTTGTTCTCCGGTTTAATTACACATCACACAATAAGCACTTCTAACTCCTGCAAGATTTACTCACACACAGACATAAAGAATCAGCCTATGAATCTCAAGAATGGTGACATGAAATGCAATGCATTCTGGGTGCATTATGCAAAACTCATCCATGGCTCCCCGAATGCATTGTGGCATGAAGCATGTCACCATCGTTGAAATTCATAGGCTGATTCTTGATGTCTGTGTGTAAGTAAATCTCGCAGGAGGTCAAAGTGCGTAGTGTACAATCTGCTTTAAAAACATATTCAGCTTTTTTATTAAAAGTATAAAAGTTAATAGTATATTGCTCATACTCTGTCATAAGATTTAAGAATTAACCCATTACACAATGATCAGATTCTTATCATCAAGCAACCGACAGCATCAGAGTTTTTCTTGCCATAGCAAACTCAATTACATCAGCCAGAGCAACAATAACATAAAAAATTTGTCAAACTGCCCAACTAAAGAAAACACTCATCACCATGATGGTGACATAAAAAACAAACAATTTTCAACACAAAATCAACTAAAAAACTGTTAATTCTCAATAAGAGCTTCTGTAGATGTATAACAGACATACAATCAGTCTGGTTAGTAATGTGTGAAGCTGGTAATGCTGTTTGTGGAGTTGTTTAATCCTCCTCTGCTGAGATCTTCAGAGATTGAATGTCTTCTTTTATCTTCAGTTGATTTCATCTAATGCTGCGTTCACACCAAACGCGAATAGAGCGTCAAAATCGCGTCTACCGCGTCTAGTTGGACGCACGTATAAATCGAGCGTTTGAAGCGAAATAGACACACATTCAAGGCGCTCCAGGAGAAATATGTCATAAAACACCACTCTGCCTCTTTTCATTTTCATTAAAAATTTATATTAAGCATTAATAGCCACAGTTGGTCCAGGCAACTCCTACATTATCTTCACTGCATGTATATTTAAATATCCTTAAAAAAAATAAAGTTATGAAACTTCTCTTTGCCCTCAGTCAAAACGATTTGGCAGACAACAAATTATAGATTCATGATACCACAGATCGCCCGTTAGATCCACACAAGACGAACCACTACAGGACATCAGAGCCAGCAACAGACATCAGAAGGACTAGCCGAGGAAAGGCTGCTCTCGCCGGGGTTAATGAGCGTTGAGTGCCCGGTGATTGCCTGGATCTTACAACTCCAAAAATGCAAGATTATTTTTTTTAAATAGGCGCTCTCTTTATAAATAAACTACAGATTTGAGCTTTAAACAACTACATTATCACCTGAAAAAGTCTTAACCTCATTTTGTGACACAATAGTAGTATTTTTAAATTATGCAGGGTTTCTCATTACGTCACTTTACTACGTGATAGCAGCAAGCAGGCTCCTGATTGGTTAACGAGGCGCGAATTGACGGCAAAGTTAAAATATTTCAACTCGGGCATCAGACACGAATTCGCTTCAAACGCGTGAATGCACAAAAAGCACCACTCGCGTGTAATGCGCGTATCACACAAGACGCTCAATTCGCGTCATTTGCGTGAACTGGATGCGCGAATGAGGCGGAATCTCGTCCATAGCGCCGCAGGACCTCCAGTGATTTCCATTGACTTAACATTGAAATCACTCGCTCCTGACGCTCTATTCGCGTTTGGTGTGAACGCAGCATTAGGCTGTGGCTGAAATTTGCAGTGTAGATAAACCTCTAGGAAGGTTTTGCAGATATTAAATAAAGTGTTTAATCATCAGTCAATGCTTCTGGCCTTTAGTCTATGGCACACTCCTAAAGGACACTCAACTTAAACCAAATTTGGCATCTCTGTCTCCATCTAGCACCAGCTCAAAATTGCTTTTATGTGTGTGCATATAATCTAAATGTGTTTTGTTTTTTTGTCACTATAGACAAAGTTAAATGTACAGTAATTCAATAGGCATGGATTTCATTTTCATTCATTTTCCAGTGTCCCAAAATCAGAACTCACTCTGAACTTGATGAATGAAAATGTGTTTTGGCAAGATTTGTGAAGGTCACAAGTCTGCATTAAAGCCTGATTAAACTCCTGTCCACCAACGTGTATTCCCTAAATGGTGAAACAAGCTAATTAATTAATTAAGTCTGGCACTTTCCCTCAGCACAAGTTTGGTATCATTTAAAAGCACAGCATTACAACTTTGTGAATATTAATAGCGAATTCTCGATGGCATGAGTCTGAGCCAATTAAATGGGATTTTTAACTTCTCCTTGGTCTTTAAAAATGGCTGACATTGATGTTTACCACTCTTTTGGAAATATTATAATATTTTGTTATTATAATTTAAATCGGGATAATTTTCAAATAGTTTGTTATAAATCAACATCTCAGGAAAATGTTACGGGGTTTCTAATCAAAATATGACTTTCTGTTACAAAACAGGGCATTGATTTCATACATATCTGGGATTTAAATCATGTTTAGCGGGCATTATGGGGACACAACAAGTGAAATTACATATCAATGTTCCTATGACACATTAGATATTATTATGAAAATGTTGCCAACTATTACTCCCATTATTACACTTCTTTTTTCATTACATGTTGCTCCAATAACACATTAGATCCAGTGTATAGAGACATTGCATTGAATGGGAAAACACAAGTATGGCCATTTTACACACATATCACATAAAGTAAAATTATATATCAATTAATTATGTTATATCTTTCATAACATAGTTCAGAATTATCTATAAACAAAGTTTGCTTAAAAAATCCTGAAACCTAAAAATTGACTGGTGAATGAAAAATAAATCCCATTGTTTTTGCCTATACATGTCATTTCATGTAATTTTATTTTTTAAACAACTGTGTCCTGGAGTCACTACAGAGTTTTTGTGTTTCTTATTCTCTAAACAATGTAATGACATAAAAAAAAATACTAAATTCAAAAAAGTTGAAAGTTGGTTTTTTGGTGATTTTGTTTTGGAACATTCAGAAAACTTAAACTCGATTTTTCTCAATAATGACTTTGCTGACTCTATCGACTTCAAAGTTTTGTTTTATTTTTTTGTTTTTTTATTTGCTCATTGCGACTCATTTTGTCTAGCCTGACGTTGTCATACTCAATTCTAGTCAGAATATGAGTCTGATACTTCTCCGTTGGGCTGTGATTATGGGGCGTGTTTCAACCGAAGCAGGAAAGACCTCAATTGGATAGACCTACAACCAATCAGAGCAACGGAGCGAAGCATAACATTAGTTGTCAAATGTCAACAGAACTCAACTGCACTGTGTTGCCAAGTCCGCGGGTTGTTTTCCATTTCCACGGGTTGAAGCGACCCCAATTATGTGATATACAGACCCAGGAATTTGAATTTTAGCAGGCAGCCCTGCCAAAATAACACATATTTTACCCCCCAAATGCCATTTTTCCCGGAGAACCCCTGGAAAGCTATTGGGCTTGTTTTTGGCTAGTTTTGAGTAGCAATTGGGCGGGTTTTGTTGTAAAAACTTGGCAACCCTGTCTGCACGCACGCTGGAATAAGTAACGTTAGAAGAAAAAGATGAGTGTAAACAATCTTTGCCGCTGTTAAAATAATTTAAGGATACACAGAGTACTTACCAACACGATCATAATTTCTGAGAGAAATAGTAAAGGTGAATGCATATACAAACAAGTTCTCAGTTTAGAATTAGAACAAATTCAACCCAGGCGCCTTTGATGACACGGATGATTACGTTACTTTTATCATCTGTCCATCATCGTCTAAATCAAATCAAATCACTTTATTGTCACTCTACCATATGCACAAGTGCAACAGTAGGTGAAATTCTTAGGTGCAGTCCGAGCAAACATAGTAGTCATGACATGACATGTGTAATCTGTTGTTGCTTAAATGTTGTACATCTGATGCGCACACAATTACTCACAGCACAGTATACACTACAATAAACAATAAATAATTTACACAATGTGAGTGTAGTTCTCACAGCTTTAAACAATATACACATACTTACAGAATACATATACTTTAAACAATATACACTAAACATACATTAAACAATAACAGTATACATTAAGCTATAGTAATATACAATGTACAGTATACAATATGTTCACAAATAGAAATCCGATGTACAATAGATGCTATATGATAAATAAATGTGTATATAATGTGTGTGTATCTCCAGTGGTTTGTGCTGAGTGATATTCTGTCCAGTGTGTGTTATGATCCTGATGGATCAAGAGTTAAGTAGTCTGATTGCTTGTGGGAAGAAGCTGTTCTGGAGTCGGCTGGTGCGTGTTCTGATGCTGCGGTACCGTCTGCCTGATGGCAGCAGTGAGAGCAGCCCATGGTTCGGGTGGCTAGAGTCTCTGATGATCCTCTGAGCTCTTTTCACACACCGCCTGGCGTAAATGTCCTGGAGGGAGGGAAGCTCACCTCCGATGATGCAGCTGGCCGTGCGCACTACCCTTTGCAGGCGGTGTTCTCTCTCATTCCTCCTGAAGACGACCACCAGCTCCTTGGTCTTGCTGACGTTGAGGGAGAGGTTGTGCTCCTGACACCACCGTGTCAGAGTGTGCACCTCCTCTCTGTAGGCCGTTTCATCATTGTCAGTGATGAGACCTACCACTGTCGTATCCACTGTCGTCTAAAGCCCGCCCTGACAATTTCATTGGTCCGAACAATTTCTGTTCTGGCATAATTGCTCCTCTACGGATCAAGTCCAGACTGAACTACCCGAGCTCAAATGTTGTGGGCGGGGCTACATTCGGCTGGCATCCAGGCTACATTTTGTCAGCACGGGTCACATTTTTCTCTCTTTCCCCAAACATATCTTTATCACATCCATTCATTCTCCAAACTTCTTGTCCTCCGCTGGGGACATCTCAGGCAGGGGAAACACCCTAGACAGATGGCCAGTTCATCACAGGGGTCATTTGTACATATTGACATCAACAGACAATTTAGTGTCTTCAAATCACCCTCTCTGCATATCTTTGGAAAGGGGAAAAACCAGAGCACCTGAAGGAAGGAACATGCAAACTCCACGCCGAAAGACCTCCTGGCTCAGCTGGGACCTTTTTACGGTAAGGAAAAACTGGTACGCACTGAGCCACCGTACCACCCCTGACCTGTATCAAATACAAATATATTGGGGCCATATGAAACTGCAGCTTGAATATAGACTTTTAACACTTTAGAGAGTCTCTTTTAATTCTAGACAGATGTTTGTCAAGGTCTGAACGTTTCATTTTAGTGCACACCTCCAGACCCACTAGTGCAGAATATAACTGGCTGCAGATATGCTGACGTTGACCCCTCTTCCTTCTCAATAATGAATATCCTTTGAGACATGGACATGGATCGTTATTACTTTTGTGGTCTCAAATCACTTCCTAATGGTGACTACCTTCATGTATATTACAATATTTGGGACCCAGCTGATGGAAAACATCCTCCTTGGTCTCTTGACATTTGTGTGCTGTTGCAGAAATGTTTCAACAGCAGGGGAAAACAGGGGCATGGCAATTTTGTATCCCAGATGATCAGCAGATGATTCCTCCTTCTGTTGACCTCTGCTTCCTGTAGAGCAACAGAACGGATATCAAAACCACACACAGGCCGCATGGCAGCTGCCTGTCTGGAAACCAACCCTTGAGGCCTAAACCTTATTCTGAAACTTCCTCTACTTTCAGAGGTGACACCCTGCTGAGGTGGTGTGTCCGGCAAGGGCTAGGCTGAAATTATACAACAGTTGATGCACCTTCCGATCATTGAAGGAAACACAAAAGAACTGAATGTGATTTAATGGAATGCAGAAATAGGCATGAGCATCAAAACAAGCATGCTTGTTCACTGACCCTGAGAGGAAGTAAGTGCCCAAGCCCCCCAAAAAGAGAGAAGCCAGATGTGAATGGGAAATACTTCTGAAGATTGCTGAAATGTAGAGTGGGAGCTATACAAACAAATAATACACTGTGATCTAAAATAAAGATTTGAGTCAGTTAACAAAGACTTCCTAAGGTGATATTTTGCATTCACACATTAAAGGATTAGTTCACTTCAAAATTAAAATGTCCTGATAATTTATTCATTCCAATCTCATCCAAGATAATAATAATGAATGTATTATATATAGCGCCTTTTAAAAGTTAATTTCTCAAGGTGCTTACCATAAAAGCTTTACACAAGATCAAATACAACAATAAAAGAGTATTATACTATAAATATAACAAAAGACAAATAACCAAAAACAACACGATACAAAAACAAGTGTTTTAAGACAAGTTTTAAAAACATCTAATGATTTTGCTTCCCTGATGTCAGCTGGGATTCCACAGTTTTGGAGCATATGCTGAGAAGGCCCGGAATGGAGCCATGTTTTAGGAACAGCTAATAGAAGAAGATCACAGATTATGACCTGTAATCTGTGCACGTCATACGTCGTGAAGAAGCAGAACACACGAAGTTGTGCATTTGTGGTTAAAAAGTATATAAATGTTTATGTTTTTAGAAAATGACTGATGGTTGGGCTAGATAAGACCCTATTCCTCGTTTGGGATCGTGCAGAGCCTCTGAAGCCCTTCCTTTGAAACTGCATTGATTTGGACCTTCAACCGTTGGTTGCCATTGAAGTCCATTATGTGGAGAAAAATCCTGGAATGTTTTCCTTAAAAAACTTTATTTCTTTTCGACTGAAGAAAAAAAGACATGAACATTCTGGATGAGAAGGGGGTGAGTAAATTATCAGGAAATTTTCTTTTGAAGTGAACTTATTCTTGTTCCCAACTGTGACATTAAAGTGGTAGGAAACATTCACACAATCCACACCCATTCTACTGTGAGCTCATTAGCATCCATATGGATTTCCCTTAGGTTACCAAGAGGTGTCCTCATTTGGGACTCACTCTGTGGAAGCGGATCTCTTGAATATGATGGCGATGAGGGGCGCCTTTGCCACATGTGTTCTCTTAGAGTGAGGCTCCATAAATTAAACATGATGCCTTAATAAAACAAGCCAGGCCACATCCACTGGCTTATCTAGCCCAACTTGGGCTCTTTTCCTGAGTGGGACGCTGTATCATGTTCCTTGAGGCCCTGTTTCCTCATCTCCACCCTCATCTTTGTCTAGACCCATTCCATCCTACATCCATTCCCAAGAGACTGGCGTCCAGATGTGTTTTGCAGCATCTTATGCTTCTCTGCTCTTCCCTTGAGGAACCCGATTGTCTGCGGAGATTGTGTTTCTGTCTTGTCCTTTAATCCAACAAGCATGAAAGACCTGCACTACTTATGTTTTAAGGAGTGAGAGAAGAATGGTGAGGCTGGAGAAATGACAACCGTAACTACACGGTGCTTCCTGCAAGTTTGGACAACGGAGCAGGAATTTAGTTCATTAAGCTGACCTCCATTTTGCACCTGAGAGGCAGGTCACTATGGGAAGATGAGTTCCTGTGGCTCTTTAGCAACATGGCAGTCTGAATGGTGGCTCGCAGCTCTGCTCTCCAGAAAGTAGCTGAGGTCTGTCATCACATGCCCCTATAAAGTGAGGTTAACCGCACATGAGGATGATTACCAGGGATTGCAGGGTTGTATTGAGCTGTGAGTGAAAAGGAATCAAACCCAGGGTGCTTTTTAGGGGCAATTTCACTTCAGCTGACCCACTAACCACTTCAGATGTGGGATTTTTAAATCTATATATTTATGTCTGTTACATAAAACTCTTATGTAAAATTGTGATACTTCAGTGAAGCCTAAAACTACGCAAGAAAACTACGCAAGAAAAACATCTCTGCAGCCTCCCCAAAGGTTCTTGAACAATCATGCAGCCAAAGAAGCTGCCAAGGAAGCTGTTACAGGAACATCTGAGCTTTATGTTGAATTTTTAAGTTTAAGTTGAAATATTAAGTTTTCATATCATGTGAAGCATGCAACAAATACAAGGATCGCAGAATGTAATGACTAGTATTTATGTTTCACTATACGCTGCAAGTAGGACCTCTATGGAGACATTTAGGCCCAATCCCAATTCTGTTTTATCCCCCTTCGCCTTCCCCTACCCCTACCCGTTCCCCTTGCCCCTTGAAACAGAGTGCCAAGGCGCAGGGGTGAAAATATTCCCCTAAGAAATGGGACACCACTACTACCATTACACGTCATCATACCCCGTTTTATTTATTATAATGTCCTGTGACATTTAGCCAGTAAACAGCAATGAAGTGAGTAGGCTATATCTAACAGAAATCAGGCGCGAGCACGTTTAACAAATTACTCACTCCCAACAGAGTTTTGCGCTGTATTTGGACTTAATAAAATGGCGCTCGTTTTCAGTTCAAAACATGTGAGCCAGAGTTTCCTAAGATGATACAGAATTATACAGAAAATACTGGTGAAGCCGCTTTTCCATTGGACCAAACTGTTCTCTTTGTTTATTAACCATTCCATTCCGTGCTGATCCGAGCCGGCCGGTACGGATATGGTTTCGTTATCTACTGTGGTGCTGCGATAATGTTCATATTTAAATACGTGTTATATGTAAAGTCAGTCGTTGCCTTGGTAACGCGAGAGTTTACAGACGATATGTGATGTAAATATCGACTGTGTTATGAAGGATGACCAGATATATATTTTTAAACTATTATTAATATGTGTTCAAATCACCCAAATAGTGCGTTTAGCAAGCTACGGAGAAACGGCAGCCAGGTGTCACGCAAGTGATCGATCCCGAGTGGCAACACACACACACACATTCTAGCAGCACGGTAGTCGGTGGAGGGAAACTCATCATACCCCTTCGTTCGAAGTGTGGTCCTGAAAAATCTTTGTTTGAAGGGCTATCTGGCCCTTCCCCTTACCCCTACCACTCCAGCCAAAAAAGAATCGAGACACCCCTACCCCTTCACGTGAACGCGCAAAACGAAGGGGAAGGGGAAAGAGAAGGGCTAAGCGGTAGAAATGGGATTGAGCCTTAGTCTCACTATAGAGACACTCTTGAAGTTCCACTAAATTTTCAACTAAATATTCAAATAAATGTTCAACTAAATTACTGATCTGCCCACATTGTCACTATATGATAATTGAAATGAGCTGGATGATATCACCGTTTTTTCCAGAGCGTCTGTACAGCTGAATCAAATTCTGTTGAATTATTGTCCTGTTTAACATTGTGAAGCTGCTTTGAAACAATCGGCATTGTAAAAAGCGCTATATAAATAAAGGTGACTTGACTTGACTGAGTCTCAGACATGCTGAGATTCTCAAACTTCCTCCATAAACTCAAAACTCAAAAATAGTCAAACAAATCATTCAACATTTTGGGGGAATCCTACGTTTATTTTTTCTACATTTATCCTACATCAACTGGAGTTTTTTCTTTGTGCACCAGGGGACTGAATATAATACAATGTATTAACGTTTCTGCTTAGGAGTGGCCAAAATGACCAAAGTCTTAACTGCGTCATTTAACCGTGGCAGTGATTCGCATAACCAAATTGTAATTAGTCTGGTCAATACACCAATAAAATATAAATAGAACAAAACCTTACAGATTTCACTTCACATTCACATAAAGCAGGGGTGTCCAAACTTTTTTTAAAGGGGCCAGATTCGATGTTGTGGACACCTGGGGGCCGGTTCCTTTTCTGTTATATGTATATTACATGTTACATGTTTTGTTTTCTTGGAAACATGACATATTTGACAAAAGCTTGAGCTGACAGTAGAGTAGCTTGTGATATACAGACACGCATGTAAATTTAATACACAAACAATATCTGTAAAACTTTTAACCACCTCATTTTTAAAGGGTGAAGATTAAGTTAGAAATTCTATTCTACTCTATTCTTATTTAAATTAACGAGTATTCTTTTTAGATCACCACAGGTAAAACCACAAACCACACTACATGGTAAAAAATATTGTTTCTATATCTAGATTGGCTTTATGGTATTTAGTCTATACATAACATAAAGCCATACACATTTAATATAAATACAAATGCACAAAACTGCAAGTTTATGACAAAAAAGTCTGTAATTTGGCCTTTATTACTCATTTAGTACATGTCTACACAAAAACAAATTAATAAAATGGGATATTAACCTACATTTCTGACAAAATACAGTTACAGTTAGTGTTACCCATGGTGTTGCCATAGTAAATCCATGTTGGTGAATTGTTGGTTGAAAAGTTTTCTAACTGGATCAGCTCAATGAGCCGTTTCTCCTGATTTGCACGTTAGTGTTGTTGATTAAGTCAGCGCTGTTTCAACTGGCTTTAAACTAAATTAAATCACAGAGAAATTT
Organism: Romanogobio albipinnatus; assembly: GCA_023566225.1. Taxonomy (NCBI): domain Eukaryota; kingdom Metazoa; phylum Chordata; class Actinopteri; order Cypriniformes; family Gobionidae; genus Romanogobio; species Romanogobio albipinnatus. Next base: position 40,177,194 of record CM042240.1, read on the forward strand.
GCAGCTTGTACCGGAGACCTCTGCTACTCAAACGCTTCTCACTGACTGTTTAGTGGTCGAGACAAGTAATCACAATCGAGCAAGTAATCACATTTGTTCAGACTCAGTGGCTGCGTACGAATCCTGGAAAATGCTGCCTTCAGAGGACACATTTCAAGGTAGGAAGGCATCAAGGCAGGTCCGTATCTAATGTTAGCTTCACTTCCTGTCTCCTGAGATACCTTCATCTAATCGAGTTTTGAAGGCAGCATACATGCATCCTTCACTGCCTTTTATATCCCACAATCCTGTGAGTTCCATTCTGTGACAGTTGAGCTATAAAAAAAAGATGCCGTCCGAAAGTTGCGTTTGTTGGTCAGTTTGTGTGTAAATGTAAGTTTTTGACCAACATTTTCTACTTCTGATGTCATTTAGCGAGAAATTACCAATGCAGTAATTAAATATTTGTTTAGTTCTCACCAAGGCTCGCTCTATTTTGCTGTAGTTCATTAAACTGTTACACTGCCTAAGAAGTCTGTCCAAAATCAGTTTTGTGAGGTTCCTTCATGCACAAACGCTGCAACAAAAAAAAAGTAACTGTCTGATAAGGTAGCGAGTCAGCTGCCTAGGGTTTCGGACACAGCCAGAGCTCGCGAGTTGCGCTGCGTACGAGTAGCACTGTTTCGTTCTGCTTTTGGCATGTTAATATTTCCCTGGCCTTAAATCTAGTAATGCCACCTTGTGTTGATATTGTGAAACTGCGTGATTTGTAAATTATGTGTGGCGGGCCTGGTCACCCCTGGCATAAAGCGATGCTATAGCAAATCTCAACTTGATTATTTATATTGTCACCATACAATAGTGGCCAAAAGTGATGTCCGGCCTTGGAAACCTGACATCTTCACCCTTTTTTCAAATATTATAAAAAATAAATTGGGTAACACTTTATAATAAGTGTACAGTATTGTAAACCAGTAGTTAAAGAATTGGTAATTGGTTATTTGGAGTAATAACCAATTACCTCACATTGTCTGAAGAGACTTCAACATATATATATATATATATATATATATATATATATATATATATATATATATATATATATATATATATATATATATATATATATATATATATATACATATATACAGTGAGGAAAATAAGTATTTGAACACCCTGCTATTTTGCAAGTTCTCCCACTTGGAAATCATGGAGGAGTCTGAAATTGTCATCGTCGGTGCATGTCCACTGTGAGAGACAAAATCTAAAAAAAAAAATCCAGAAATCACAATATATGATTTTTTTAACAATTTATTTGTATGAAACAGCTGCAGATAAGTATTTGAACACCTGTCTATCAGCTAGAATTCTGACCCTCAAAGACTTGTTAGTCTGCCTTTAAAATGTCCACCTCCACTCCATTTATTATCCTAAATTAGATGTACCTGTTTGAGGTTGTTAGCTGCATAAAGACACCTGTCCACCCCATACAATCAGTAAGAATCCAACTACTAACATGGCCAAGACCAAAGAGCTGTCCAAAGACACTAGAGACAAAATTGTACACCTCCACAAGGCTGGAAAGGGCTATGGGGAAATTGCCAAGCAGCTTGGTGAAAAAAGGTCCACTGTTGGAGCAATCATTAGAAAATGGAAGAAGCTAAACATGACTGTCAATCTCCCTCGGACTGGGGCTCCATGCAAGATCTCACCTCGTGGGGTCTCAATGATCCTAAGAAAGGTGAGAAATCAGCCCAGAACTACACGGGAGGAGCTGGACAATGACCTGAAAAGAGCTGGGACCACCGTTTCCAAGGTTACTGTTGGTAATACACTAAGACGCCATGGTTTGAAATCATGCATGGCATGGAAGGTTCCCCTGCTTAAACCAGCACATGTCAAGGCACGTCTTAAGTTTGCCAATGACCATTTGGATGATCCAGAGGACTCAAGGGAGAAAGTCATGTGGTCAGATGAGACCAAAATAGAACTTTTTGGTCATAATTCCATTAAACGTGTTTGGAGGAAGAAGAATGATGAGTACCATCCCAAGAACACCATCCCTACTGTGAAGCATGGGGGTGGTAGCATCATGCTTGGGGGGTGTTTTTCTGCATATGGGACAGGGTGACTGCACTGTATTAAGGAGAGGATGACCGGGGCCATGTATTGCGAGATTTTGGGGAACAACCTCCTTCCCTCAGTTAGAGCATTGAAGATGGGTCGAGGCTGGGTCTTGCAACATGACAATGACCCGAAGCACACAGCCAGGATAACCAAGGAGTGGCTCTGTAAGAAGCATATCAAGGTTCTGGCGTGGCCTAGCCAGTCTCCAGACCTAAACCCAATAGAGAATCTTTGGAGGAGCTCAAACTCCGTGTTTCTCAGCGACAGGCCAGAAACCTGACTGATCTAGAGAAGATCTGTGTGGAGGAGTGGGCCAAAATCCCTCCTGCAGTGTGTGCAAACCTGCTGAAAAACTACAGGAACTCTGTAATTGCAAACAAAGGTTACTGTAATAAATATTAACATTGATTTTCTCAGGTGTTCAAATACTTATTTGCAGCTGTATCATACAAATAAATAGTTAAAAAATCATGTGTGATTTCTGGATTTTTTTTTTTTAGATTATGTCTCTCACAGTGGACATTGACAATGACAATTTCAGACCCCTCCATGATTTCTAAGTGGGAGAACACTGTATATAGGTTTCATGTTAAAAATAACTATATTTATAAACAGAATATCAGAGAACTGCATTTAGCCACAATGATAATCATTCAGCCAGATTATCCAAATCCAAAAAGATAAAGAGAGACAGAAAGAACGAAAGACAACAAATAGAGGCATTTTGTCCAGTCAATGGACACCCACGTCCCTTCCGGCCTCTTGAGATGAAGAACAGCGCGGTTTTTCTTTCATAGTGCCTTTTGAAGCCATCATTCCATCAGTGCATGCACCAGAAATCGACAATCAGAGATTTCCTGTACTGTTTCTCAGTGGACTGTTGCTAGATAACAGCGACTACATTTAGAACAAGAACCCTGGCCAACCTCAGACTGTTTTCAGCACCCTGGAGTTTGTCTGTTTCTGTTAGTCCAAGCACTTCCACCCTTGGGGTCTTTATCTTCTTCAGAGGGGAAAATGTGGCACTCTTGTACCAGATCGGCTTGCCCAATGAGATTTGTGGTAACACTATAGAATACTGTTCCCTCATTGGAGAGGTTTTTATTTAAAGTAAAAAAAATATAACATTTGAAAAGCGAAAATAAAGTGCCTACCTTACTGATTTTCAAACAGCTTTGTAATGTTTCAGTACTACAGTCAAACCAAAAATGATTCAGACACAGATATAACATTTTACTAGTGTATGCAGGACACTATAATTCATTTCTGTAAGTGAGAGCAAAATAAAGTCAACTGCGACCAGTAAAATTGATAAAACATTTGGGAGCAAAATGATTCACTTTGACCTGAGCATGTTTTGCTGAAGTGTTTTTTCTTTATTTGCTAATGTGACCTTTGACACCACAGACTGTACCACAATACACTGTATATGCCACTATTAAGTATAATTTTATTAAGTATAATTATATTGCAATTTGCCTACAGATAAATATTTAAATGTATATTTAATAAATTTTTGCTTGCAGAATGATATAGTTGCCTTCAATTTTGGGTTCCATCTGGAATAAAACCCGTGGAAATAATATCACAGATGAATTGCCATGAGAATAGCTATGCAAAAGGGCCCAATGAAAATTACTTTCTAATCACTTTTGCCATGCTTGGCTTCATTATTTGCATAATTCCAGAGTGTGAAACCAAACTGAGCAGGTTTGTGCTTCCTTACAGGAAGATATTTGACCTTCATGGAAATAAGAAATCGCCACCATGTTGATACACCCTGGAGTGAGGTCCTGTCATAACAAATTACCGGCCCACGCCTTTGGATTGGGCATTTAGGAGAATTGTACATGTCAATCACGTCATGCGGTTGGATATTTGTATAATTAAGTCCTACTCCGGTGGCCTGGTCACGCTCTAACAATGGCTGAGACCCGACGGGGTCCAAAACACACAAACTCAAGTGGTGGAATGTGTCTCCTGTCACCAAGGGCTTCCTCTAGAACAGCACCATGGACTGTGAGGTGTTGTGCTATTTAATTACTCTGAGCTTACAGTTCCCCCCTCCCAGAATAATACGGTTACCTTTTCAGTCAAAATAAGAATATGAACCTCTGTTTTCTTTGGTCTAATTAACCCTTAATTAATATTGTCAGCGCAGGATGAGGCCTCACATCAGATTAGGCTGGGATGTGAAGAGACAGGCTTTGTGGAATGAAATTTTGGGAAGTTCTGCTAAGACCCAAACACAGAATGAGAGCCTGCAGGCGAGAGAATCGAGAGTCACTTAAACATAAACAATAGTTTTGCAGTCACGCAGAGAAAAATTCCAGGATAGGTAACAGAAAAGAAACCTCCACATTCACAAGTATGAGTTACAAGTAAAATGTTAAAGGAACAGTTTGCCAAAGAATGAAAGTGTTGTGATCATTTACTCACCCTTATATTGTTTCAATCTATAACTATGGAGTAGTTCCAATATAACAATTACTACAGTATTTATTAGACTAAATACACTGCCCAGCCAAAAATAAGTCAGATTTAAATTGGCAAATGCTCAAAAAATAGTAAATGATTGGATTATTATTGCAGTGATTATTATGTTTCTAGCATGTTATATGTTTGGCAACAGTTCTTCTAACCCTAACTGATGGAGTGTGTAGCTTTTCATTTAGTTAACAACCATGTAGGAAGACAATGTCAAGATTCATCAGGCTCAGATTGTAAAACAATGGTTGGGAGGGAGCATGAAGGATCATTTTCCAGACCTTGAATTCATTGAAAGTCTTTGGGATGTGCTGGAGGAGACAGAGTGCTGGACTCTTGCATTGTCAATACAAGATCTGGACCAAAAATGAATGCACCTCTTGATGAAAATAAATGCTGTGATGTTATTTCCATTAAGAGTTGCTTCATTTTTTGGTCCAGATATTGTATTGACAATGCAAGAGTCCAGCACTCTGTAAAGTCTCCTCCAGCACATCCCAAAACGAAAGTAAATGCGAGCTCCCTGATTCGTGCAAATTAGCCGACATACAATAGCCAGTTACCAAATATCAAAGCGATCTTAGGCCAGGCTTTGTTGCTGTAACCACCTCTTAGCCACCTATTTTTTTTTATTTCTATGTTTGAATTTGTGGAAAGGTGTTGAATTAGGAGGTCACACACAGCCTCAGTCAGAAGTTCTGGAAGCTCATAATTCATGTTCAGGAGATCTGAAGAGACTCGTGTGAAATCATACAGGAGAGAAGCCAGTCAGTTGACTTTGTTTGTTACAGTGCGTGTATATTGTTGTCTTTCATTGCATTTGATAACTCATATTCAGAAAGTAGAGCTGAAATGACATTCAAGTTGATTAGCTAAAACATTTCAAAATGCACTTCCAGTCATGAATTTTGTCATTGAAGATTTCTTAAAAATCTTGTCACATCTAGTTCTCGTGAACCCAATCTTGTGTCTCGTCTCATGAGCTAAGTGACAACCCTAGTAATTTGCATTCCCATTCAAGAGAACATTTGATTGGATAAACGTCTGTGCAGTGCAGAATGAGTCATCGTTATGTGGGTCAGTTTTCCCTGTAGTCTGCATTGAGAATGACTTACCAGCAAATAACTTCAATCTTAGATGTACACTAATCAGAACACGACTGTCAGATTATGGGCCCTATCATACACCCAGTGCAATACAGTGCCAGGCGTGACGCACATGTTCTTTGCTAGTTTCTGCTCGATGCAGTTCTCATTTTCACGTCCAGCTCCATGTTGTTTAAATATCAAATGCACTGGCGCATCGGTTCCCCATGGGCGTCTGGTCTGAAAAACAGGTGTGTTGGAGCGTTGATATTTTGAGGAACTGAAAACGACTGTGCCATTGACCAACACAAACCTGCTCTAAAGTCAATCGCGCAGTATTTTTTGTGTTCAGCCTCCAGGGTCATTGGATGAGCAGATCCGTTTCCTCGCTTGAGGTTCAGTGCTTCCACTCGCAAATTCCTCCATGTAAATAGTGAATCCGCCATGGTGTGAGTGCAACTGGCTTTTAAAGGGAATGGGAGATGAGAGTCCAATTGGTTTATTGCTCGTTATGCCCAAAACACACCCAATAAAAGAAAAGTGTTTTTAATACAAAAAAAGTCAACCTTCAAATAATTATGTTCAGTTATGCACTCAATACTTGGTGGGGAATCCTTTTGCAGAAATGACTGCTTCAATGCGGCGTGGCATGGAGGCAATCAGCCTGTGGCACTGCTGAGGTGTTATGGAGGCCCAGAATGCTTCGATAGCAGCCTTAAGGTCATCCAGAGTGTTGGGTCTTGCGTCTCTCAACTTTCTCTTCACAATATCCCACAGATTCTCTATGGGGTTCAGGTCAGGAGAGTTGGCAGGCCAATTGAGCACAGTAATACCATGGTCAGTAAACCATTTACCAGTGGTTTTGGCACTGTGAGCAGGTGCCAGGTCGTGCTGAAAAATGAAATCATCTCCATAAAGCTTTTCAGCAGATGGAAGCATGAAGTGCTCCAAAATCTCCTGATAGCTAGCTGCATTGACCCTGCCCTTGATAAAACACAGTGGACCAACACCAGCAGCTGACATGGCACCCCAGACCATCACTGACTGTGGGTACTTGACACTGGACTTCAGGCATTTTGGCATTTCCTTCTCCCCAGTCTTCCACCAGACTCTGACACCTTGATTTCCGAATGACATGCAACATTTGCTTTCATCTGAAAAAAGTACTTTGGACCACGGAGCAACAGTCCAGTGCTGCTTCTCTGTAGCCCAGGTCAGGCGCTTCTGCCGCTGTTTCTGGGTCAAAAGTGGCTTGACCTGGGGAATGCGGCACCTGTAGCCCATTTCCTTCACACGCCTGTGCACGGTGGCTCTGGATGTTTCTACTCCAGACTCAGTCCACTGCTTCCGGAGGTCCCCCAAGGTCTGGAATCGGTCCATCTCCACAATCTTCCTCAGGGTCCGGTCACCTCTTCTCGTTGTGCAGCGTTTTTTGCCACACATTTTCCTTCCCACAGACTTCCCACTGAGGTGCCTTGATACAGCACTCTGGGAACAGCCTATTCGTTCAGAAATTTCTTTCTGTGTCTTACCCTCTTGCTTGAGGGTGTCAATGATGGCCTTCTGGACAGCAGTCAGGTCGGCAGTCTTACCCATGATTGCGGTTTTGAGTAATGAACCAGGCTGGGAGTTTTTAAAAGCCTTAGGAATCTTTTGCAGGTGTAATTTTGATTCAGATGATTAGGTTAATAGCTCGTTTAGAGAACCTTTTCATGATATGCTAATTTATTGAGATAGGAATTTTGGGTTTTCATGAGCTGTATGCCAAAATCATCAGTATTAAAACAATAAAAGACCTGAAATATTTCAGTTGGTGTGCAATGAATCTAAAATATATGAAAGTTTAATTTTTATCATTACATTATGGAAAATAATGAACTTTATCACAATATGCTAATTTTTTGAGAAGGACCTGTAGTACAGATATTACTGCAAAATAAATCTAAAGATCTGGACGTGTTCTTGATAGGTTTCATGAGATAAGGAAAACATGAATTTAAAAGAAACAAGTTATGATTACATCGGTTCATGTTTTAGTTTTGACCTCATAGCTCACTTCCAGTAAATACAATTGTGGCAAATAGTACCCCTAGAGGATATTTCCACAACAAATATGAAATATTTCACTTTTGACCTGTGCAAGAGAGAGGTAGTGTTCTGTTGCCACCCCGTAGCCTAATTTCCAGACACACAAACCCAAAGTGATCTGTATATAAGCCACATGAAGTGACACTTTGTCCTCTGCTGTGCGGCCACACGGAGAGGAAGAAACGCTGTCACTCTAGAGGTGTCTGCGCCACGCCAGCTACTGCTGGTGCCAGTGATGTCAGTGTTTTCCAGTCACGCTGGTGTGCTGGGTAATGTGCTTTCACACAGGGTTTCTCAGCGTTGGGTTGAACTCACACACCTCAGGTCTGACGGTGCTTACAATGTCCAGCCTGACATTAACACACTATTAAAAATAACAGTTTGCACAATGCTGCGAGCTGATTAAAAGAATCAATAAATGCAAACAATAATAAGCCCCAGTCTTTCCCAAAGTTTGTATTTAAAGCTCTCAGTTCTGCAGTCAACATTTCAAATGCATTAAACTGTCACTGTGGCCCTGGAAATCTGCTGGTGTAAATCCCTTTTAAAGGTAGCAAGTCTGGGGTTATGTTTGCCGTTTACTTGTTTATCAGCTCCAATGAACCACCACCTCTGCAGGTCACCACTTCTAGCCCGCAGGCCTCTTAACACCTAGTTTTTCCCCATTATAACTCTTTATGCCAATGGTCTAATTATTGCAAGAAATCCAAGCAGCCACTATAATGGCCTGTAGTTTGTTTATTTGAAATAATGAATGTTTTTTTATTCTGTGCCTCAGGCTCAACAGGAATATTGTTCTCAAGAAATGACGCAAGTTGCAATGTTTACTCACATGTTTGTGCTTTTGAAATTATGCAATTGCACTACTCTCTTCCATTACCAGAAACAGAATTAGATTTTGGATTGAGTAAATTCAGAGTAATGTTTCATGTTAACAATTCAGCTTTGTTTCATGTTAACATCCATTATTTCATTGAAGGGTTACTATACTAATACCAAGTTATGACATGCATTTACATGTCAGGGACTAGATTCACTCCACTTGTGAATTTACTTTATGAAATGAGTGGGTTTTTTTTTATTGTATTATGTAATAACCAGCAATAAGGAGTTCTGGGCTGTGAGTCATGTCTGACAATGGTCTTTAGCCTTATTGATTAAATAATCAACATTTTAATGTACTGGGGGAAGGGACAGTGGTTTTTAACAGGCGGGATATCATGACTAGCCACATCTGTGAATGTGCATGTGCTTTTTGTAAATGTGTGCAAAAGAATCGGTTATTCCCCCAGGGTGTTGAGAGAATAACAATGCCTGCAAGTGATTTAATCTGTTTTCCACTATGACCATTATAAATTAAATCGGACATATTATGCCCCTTTTCACACAATGTAATATACATCTCTGGTGTCCTCAGAATGTGTCTGTGAAGTTTCAGCTCAAAATACACCAAAAATCTAGCCTGAAAAGCCAGACCCACATCAAGATGTTGGGTCTGGGGACAACCCATTGGCAGGGCTCAATCCGAGGGGCGGGATAAGTGGTTGTCTTTCAAATTCCCTCTGCACGCAATAGGATAGCGCTACAACCAACCAGAGCAACGAAGAAGGTGAAGCGGAGCTAGTTGATAGATTAAACCTTCGCCGTATCTGGTCGGATAACTCAGAACACATCTTCCTTTTTAAAGAATGACTTCAGTGGACTTTCGTTCTTTGTTCTTTTCTCAAAGAAAAGCTTAACTCCAAGTCTTCCAGAGTCGCGGCCAAAGCCGATTCAAAAGACCACTGTTCACCAGCTTCTTTGTTTTCAAGTAGCACACGGAACCGCCGCAACTCTGCCGTCATTATGTTAAGCCCGCCCACCGACTCTATACGCGATGTGATTGGCCTGACTAGAGTTTGGTTTTTCCAGCTCGCAAGCCAACGGAGAGTTGCTACACGCCCTGGCTGCAAATTATATTTGCTGTCGCTAGGGTGCGTCTAGATTTCTAGGCTACCACAGATCATTTATAACTTGTCAAATGTGCCCCTATTTGCATGTGAGCAAAAACATGCAGTTTTTGTGTGTCCCTTTAAATGCAAATGAGCTGCTGCTCCCCACCTCCTTTCCAGAAGAGGGCGAATCCTTTGCACAAGCTTCAGATACTCGGTCAACAACAAAACAGGCGAATCTCACTCAGCCAAAATGTCAGAAATAATTTTGGAGTGCTGCCTTACATGTTTGAACCGGAGTCGGACACAGATGAGAAACTCAGGAAGAGGTTGACACTTTTAGACGCACATGGACGTTTTTGAATGGTTAGTGGATACATTTATGTAACGTTAGTTGTTGTGGAGTTACGTTGATTCAATTCATAGTCTAGCATGTACCGTCATGTTAATCTATACATTTTTGTATAGAAACAAATTTTTCGCAAATCACCTCGTTGGTAAAGCAGTCATGCGTAAAATGATTTGCGCAAATTTATAACATTTTACCGACATTCTTTGTTAATTTCCTTAATAAATTTAATTTAACCACTGTGTCCTCATTGGCTCGGATGCTGGGAATCTATGAGACTCATATATTGTTTGTTGGTACATCCAACAACAGAACATTAGTAATGTTTTTTGGCGCAGACATTGTAATACTCTAGCCCTGATACAGCGAGTAAACAGATATGGCGTCTCTGTGCTTCTCACTCAGGGGTGTGTCTATGCTAAAAGGGCCAATCATCAATAATCATGGACGGGGTTTCCCTACTCTTATGTAGGAGTAGGGGGGAAATATGAAACAGCGTTATGAGAGATTGATCATTATTGATGGGGATTATTAAAAAAAAGTATTGGGTGGATTTTTACCATTATAGGCTGGTTGTTTACACACACTGTGGACACACATCTGTGTTCAAACACCTTTAAAAGTGAATTTTGCATAAATGTGTCCAGCTTTGGGATGGACAATACGAGACTGGAGCAGTCTTTTTATCCACTGGAAAGCTGGAAACGGCCAGTCTTCTCAAACATGCAAATGTCGTCTGTGCTAAATTTCAGTCAGGAGAACTTAGCTCTTTGCCAACCTAAATGGTGAGTCTGCATGCACTGAACATGCAGCTGGTTTTGCTCCAAACAGGTTCTGGGCTGGAATCCAGCACAGGGTTGAGGAATAAGGAAATGGTGTGCAAGAACGCCAAATCCATATACCCATTCCTTGCTGTCTGATTGGCTGTGGTGAGAAGTGTGGCCAAGCTAAACAGTCACCCCTTTGCGTCCTTTTTGCAGTTCCATTATGAAGGATATGAAGTCTTGCACTATTGTAACTGTTCTGCCAGTCATATTGATATGTCAAAAGCATGCATGCAGCAGCTGTTTTACAATCAGAACTCAGTTTTGGTTGAGTTTTTTTTCTCATTTTTATAATGCCCACCATATATAATATATATATATATATATATATATATATATATATATATATATATATATATATATATATATATATATATATATATATATATATATATATATATATATATTTTTTTTTTGTTTAACCTTTCATTAAAAATGTTATTAATTTACTGTGTTATTTACTAACTACCTGAAATAGAACTATAATCAATCCAAAAATGATTCAGACACAGATATGTTTTACTAGTGTGTGCAGGACACTATAGTTCATTTCTGTAAGTGAGGATATAAAATAAAGTCAACTGTGACATTTTATACCCAAAAGTCCTTCATGACTACCAGTAAAACTGATAAAACATTTGGGCCCAAAATTATTCAGACATTTTGACCTGAGCATGTTTTGCCGAAGTGTTTTTTTCTTTAATTGCTAATGTGACTTTTGACACCACAGACTGAACAAAATGATGCATTGCTTGGTCGTTGGTTGAGCTAAATTGGTATTATCTAATTGTGTTCTTAAATTTAACAGCTGTTTGGTTGATTGTAGTCCATTACATCCCTTTCTATCAAAGTTATCTGACATTATCAATATTAATTTGTTCTGACACTATCAAGATTAATTTGTTCTGACACATTTTAAGTCTGAGTTCTTGTCATATTTTATTACCATTTTCTAAACTATAGCGAATAAACTGTGATAATGTGAGAAAATGTTGAAGGTGTCTGAATAAAGTTTGGTTTGACTCTATATTATTATGATAAGGACTATTACCATGACATAACATTTCTCATACTGTGATAAAAGAAGAATGGATTATATTTTTAACCACAAGCTCCCTCACAAAATGTCACACAACTAATCTACTGTTGTAATTGATTTAAAAATGAAACTGAATTTATGGGAGTAGAGGTGGGTCTTGTCGTAACTTATGTGTTGACAGGATTACTGTGTGCGTGAGCAACTGAAAGATTGGGTGTGTTCTGTTGAGAATACATGTGACCCCAGTAAATGCTGTACTGGCTACTAGTTGGCTTTTCCTGTCAGAATATGTTAGGCAAAATGAATCTCCAGGGTGCGGGACGAAAAGCCCCTGTTCAGCCTCCAGGGTCAAGCAATGAATTAATTAGCTGCTATTGCTCTGGACTGGTGTCCAATATACAAAGCTCTAATGTATAAAAGAGGTCCCTTGGAGCAAATGAACTGAAAAACATACGCCATTTAAAATAATAGAAACAGGACCTAATTGTTCTACTTTCCTTTAAATTAATAATTTTCCAGTTGTGGATTCTCGGAGTTGAAGCATGACTAACCATCTTGACTACTGATTATTCTTGCATTCTAGCATCACAGATTCTCTGTTATTTTAAACTTTCTAAGAGGCACATCTGACAACAGGATTTATGCAGGTGTCAGTAAATTAAATCTTGTCCTGTGTTCCTAGTGTAGACAAGGGATCAGGGATTTCCAGGGTTGTTGGAGTGTCAAGCTTACCTTTTAAAGTGAGAGCCAGACTCTGTAGAGCAATCTAGGCCCTATGGTTTCTTAAGCAACTTTTTAGTATATGGCTCACCCCTTGCCTTGGTAAAGGTCAAACCTGCAAACTTTGAAAAAGAAAGAAAGAAAAAAAATGTTTCTCTGTATATATATATATATATAACCGGAGACAGGGTCATGGGCGGCCAAGGCTCATTGATGTACGTGGGGAGCGAAGGCTGGCCCGTGTGGTTCGATCAAACAGACAAGCTACTGACACTCAAATTGCTCAAGAAGTTATTGCTGGTTCTGACAGAAAGTTGTCAGAATACACAGTGCATCGCAGTTTGTTGCTTATGGGGCTGCATAGCCACAGACCAGTCAGGGTGTCCATGCTGACCCCTGTCCACTGCCGAAAGCACCAACAGTGGGCATGTGAGCATCAGAACTGGACCACGGAGCAATGGAACAAGGTGGCCTGGTCGGATGAATCACATTTTCTTTTACATCACGTGGATGGCTGGGTGTGTGTGCGTGGCTTACCTGGGGAACACATGGTACCAGGATGAACTATGGGAAGAAGGCAAGCCGGCGGAGGCAGTGTGATGCTTTGGGCAATGTTCTGTTGGGAAACCTTGGGTCCTACCATCCATGTGGATGTTACTTTGACACATACCACCTACCTAAGCATTGTTGCAGACCATGAACACCCTTTCATGGAAACGGTATTCCCTGGTGGCTGTGGCTCTTTCAGCAGGATAATGCACCCAGCCACAAAGCAAAAATGGTTCAGGAATGGGTTGAGGAGCACACCAACGAGTTTGAGGAGTTGATTTGGCCTCCAAATTCCCCAGTTCTCAATCAAATTGAGCATCTGTGCAATGTGCTCAAAACAAGTCCGATCCATGGCAACTTACAAGACTTAAAGGATCTGCTGCTAACATATTGGTGCCAGATACCACAGCACACCTTCATAATGTTATGCCTGATTGGTGTATACAGTATGTGTGTGTGTGTGTGTGTGTGTGTGTATATATATATATATATATATATATATATATATATATATATATATATATAGTTCAGAGAACTGACTCGCATCTGAGAATTGACACTCCGTAGAAAGGCCTCTTGTCATAGCAGACTGAATAAGCTGCCTAAGGCACACTAGTGACTCTCTTGCCATCATAAACTGTACCTTCTATATCTTCTCTGTCAGACCACACAGGGCTACTCTCGGTGGTATGGTCTGGCACATACTGTCAGCACTCAACCACACTGAGTGTCACTGTTCTTTTACAGCCCAATGGGTTGAAGGTGTGGATCTAGACTACCTTATTCAGTGAATCAATTGCATTGTATATTTTCTTAGAGCTGTGTTGTTGTATATCCAATATACTGTATTATTTGTCATCTAGTGGCTGGAATAAATTAATTTGGTGTCTTGTTACCAGGCAGATTGAGAATTTAATTTAATTAATCTCAATGGGGTTGTTTTGGAGTGGGCACTGTAAATAAAGAAAATGCTTCATCCCTGACACTGTTTATTTTGACGTGACTGGAAAAAGTGAGTGTGAGTCTCTCTGACAGGATTAGGTATCGGAGGGTGTGTGGTACAGTCAGAGATGAATGTCACCATGGTATCTCCCTACCTGAGATTTACCATCAAGTGCATGGAACAGACAGCTCCAGACAGACCTCTAAAACACTTATAATCAGATACACACGTCTTAATTTCAACATCTGACAGATTCTTACTTACTCAGTGACCACCAAAAAATAAACAAACTCTTTTTTACTATCGGAAAGGTCTAGGAGAACTAATCAAAATATTTCCTGTGGTGGCTGACTAGCTTAGAGTTTGGCTGGAACATTCAACCACCACGCAGATTTGTAATATGCCAACCTGTAATATGTCAACATTTTATAATTCTTCTGTATTCACAGTAGACGCATTCAGTATATGGATAAAATGAAGTGCCGACGATGTCAGCAGGGTTGATTTCTGAGTGGTGGAATCACAGTGGAATCATCCATGCATGAATACATTACAGTTTCGAATTATGTATTACTCTGTAATACTGTATGACCCAAAATTATGGCTTATTTTAAGTTCTTAAGTTCCTCTATTATCAGGAAACAATACAAGTGATCACACCGGCGCCTCCATGTCATGCAGTAAGCATGCTAATATTTAAGCTTCCACACTCCACACAAACAGTTGGATATGTGCCTAATATTATGCGCACATTTATCTAGGTTAACGCTAAAGTGAGTAGCCATTTAAAGTTGCTACTTACTACATGTTTCAATTGAGGTTGATTAATGATAGGCGAAAGTTTGGATTTCCTGCCCGACATACTGTAATTACCACAAGGACCCACCGTTAACCATCTGTCCCTCACTGACTGTGTGACTTTGGCACAAGTTTGTTTTCTGCAACTAATCGACTAATAAAGTTTGGTTGACTAAGCCTCTTCTAGCCTATTAGGGGGCAGTCCAACAAATAACCAAATCCCATACAATTAGAAGATGAAGTATGGATATCAAGAGTGGGCCTAAGACAGAGCCTTGTGGCACTCCATACCTGTCAGCATCTTGCGACTTTAGTTGGTGAGGTTTATACTTGTGTGCCTAGCAGTATGTACGTATGTTTTGTTTTGTTTTGTTTTGTTTTGTTTTTTTGTCCCAGCTTTCTTTATTCATTGATTCGTCCTCACCCTTTCCTGCACCCTCACCTAACACACCTAACACCTGGGTTTGCGTTACTTGTGTTAACATCAGGAATGGCACCAAATTACCAATTGCCAAGATGGAAAACTCAAATTAAGATAACTACACATGCAACACTTACGTGTAATGCTGGTTATTGCATGAAGGGATGATAAATTACTTGTTTGTAATTCTTTCTAAAGTTGTTCCAAGCATTATAAGCAGGTAGTGACCAGTAATCTGTTAAACGGTAACAATCAAGGAAATAAAATAAAATACAGTACAGTACACACAAAAATGCACAATAAATTGATTAAGTATTACAATTTGAGGCAGAATCAAATCAAAACTTACCAACGCTCAAACTCAAGCTATACTTGAGCCCCAACGCAGATGAGCCAACAGCAACAGGACTAAATGTCAGTGCAAGGCAAGCTTTGATAAGAGAATTTGTGTTACAGCTTCCAAGAATAACAAGCAGACTCCTGGCATACGTTATTTTTAAACATGGAAGTTGCAATGGCTGTTCTCTAAGCTGGAAAAATATAACTGGTAATATCAATTTTGCATGTGTCACTCTCCCTTTCCTTTTCAAGGAGTCTTTGAAAGTTAGAGTTTACCTTTCATTATGTTTGTACAGGATTGTATTACATATGCAATAAAACACCTTTTAACATACTCCAATAAAATATGAAATTCTTGAATGTCTGCCGGCTGTGCTGAGTCTCTTTCTAAAAGAGATGGACTGTGCATTGCGTGCCAGGAGTTGGAACATGCTTTCATGAATCTCAAACCTAATGTCTGCATTCATCTCATTAACTCTTGGTTTCCACTCTTAACTCTTACAGTTCAAGGAACTACATGCAGTACATAGAGAACAGGGAGATAACTAATATATACTGACACATACGTATTTATGATTATTAATATCTTTTCCCCAGCAGCATAGCTTCTTTTGCTTTGATTCAAATCAACTGACCCACAGAGACTGCTGGATGAGAAGTCATTATTCACACGAACAGCTAACTAAAATGGTCATTTCACGCATGTTACAGTATCTTCATTTTACTGTATGTCATAGACCAGGGATGGGCAACTCCAGTCCTCGAGGGCCACTGTCCTGCAAAGTTTAGCTCCAACCCTGATAAAACTCACCTGCCTGTAGCCTTCTAGTAATCCTGAAGACATTGATTAGCTGGTTCAGGTGTGTTTGATTAGGGTTGGAGCTAAACTCTGCAGGACAGTGGCCCTCGAGGACTGGAGTTGCCCATCCCTGTCATAGACACTCAAAGTACTATGATAAGAGTTTACAGTTTTTACTCACACTTAATATTCAAGGTACACTGTATGCCAAAAGTTTTGGGATGCCTGCCTTTACATGCACATAAACTTTAATTCCATCCCATTCTTAATCCATAGGGTTTAATATGGAGTTGGTCCACCCTTTGCAGCTATAACAGCTTCAGCTATTCTGGGAAGGCTTTTCACAAGGTTTAGGAGTGTGTTTATGGGAATTTTTGGCCATTCTTCTAGAAGCACATTTGTAAGGTCAGGCACTGATGTTGGACGAGAAGGCCTGGCTCACAGTCTCAGCTCTAATTCATCCTAAAGGTGTTCTATCGGGTTGAGGTCAGGACTCTGTGCAGGCCAGTCAAGTTCCTCCACACCAAACTCGCTCATCCATGTCTTTATGGACCAACGCTTTGTGCACTGGTGCACAGTCATGTTGGAACAGGAACAGGCCGATCCCAAACTGTTACCACAAAGTTGTGAGCATGATATTGTCCAAAATGTCTTGGTATGCTGAAGCATTAAGAGGAACTAAGGGGCCAAGCTCAATCCCTGAAAAACAAACCCACACCAAAATTCCCACTCTACCAAACTTTACACTTGGCACAATGCAGTCAGGCAAGTACCGTTCTCCTGGCAATCGCCAAACCCAGACGCGTCAATGGGATCGCCAGACAGAGAAGCGTGATTGGTCACTCCAGAGAACATGTCTCCACTGCTCTGGAGTCGAGTGGCATGGAATATTTAGTAGTGAGGAAATTTCACAAATTGACTTATTGCACAGGTGGCAACCTATCAACCTAATTCACTGAGCTTCTGAGAGCGACCCATTCTTTTACAAATGTGCATAGAAGCGTCTGCATGCCTAGTGCTTGATTTATACACCTGTGGCCATGAAGTGATTGAACACCTGAATTTAATGATATGGAGGGGTGGCCCAATACTTTTAGCAGCATAGTGTACGTTAAACACACATTAGTTAAAGTATGAAAATTCTGCTGTCAATTCATCCTGTTGTGTTTTTGTTAATTAATCAGTCATTTAATGTTAGGTTTTTTTTTTCTATGATGGTTTTCATTTTATGTAATGCAATTGTTTGTGCTTCACGGGGCCACTATAAAATACAGTGTATATCACTATATTCTAAATATTAGAAAACTATTCCAGACAGCTTCTAAACAAATTCCATCTTCCAGTGTAGATTAATCATACGTCTCATATTATATCCCATCCTTACAAAAACTAATACATTTACAGTTGCCAAAGTCATCACAATCCCTGCTTATTTGGCAGTAGCTGATGATTCAAGGTGGTGTGGGTGCCAGAAGCAGATTCTGCACAAAGATGCTCTTTCTAAAGGCATGGAGAAGTGCTGAAAGAGCAACAGAGGGCGGCATTATGATGTGCATTGCCAGTATCATGCTGGGTGCGAAAACAAATATAGTCTATCATCTTGCCCCTACGGTGAGGACCCTAAGGGCTCCAACAGATCAGTGTGGAAGTAACACTGACTATACATACTAGCTTACTAATTTTAAACACTGACTCCATCCAAAAATGAAAGCTGCTAACTCGTTCCCCAGACACTGTTTTTGTACAGTAGTACCTTCTAAAGAAATTACTTGCCGACAGGTTCCAAGGCAGCACAACTTCTGAATACATTTAAGTGAGGTAACTAAGCAAAAAATTAAAGACTACAATGATTATTTTACACCACTAGACCGATTGATATTTGGTCAAAAAGAAGTCTTAAGTCTATCGTTCTTTTAAGAGACAGCTCATTTCAGTTATGGTAGGGTGGGCTATGGGATATGTCCTGGGTGATAATTGAAGGTTTTTACTATGCTATAATCACCATTAAAAGCTATTTTAGCACCATGTTTGCCATGGTTTCAATGGTCAAACACATCTGTCTAGCACATATTTACATAGAAAAACAATGGAAAAGCAGTGCAGTGGAATGGAAAAACGCATTCCGAGTGAATAGCCTTTATAAAGTGTAGTTTTCCAGTGGCCAACACCTGTCCTGTTCCAATGCCACTCTCTGATTGGTACAGATGCGAGGTACAGATAAAACCTCTATTCTGAAGCCATTGTAATGAACGGTACCATCTAGCATTAAATGACCCCGACTCATATGCATGTTTGCATGTTAGTTAGTAAATATTGGCTGGTGGATGACAGTCTGTATGGTGCATTCAGATTCGTTCCAGTTTTTCGCTAACACCCGTAGTGTGATTTTGGGGGGCTGAGGTGGAAGAAAAGGGGAGTTATTTCCTGATCAGGAGCTAGGCAGTCACTCATACAGACAACCACAAGGCTTCTTAATGGGCATAAAAAACTATTCATTTACATTTACATTTAGTCATTTAGCAGACGCTTTTATCCAAAGCGACTTACAAATGAGAGCAATAGAAGCAACTAGAACAGTCAAAGGCTACAGTATGCAAGTGCTGTAACAAGTCTCAGTTAATCTAACACAGAACACACAGGACTTTTTTTTCATGGCACACAGATATTTTTATTTATACCACTGCCCATGCCTACATCAATTTCTAAAACCAGTTTCATTTAGAACAGTGAAGAGAAGACTTTGGGATGTGCTAAAGAAAGCATGTGATGAAACTTCAGCTGAATAGTTAAATAAATTCAAGCAGTCCTGCAAAGCTGCTGTTGCTGCAAGTCGAAGGTGTTTTGAAGAATTGCATTTATTTGGTAGAGGAATAGTCGATTCTAACATTACAAATGTGTTACTGTCATTTCTGATCAATTTAATATATCCTTTGGCAATAAAATATTTCTTCTAAAACAGTAAACGTATCTAGTGATTCTAACTTTTGTAAGGTAGCATGTTTATTTTTCCTATAATTTACTATTACTATACTATAACTATTAGCTTATTTATATTGGTTAAGATAAGCTTAAGATATGTTTGTAGCAGGCACAGAAAGAAAAAAAACTCATTTAAGGATTTTCTAAGTCCAAGACTCTTACAGCAGCTTTTCATATCATCATAATTTAGCACATGGTTATACTCTGGCACAGTGAATTCAGATTTTGAAGCCATTTTTGCTTTCCAACTCCAAAATTGAGTGATGAGCTCTAAAAGCAGACAACGTAAAGGTATCTTATGTTAAATAATTTACAACAGATGTGCTCAAATGCTTCCATCCTCACTGAAAATAGAATATTTTAGATTTACCAGAAATGTCTTGCATATTTACAATGAACTACAGATTAAATTGTATACAATATATTTCCAAGCAATGTTTTCTTATGTAACATAAAAAAGTGACAGAGGAAATACACTGTACACCCATACAATACACTGTTTAGGGGTAAGTGGTATGACCAATAGGCACACCTTAAAGGGTTAGTTCACCCACAAATTAAATTTATGTCATTAAGTATTTCGTTCCACAACCATAAAACCTTTGTTCCTCTTCGGAACACAAATGAAGATATTTTTAATGAAATCTGAGAGATTTCTGACCCTCCATTGGGAGTAACGCAATTTACACATTCAAGACTGAGTGCTTTGTTTGTGTAAAAAAAAACATAATTGACCAATCAGTATATATGGGGATTATTAGGAGGCCATGGTTATAGACGGAGGCCAATGGGCAAATTTGGATGCCGGGATTAAACCCTTATTGTTTTTTCGAAGGACATCCTGTGATTTTGAATGACCACAGAGAGTCAAGACCTCGGATTAACGTTGTATCCGAAGGAAGGTGCTTTTTGAATGTATAGTGTCTCCATCGCTATACTGGGGCATTAGGACCCACACAGACCACAGTTTGAGCCCCTGCTGGCCTCACTAACACCTCTTCCAGCAGATACCAATTTTTAAGTTGATTGTTGTATGTATTGCTTATGTTCGGAAATAAAATGTCCCATGTGGTATGCTAAAAGGTTAACGCTCGTTTGAAAATGACTTGTAGCAGAGCTCTCCGCATCTCAAGCGCAATGTTGTACCAGCCATCAAATTTGCTATCTCAGAAAAACGTCTCAGGTTAGGTATGTAACCCTTGTTCCCTGAGAACAGGGAACGAGACGCTGCGTCAGCTGACGCTACGGGGAACGCCTCCAGCGTTACAGGTGTCTGAACTACTATCGAATCATGGCAATCCTATTGACCGGCGACAGCCTATGATGTCATCAAGGTGCGACCAGGAAGTATATAAGGGCGCCTTGCCAACATGACACCGCTTTTTGTCTGAAGGGACTGTTTGGCAGGCAAGCCCTGAGGCATGGCAATGCGACGCAGCGTCTCGTTCCCTGTTCTCAGGGAACAAGGGTTACATACCTAACCTGAGACGTTCCCTTTCAAAAGGGAACTTGCGCTGCGTCAGCTGACGCTACGGGGAACGATATACCCACACCGCCATGCCGAAGGGAGTGTATGCCCACTGGCAGTGACAACTGTCAAGACAAGCAAATTCAACTGAAATGCCTGAACCACTCCCCTTCTGGTCACATTAGGCTGAGCTTTAACCTGAGAAGGAACCTTCGCATACCATGAGGTCCTACCCTGGCCGCTCGAAGGCTAGGCTCTGTAACATTCAACAGAAGGGGTTCATTTAAGGGAACGTGGCAAGGGAACCCGAGGGAACCTGCACCAGTCCCTTATTCGGGAGGATTTGACCCAATGCCACCAGGGAGGTCTGACCTAGTGACCTTGTATGGGACACGTCAGTACAGCCAACCCTGTCTGTGAAGTACAGAGCCTCTTACGGCTGTAAGCTCACAGACGACTCTCACTTGAGAGGAGCTCATAAGCCTGCCTGGTAGGTAACCATGCTGTAGGCAATCTATGAAAAGTCCCTTCCTGCAGGGACCACATAGCAGCAGTGTCGTCTCGTCATGCTAGGGAATGAAACCCGCCTTCAGGTGCTACCGGCTAGAAACCGGAGCCTGATAGCAGGTGACCACTAGCTGTCAGCGTGAGGCCAGTTGTGAGTTCCCGCCTAGGGAACTCGTTCCCCAGGGAGGCCGAAAGAGGCCTCCACCTGGTAACCTGTGCTGACTGGGCGTGCCTCCAAACATAGGAGCTCGCTCTCGGGGAGGCCTAACGAGGCCTACCGCCCAATAGCAGTCAAGCTGGCCCTCGAGGTAGCTGGAAGATGGGACTCGCTCTGACAGGGGGGCCTAGTGAGGCCTGCCACCTGATAGCCATCGGGACTCATTCCTTCAGGGAGGCTTGGGGAAGCCTGCCACCTGATAGCAGACCATGCTAGCTGTCTGAGCGTCCCGACTCCGGGGCTTGCCTCCAGGGAGGCCTGGCGAGGCCTACCACCTGGTAGTGAGACCCCACCGAATCCCACCGTTCATGCGAGGGCATCAGCCATTGGAAATGCTCGGGCCTCAGGGGAGCATCCGACCAAAACCGGCATGCAGAAGGTTGCGATGTTCAGCTCAACCAGAGCCCTAAAGAAGGTGGAGCAGAAAATATAGAGCAAGGGTGAAAATATCATACAAATATGCAACCCACCGGCCGTGCCATCCTCCAGGATGAGGCCGGAGGCCGCCAGAAGGTGGCGCCACACAAGCTCTGGAAAGCAGGTTACAGCAAAATAAAGTCTAATCGCACACAAGCGAAAGACGCTTAACCCTGCCCCATGACCGCTGGCAAAGTCGCTATCCCTGCTGCAACTCCTAGATTGCAGTACTAAATAACCCCAGAATGCAGAGAAGGGGCCGGGCCTTGGCCGGACGACTCTGTAATAAGAGGAGGCTGAATCAAGGATGCAGAAAACAAAGCACTGTTCTTATACTTAAAAGACAGGCCCGGGGCAACAATACCTGCCTTTAAAGGAAACGCCCCCCATCCTTAGTGAAGCCTAGGCCAAGAGGTGCGGCGCTAAGCCTGCACTAGATCTACTCAGGGCTCGGGAAAGAAATATTATCACCCCTTAAATAAACACAACGAGGCTCCGAAAAACCTATTCCCAAAGCCCCGCAAGGCTGGGTGCAGATCTCACTACAGCTCATGCAAAATTGCATACCCGGTCGTCGGCTACAAATTCAGCTACCCACATTAGTGGGAGAGATAACACGGAGAGGCGGCTATTC
Source organism: Romanogobio albipinnatus (assembly GCA_023566225.1). Lineage (NCBI taxonomy): Eukaryota > Metazoa > Chordata > Actinopteri > Cypriniformes > Gobionidae > Romanogobio > Romanogobio albipinnatus. The sequence goes on from CM042240.1 coordinate 40,199,894, forward strand.
TCTACTAGCTAAAGTGAGGCATTCGTACACAAACATGTAATGTTGCAAAAAAGATCGTTCTTAGCTTACTCACGGGGAGCTGCAGGCCCTGTGATGTCCAACGATGTTCCATAATCCCCCAAACCCTCTCAGGAGAGCGAAAGAGGGTCCTGAAAAACATAGTAAGTAATGTTTCACCCTTCTCGAGGGGGACTCACCACTCGCTCCTCCGGCGCTTCAAACCTGAAACAACCAGCCATCAAGCTAGTATAGGACCACCATCCTGAGGGGGCGCTCTAACAGATCAGCCAGGCGGGGCCTAGAATATCATTTTCACGGGCCCACCCCAGGCCGGATGTAAGAAGCGCCTGGGGAGGAGATGAAGTAGAGGAGTGAGGGTCAATGCAATTCTTACTTCAAGAAGGAGACCCATCATCAACGCTTTATTTATTTATTTTTTAACTGCGATTGTGATATAGAACTCCTACTTCCCCCGGGAGTCCGCCTGTGTGCCCCACCCTCAACTGAGGGGGCGCCCGAGAGGCGATGCTGGCCCTCGGGCCCCGTCTTCGGTCCTTGGACCATGACGCCTCTCGTCTGCCAGGGACCCGGATCTCAGTGGTATGCAGGTCCTCAGACGCTGCCGAATGCACCTCAGCGATGCTGGTCCTCAGACCCAGTCTCCGGCTGGTGCACCACATCAAAAAAACATCTCCTGATTGAGATCCCAACTGAGCCGATGATTTATGGACGGGGAGAAACCAATCGCTTACCTAACACAAGCGATCTCTCCTCTAACGCACCAACATGGCAGCCGTAGCCTGCCTGCAGCGCGTTTTATATACATTCAAAGGCTCAGCATACACAGTCGGGATGGCCGAGAAGAATAATCTCCCTTCTCACCGCCATCCCCAGAGCACTTGAAGATAAGTCTCATCAGCCGCCTCAGCGAGCTCTATCCAAGAAACCCGTGACACGCATCCGCGCTCAGCCTCGGCCTAAGCGGGAACGCCTCATCAGTCTCGGATGCCAAACCCTCTTCCCTCAGGAAGAGAATCAGACGAGAACGGAGCGATCTCGGATTGACAAACCCTCACATACACAAACAAAAAAACAGCTCCATAAGAGCTGAATGAGCATGCTCTTGATCCCCGGCAGAAATGCATGAATTTGAATTACCTTAACTCGAAGCATTCAGACAAAACAGTCCCTGAAGACGAAGAAGCGGTGTCATGTTGGCAAGGCGCCCTTACAGGGACGTCACTAGGATTGGAAGACAGGGGGGGCTTAGCCCCCAGGGTATTTGTAACTTGCGTTTGCAAAATCTTTGCACTCAAATCTAGAGCTACACTTATGAGTTACTACTTAAATGCTATCTGTCTGCTCATGTAAATTTATGATAAAGTAATAGCATACTATTCCTCTCTATGCCTATTTAAGATAAGTTGTCCACATAATGCTATTTAATTACACAGAACCTCATGTATTCAACCCATTTTTGAGCTAAAATACAAATATACAGCTAAACCTAAATTGAGCTAAACCTATAGGCTACAAATACCACAGCTGTACAATTTTCACACCCTATACTAAATTTACCCTATACAATAGCCTAATGACAAAACATTATTTAATATTTTAATCACAGCTTCTATGTTTTGACATCGACAACCCAAGAGCATTTTACCTCAAACTTGCGACTAGTTAACTTTCTAAAGTAGCAATCGCTTCTCGGGTCGACATTAACACACTGACAAAATTATATTCTGAATTAAAAATATTTTTATACCACTTTTTAATGTGTGATTGTGTAAAGGTGTTCACGAGATACCAACCTTTCGCGAACTTGCTTTCAACGTCGAACACTCGTTCTCATGAAGATGGCGGTGTGTGTGTGTGTGTGTGCGCGCGCGTGTATGTGTGTGTGGCGTGCGTGTAGGCTATGTGAGAGAGAGAGCGTGAGGGAACGGAAATGCATCTGAACATTATTTGCTCTATGAAAGACATTGATAAAGACGAAAACTAAGTACATTTAATCATAATTTTATTTTAGTTTTGCCAAACACACATTAGCTACAGGTTAGTTATCGGTTTTTTTGTAATGCCTAGTTTTCATTTTTATTTCAGTTAACGACAACCCACCTAGTTTTCGTTCATTTTCGTTAACGGTTATAACCTTGGTAATGACGAGACGAGATGAATCCTCCAGGCAGTTAATTACAGTAGCGCTCCAGTCTGCAATGCTCTGAAAGCTGCCACAGTTCACACCAATGCAATGAGATGCGGTGCATCATCTTGATAGCACAACGACTCTTTGTTAGGCTACTTCTGTCCAACTTCCGACTTTTCGGCTATTTTTTTGTAGCTGGATATATATAATTTGTTGTGTCTAAATATGGATGAGGATACGGTTATTGATAAATCAAATTGTTATTGTTGTTCTTATTATCATTTAGGGGGGCTTAGGAGCATTTTGGGGTAGCTTCAGCCCCCCTAAAATAGGCCTAACGACGTCCCTGCGCCCTTATATACTTCCTGGTCGCACCTTGATGACATCATAGGCTGTTCGCCGGTCAATAGGATTGCCGTGATTCGATAGTAGGTCAGTCACGCTGGAGGCATTCCCTGTAGCGTCAGCTGATGCAGCGCGAGTTCCCTTTCGTAAGGGAACCATACATATGGAGCTGATAATGTGGTGAAAACATCAAAATGGGTCCCACTTTATAATAGGTGGCCTTAACTACTATGTACTTACATCAAAAAATAAGTACAATGTGCTTAATGTGATCATATTGTATTGCAAAGGGACAGGTGTGATGGTATGGGTAAGTTTAAGGGTAAAGTTAGGGACAGGTGTGGTGGTATGGGTAAGTTTAAGGGTAAAGTTAGGGACAGGCGTGATGGTATGGGTAAGTTTAAGGGTAAAGTTAGGTACAGGTGTGGTGGTAGGGGTAAGTAGGGTAAAGTTAGGGACAGGTGTGGTGGTATGGGTAAGTTTAAGGGTAAAGTTAGGGACAGGTGTCGCTGTTTTAATTTACCCTTAAAGTTGTCGCTGTTTTACTGCCACTAGTATTCATTTCAGCTGGAAACTACAGTGAATTGTATGTACAGGTACATTTTTGGATTTTTTCCCCCTTTTATCTAGGTAGAGGCACATATTTCCACTGAGCCTATTAATAATTTGAGATGTGGTGAGAATGGCATTTGTGGTGACTTTCATAAAAATATTACAAAACTTTTTTTAAGATTCCTGAATGTAGACAAATTAAATAGTGTTAAAAGTTTTTAAAAGAGCTTTTTTATTATCACTAGTTTAAGTCCAAAGTGCCCACAGTTGAAGAAACACCCACACAGTGCTCCTCTGTGTACACAAATGAGTAAGTTATCCAAACCCCCACACCCCTCACACCCCAGTGGCCTTCATTACCAGGAGCCAGCGTCCACCGCAGCACAGTAAAACCCCCAGAGCAGAGCCACAGTCAGGAGACGCCCACAGCGAGGCCCTTCACTCAGGCACTACTGAACCAACAGTATATAAGTATCATTCTTCACTCAACTCTCTGAATTGTGTTGCTTATGATGTTTCAAGTATTATTAGTCACCATGATGGTATTGACCAATAATCACATTCTATAACTCAATCGGTAGTCACAAAAGCTGTTCGAATCGCCCCCTCAAGTCAGTCAAGTCACCTTCCTTTATATAGCGCTGTTTACAACACAGATTGCTTAAAAGCAGCTTTACAGTGATAATAAGAAATTATTTTTGCTTTAGAAAAAAAAGCTAAAGTTCTTGAGTGATTCATTTCTGTTGTAAAAACTGATTAGTTATTTAATTTGGCGCTACTTAAACAACACCATCCTAAACAGAATATTTTTCACTTTAAAATAATGGTCCAGATCACTAGTAGTTCCTGCATAGTGACTAGGTAACACTTGAGGATTAGCAACCCTACATTTACAACCCTACTTAAGTAAAAAGGACCTGCTTTGAAATGTACTTTAAGTATTAAAAGTAAAAGTACTTCTAATTAAAAAACAGTACTTTTAATTAAGTTTTGAGTTAATGTATTGCTTACCATCTGTGTCCCAGTTTACATTCTGACTTACAATTCTGGTTATCTATCAGGGTGATCTGCAGAATTAAATATAATTATTCTGAAGCAATATTTTCACCAGTGTTCAATCAGCTTTGACGTATTTAAATCTGCATATTTATGATATTTTTACCTTTTATAAAGGGCATTTTTTCCCTAATCGTATTAAATATAGGATATGCTTCAGCTTTCCTTTTATATTATTAAATTTGATCAATAAATTAAATTAGAATAAGACTTACCAATCAAATTAAATAATTTACATTGAAAAATTACAACTGCATTAAATAATGTTCTGAGATTGTTTAATTTTTTTTTTTTTTATACAAATAAGAAATGTTGGAAAGAATGTTTAAACATGAAACTAAACTGCCAGTAGGTGGCGGCAGGTGACTGAGTGAGTGAGTCATTGAGTCGATTTGTTCAAATGGCTGATTCGTTCAGGAATGAGGCAGTAATTTACGAATAGGTCATTGAACCTTTGATTCAACCGATTCATTCAAAACGCTGAATCATTCAGTAACACTGTTGCTATGAGATGTGCTGTGGTTCTGCTGTGATCTTTGTTTGGAACTATTTTCGCTGCTGAAATAGAACAAAAACTGTCAATATTGCATCTAAAATGTAAGTGACTTTTTGTTAATTAATTGTTTATGGAACTATCAGTGTCATATGAAATTAGTGTCACATTTTCGGTCGTGAGGAAAACAGCACTCTTAGTCATTTGATGTTTTTAACTGTATTATATGTTATAAATATAAAAACTCCACATTTTGAATTGCAGTATGTGACTGAGTTTCTCTGTGTGAGCGGCGCTGATTTGTTTCCATTTCTCCTCATGAGGCTGCGCGAACATCAACAGCACTACCGTCAGTTCATTACATCATATATTATTCTGGACAAGAGTACAAGCGTTATTGTCGAGCCCTGAAACTAATCAGAAAATGTAACTGAATTTTGTAGAAATGTAGTGGAGTAGAAAGTATAATAATTGCTGCAAAATGTAACAAAGTAAAAGTCAAATGATGCACTATTGATTCTACTTAAGTAAAGTACAGATACGTGAAATAAAGTAACAAAGTATTTGTACTTAAATCCTTATGGAGTGACATGACATGCTGCTTGGCTAAAGCTATAGGACTTCCGGTTGTTTCTGCTGTGTTTTCCAACCTTGTTTGAAAGTTCAACCAATGGAAACTGGATCTCAGGTATGGTGGGTAGGGGCGATGGGGTGTCCAAACTTTTTTAAAAGGGGGCCAGATTCGATGTTGTGGACACACCCGGGGGCCGGTTCCTTTTCTTTTATATCCATTATATACACTCACCTAAAGGATTATTAGGAACACCATACTAATACTTTGTTTGACCCCCTTTCAGAAATTAAAGGTTTAGAATAATTTCTGCCGGGAAGACTTAATTGTCACGTCACTTCAACTTTTTTATCTATCCAATCACATTCTAATACTTGGGTATAAAAGATCGGTACTTACTCATGTCTGAGTTCGCAGATGCTGATGCTCCAATTCACCGCCATCCTCCCCACCACCTCCAAGTCAAATCCTTCCCTACATCCACCCCACCACCACCAGGATGGTCCCTTCCATACCTCACGGGGGGGTTGGCTGCGCCTCTGCCTTCGTCTTCAGGCAGGATATGCAGAGTCCGGACCCTCAGATTGCGAGCTACGGACGGGCATATGCCAAAGTACTTTATTGCTTGCTAGGGTTGTTAATAAATTGATAATTGTCACAGTATTTATTCTCCCGAGTCTTTCTGGTAGAACTGCCTTAATTCTACTTGGCATTGATTCAAAAAGGTGCTGAAAGCATTCTTTAGAAATGTTGGCCCATATTGATAGGATAGCATCTTGCAATTAATGTAGATTTGTGGGATGCAAATCCAGGGAACGAAGCTCCCGTTCCACCACATCACAAAGATGCTCTATTGGGTTGAGATCTGGTGACTGTGGGGGCCATTTTAGTACAGTGAACTCATTGTCATGTTCAAGAAACCAATTGGAAATGATTTGAGCTTTGTGACATGGTGCATTATCCTGCTGGAAGTAGCCATCAGAGGATGGGTACATGGTAGTCATAAAGGGATGGACATGGTCAGAAACAATGCTCAGGTAGGCTGTGACATTTAAACGATGCCCAATTGGCACTAAGGGGCCTAAAGTGTGCCAAGAAAACATCCCCCACACCACCAGCCTGCACAGTGGTAACAAGGCATGATGGATCCATGTTCTCATTCTGTTTACGCCAAATTCTGACTCTACCATCTGAATGTCTCAACAGAAATTGAGACTCATCAAACCAGGCAACATTTTTCCAGTCTTCAACTGTCCAATTTTGGTGAGCTTGTGCAAATTGTAGCCTCTTTTTCCTATTTGTAGTGGAGATGAGTGGTACCCGGTGGGGTCTTCTGCTGTTGTAGTCCATTCGCCTCAAGGTTGTGCGTGTTGTGGCTTCACAAATGCTTTGCTGCATACATCGGTTGTAACGAGTAGTTAGTTCAGTCAAAGCTGCTTCTCTCAGCTTGAATCAGTCAGCCTATTCTCCTCTGACCTCTAGCTTCAACAAGGCATTTTCGCCCACAGGACTGCCGCATACTGGATGTTTTTCCCTTTTCACACCATTCTTTGTAAACCCTAGAACTGGTTTTGCGTGAAAATCCCAGTAACTGAGCAGATTGTGAAATACTCAGACTGGCCCGTCTGGCACCAACACCCATGCCACGCTCAAAATTGCTAAAATTACCTTTCTTTCCCATTCTATATATATATAAACACGTCAAGGGCTGCGGGAATGCCTCTGCGTGATTCCGTCATGAAGCACTCGTAAAATCAGTCCAATGGCGTGACGGGACGTCATAGGCGGGTGACGTCATTGACCAGGAAACTATAAAGCACCCCTGAACCAAACAGTGTCAGCTTCTGAAAAGTCTGTCACAGGCATGCCGGGAGTATCGCAAGGCGACGCAGCGTCTCGTTCCCTCTTATGTAACCATGGTTACTTACGTAACCTGAGACGTTCCCTTTCAAGGGAACTCGCGCTGCGTTAAGCGCTGTGGGAACTCAGTACCCACTCCGCCATAACTCTCAAATGCCTGTATATATGAAGTTGTAGCACACATTAACAAGCACCCGAGAACCTGGAGTAGAGGCTACATCTAGGTTATAGGACCTCACAAAAGTGTACGGAGAGGACCACCCTGCCGCATCACACACCTCCTGAAGGGAGACTCCTGACAAAAGAGCCAAAGAGGCGGTCATACTCCGAGTAGAGTGGGCTCGGACCTTTAGTGGCGAAGGTTGGCCGGCCGACTCATATGCGAGTGAAATAGCCTCGACTATCCACTTGCTTAGCTCTGCTTAGATGTGGGTTTCCCTTTATTTGGAGACCCGAAACAGATGAACAACTGCTCAGATTTCCGCCACAGGGCAGCTCTGTGGACGTAAGCATCTAGTGCCCTCACTGGGCAGAGCAGATTCAATTTCTCCTGGTCTGAGTTCTGAAAGGGAGGCAGAGAGAAGGCCTGCAGCATTATAGGACCTGCCACTTTCGTGGGAACTTTGGGGACATATCCTTCTTTTGGAAATAGAAAAGCTTTCCCCATACCTGGCGCAAACTCAAGACAGGAGGGAGCAAAAGATAATGCTTGCAAATCCCCTACTCTCTTTAGAGAAGAAATAGCCAAGAGAAATAGTTTTTAGTGTGAGAAACTTCTCTGGCACCTCCTCAATAGGCTCAAAGGGGGCCAAAGCTAGACCTTCTAGCACTACGACCAGATCCCAGGTCAGCACCCTCGAGCGTGCTGCAGGCCTCAGCCTCAGTGTACCATGAAGAAAGCGAGTAACCCATGGGTGTTTTCCCACCGATGCACCATCCAGATGGACGTGATAGGCAGATATTGCCGTCATGTATACTTTCAAAGTGGACGGGGATAACCTTGAAGATAACTTTTCTTGCAGAAAATCTAGCACTGAGTTGACTTGGCAGTTGACTGGATTTAGAGAATGGTTGGAACACCATGTGACTAAGACTCTCCATTTAAGGGCATACAGCCTCCTCGTTGAAGGAGCTCTGGAGTGCAACATGGTCTCAACTACCTCGGCAGAGAGACCTGAGTCTACGAACTGATCCCCCTCAGGGGCCAAGCCCACAGTTTCCATAACTCCGGCCTCGGGTGCAGGCTTGACCCCAACGCCTGGGAGAGAAGGTCCCTCCTGATCGGAATCTCCCACGGGGAACCCTCGAGAAGAGACACAATGTCCGATAGCCATTCTCGGCCCAGCCAGAACGGGGCTATTAGTAACAGACGGACCACGTCCCGGCATACTCTCTCCAGCACTCCTGGTAGCAACGCCAGAGGGGGAAAGGCGTACAGATGCAGCCTCGGCCACGTCTGCACCATGGCATCCAACCCCAGAGGGGCTGGATGTATGAGGGAATAAAATAGGGGACAGTGCGTTGTCTCTTGAGATGCAAACAGATCCACCTGAGCCTGACCAAAGTGGCTCCATAGGAGTTCCACAACCTCGGGGTGGAGTCACCAACCCCCCCGGCACCACTTCCTGCCTCGACAGGGAGTCTGCCGTCGTATTCAAGTACCCCGGAATGTACACTACTCGAACCGATAGCAACTTGCCCTGGGCCCAAACTAGAACTCGATGTGCCAGCTTCCACAGCCGGCACGAGCGTAGACCCCCCTGGCGATTTATATAGGAGACCACCGATGTATTGTGTGTGCGAACCAACACATGATGGCCCCTCAGGTCTGGGAGAAAGTGCCTGAGTGCCAGGAACACGGCCATCAGCTCCAGCTGGTTTATGTGCCAGGAGAGCTGATGGTCGCTCCATAGACCCTGAGCTGAGCGACCACTCATGGTCGCCCCCCAGCCGGTGAGAGATGCATCCGTCGTTAGCGTTAAGCGACGACAAGGAGCTCCCAGCACCGGACCCTGGGACAAGAACCAAGGATCTTTCCACATGACTAAGGCATGTAGGCATCGCCGTGTGACCTTGATCATGCGAAACGGATTTTCCCTTGGGGAGAATCCCTTGGTCTTGAGCCACCACTGTAGGGGTCTCATGTACAGCAGGCCAAAAGGTAATGTTGGACTCTGCTGCCATCAAACCCAGCAGTCTCTGGAACTGCTTCACAGTGAGTGACTGGCCTAGCTTTATCCTGGTCACGGAGTCTAGGATCGATTTCACCCTGGCGGGTGCCAGGCATACCCTCATGGTGTTCGTGTCCCAAACTACGCAGAGAAAAGTGGTACTCTGTTGTGGAGATAGCAGACTTTTCTTTGCGTTTAACCTCAACCCCAACGCCTTCATATGAGCGAGCACAGCATCTCGATGCTGAGCCGCTAGATGTTCTGACTCTGCTAAGATTAGCCAGTCGTCTATGTAGTTTAGAACGCGGATGCCCTGGAGTCTCAGAGGAGCCAAAGCTGCATCCCTGCATTTTGTGAAGGTGCGGGGTGATAATGCTAGGCCTAATGGAAGAACCTGATATTGGAATGCTTCGCCCCCGAAAGCAAACCTGAGGAACTTCCTGTGTTGAGGAAGGATGGAGACATGAAAGTACGCGTCTTTTAGGTCTATTGTGACACACTAGTCCTCGGACCTGATCTGACACATGATCTGTTTTAGAGTGAGCATTTTGAACCTTCTTTACTTCTTTACTTTAGACCTGCGGTCGCCGGGGACTGCTGCGCCCTGAAGCATCCGAGGTGGCAGGGTTGGCAGAACGGCCCCCTGATGGCACAGAGAGGAGACGGGTGCCCAGGCACACCGCTTCCCCTCGGAGGGGACTGCCATCACATCTTTGGCGTCAGGACTTCTTTGCCGAGGCCTTCCTAGAGATGATAACAGTCCTCAGATCTGCTCTACCTCGGGAAGACCTCGGCTGAGATCGCTGTCCCAGCCCCCAGTCTCTCTGTGGGGGAGCGCGGGTAGCAACACTCTCTCTTTGTTGCGCTCTGTAAGAGGAGGACACACTCGGCTGGGGCTGCTCCTGCCCAGCAGCCCCAGAGACATGAGATTTTCTGGGGAGGAATTTCTGAAATGCAGCTGCCTGCTTTTTAGCGTCTTGAAATCTTTCGACCACTGTGTTGACTGAGTCACCGAAAAGGCCAGCAAGGGAGATAGGAGAGTCTAAAAGGAACCTCTTGTCTTTTTCTGTGATATCTGACAGATTTAGCCATAAATGTCTCTCCGTGGCCACCAGGGCTGCCATAGAACGGTCGATGGATTTGGCCGTCTCCTTGGTGGCCCGAAGAGACAAATCAGCAGCTCTCCTGATTTCTGCTATGGTTTCCCTCCCCACTTCTTCACAATCATCATCTATATCTTTCAACAGGTCGGCTTGATAGGCTTGTCAAATCAAAATCAAATCAAATCAAATCACTTTATTGTCACTCTACCATATGCACAAGTGCAACAGTAGGTGAAATTCTTAGGTGCAGTCCGAGCAACATAGCAGTCATGACATGACATGTACAACATTTAAGCAACAACAGATTACACATCTGATGCGCACACAATTACTCACAGCACAGTATACACTACAATAAACAATAAATAATTTACACAATGTGAGTGTAGTTCTCACAGCTTTAAACAATATACACATACTTACAATATACATATACTTTAAACAATATACACTAAACATACATTAAACAATAACAGTATACATTAAGCTATAGTAATAATATACAATGTACAGTATACAATATGTTCACAAATTGAATTCCAAAGTGCAATAGATGCTGTATGATAAATAAATGTGTATATAATGTGTGTGTATCTACAGTGGGTTGTGCTGAGTGATATTCTGTCCAGTGTGTGTTATGATACTGATGGATCAAGAGTTAAGTAGTCTGATTGCTTGTGGGAAGAAGCTATTTTGGAGTCGGCTGGTGCGTGTTCTGATGCTGCGGTACCGTCTGCCTGATGGCAGCAGTGAGAGCAGCCCATGGTTCGGGTGGCTAGAGTCTCTGATGATCCTCTGAGCTCTCTTCACACACCGCCTAGCGTAAATGTCCTGGAGGGAGGGAAGCTCACCTCCGATGATGCAGCTGGCCGTGCGCACTACCCTTTGCAGGGCCTTGTGGTTGCGGGCGGTACTGTTGCCGTACCAGGTGGTGATGCAGCCAGTCAGCAGGCTCTCTATAGTGCAGGTGTAGAAGCGTGTGAGGATGTGGCGGTTCATTCCAAACCTCCTCAGCCGTCGCAGGAAGAAAAGGCGCTGATGAGCCTTCTTCACAACGGCCTCAGTGTGGACGGACCATGAGAGTTCCTCTGTGATGTGGACACCGAGGAACTTGAAGCTGCTGACTCTCTCCACCGGTGCTCCATTGATGGTGATGGGGCGGTGTTCTCTCTCATTCCTCCTGAAGTTGACCACCAGCTCCTTGGTCTTGCTGACGTTGAGGGAGAGGTTGTGCTCCTGACACCATCGTGTCAGAGTGTGCACCTCCTCTCTGTAGGCCGTTTCATCATTGTCGGTGATAAGACCTACCACCGTCGTGTAACACCGCCATAGTGTGTAAACATGCGGCTGCCTGACCTGCTGCTGAGTATGCCCTGCCCACTAAAGCTGACATTGTTCTAACCGGCTTAGTGGGCAGCTGCAGGGCTTTCAGCGACGATGCAGACTCGGGGGAGAGATAGCTCGCGAGCGTCTCTTCCACCCGAGGCATCGCCGCATAACCATGTTGCTTCAACCCCACGATGTTTGAATATGCAGATGTAGTGGGGTTGAATGGTCGAAATGATGCGGGTTTAATCCACGATCTCGACACCTCGGTGTGGAGATCGGGAAAAAACGGCAAGCCCCTCTTTGGAGGTTGTGATCTGGATGGAAGAAAGCGCTTGTCTAATTTACTGGGCTGACGGGCTTCCTGCTTCTCGGCTGGCCAGTCTATCTGCAACGTGGCAACAGCGCGAGTCACAACCTCCATGAGCTCCTCTTGAGCATGTGAATGAGGTGGCGAAACTTCATCTAAATAATCCAGGCTCTCAACATCCAGTTCTGAGGAACTGGAATGCTGATGCACCTGCGCTTCAGCGCGAGCAGAAGAAACCGCAGAGCGTGCTTCTAACTCGGCAACTGAAGCGTCGGCTCTAACGGATAAAGGCAGAGATAGGGGATCACCCGTCATCTCTTTTCTGGGGTTTTCTCAGCAGTGTTGTAACATAAGAACCTCCAAACATTATCAAAATCTATTTTCTTCTTTTTCCCCCCTCTTTGCCATTACTTTTAAGTATGCCACTTAGATGTGAAACCATTAAAAATGCCTTCAGTTTGTAAGGGGTTTACAGTGACAGTCAACAGAGAGCTTACATATCACACTTACAAGCTTGAATGATCAGGATCAGCCGATCATAATGACAAGAAATCCTGACCTGAGCATCCCTAGTGTATACCCACTGGCAGTGGACTTTGCAGTGTGTACTCTAGAGGGTGTGCGTGTACTGATGATCTCTCAGAAACTCTCAGCAGTCAGCATGGCAAACATCAGCAGGACGGCGGATGGCATACTCTGATATCACCTCTGCGACCATGGGAATGGAAATTCTCCCCGGTGGCTTGAAAACTCACACTGCAGCGTTAGTCTGCCCCCTGATCCTGCCTGCTCATGCAGTCAGACGTTAAAACACACTTTGATAAAAGGGGCCCTGACCAAAAACTTTGACCCTTGTTATTCTGAATGATGCTGTGGTCAGAGAGTGTGGGTACACTTCCCCATAATGTCTGATGTGAGGAATTCATATGGGACATAGTCACTGTAGTTATGTAATGTTTTTATTCATAAGCTGTGAGGTTTATATTTCCTGCTCTAAAATCTGTGTGTAAATAAATCAGAAATGACAACAGACTGTCTTTAAAAACACTCTTTTGTGCAGAACTTCTTCCTTCCACCACGGATTCACATCTTAAGTTGACAGTTTGACAGATGAACCCAAACCTCCGTTACTGATTCTTAAACGCCACTTTAAAGCGAGAGACAGAGGAACGCTGAGTCGCTTCATTGAAGTTTATTGACTTATGTAGAGTAGAGCATTATGAGAGAGAGATTAACTAAACGAGTGCATTACCTGCATCTGATATAGCATTCATTCTTCAGGTCCATGTCCATAATATTATAGCCACTAAAAAATCTGTTTGAATGTCCGATGAGGAAAGCGATATCTTTTTCTCCTTTTGTGTCCCTTTAATAGATTGACACGCTGAACAACTTCCTTGTTACAACCAGTCACTCAAAATCTGAGAAAGCATCTGAACTAATATAGGTGCTATGTTTATCTATGAGTCACATATTTGAGGTCTAAATAACTCCATTCTCGACTAAAAAACCTGTTAAAACTACATTTCGTGACACAACAACAGTAGTATTTTTTAAAACTTCGTGACAGTCGCCGCAAGCAGAGTGATGCAAACGGTGATTGCAAATTCCCTCCAGATAAACACATAAGGTTTTATTACAGCATTGATAAAAGATATTACCATTAAAAAAGCATCATCTTCTACCTGTGACACATCACAAGCAATAACAAGAGTTTAAAAATACCAACCAAACTGTGTTGTGTTGAAATGTTGCTGTAGCTGATGGTTCAGTGATGCTATTTAATACTGTTCAACTTCCTGTGTTTCCAAGTGTGTTTACATACTACACTCAGAGAAGAAACGCAGTGTAAAGAGCGCCAAAGTAAATTTGGAAAAGGAGAGTTGAGATATTTCCTCCTCATGTGTGTGTTTTCAGCGGAATGAACCCTGCAGGAGCTCAAAGCGTTTCAGTGTTGACTGATGAACACACAAAAACCACAAATTATCATTGGAGTAATGTGTGGCCTGGCCGGTGAGGAGATTTGCTGAACCTGTCTGTCACATATTCATGGATGAGCGCTGTTAATGGCCTGAGCTAGGCTGAACATGACTATTAGACATCATATCCCAAACCAGACTACAGCTGCAACAAGGCCACATGCTGAACCTGCACACTCACGGCTGCAGTTAGAGAAGGAAAAATATGAGCAAATTTCACACTTTTACAACTTTAGGCACACTAATGTACACTTAGTGTTGCTTAACTCTGAATTCTGTGAATGCCACTTTACGATGAATGCTTCTCCTTCTTGTGTGATTTGTGCTGTTGTACATGCAGGACAATGAAAATGCCAGCACACTCTGTCTTTTGAGTCACTTACTGAAGCCCTCTGAACGGCCTTGGCTGAGTAGTTTTCTTCTTATCCTTCAGACGTCCTTCACTTTGATAAGATTGCTATAATTTGTTGCAAAAGGTAAACACTCCTTTAGACACAGCGTTCACAAAATTCCTTTCTGGGCCATTTACATATGTGCAAATTAATTGGATACAAATCAGATTTTTTGCTGGAGGGTGAATGGAAGACTGTGAGGACTCAATGGAAGACCGTGGGCCATGTTAAAAGTTCATAAGAACAATCTCAATAAAATAAAAAATGAACAAACACAATTAAGCAGAAAAATAAGATTGGACACTTACAATGTCAATTTTTTTGCTTCTCAAGTAAAATTTGTATTTTTCTAAACAAATGTTTAGATATTTGTACTGGAAAACAAGACAAATACAGTATATGCTGTGTACTTGATTGAGTTCAGTATTAATATTTCTGTAGTGTTGCAGTGTTCATCGAGGCCAATTGATTTGTACATTATAATGAACACATTTTCTTAGCAGAACTTTTAAGACACAGGGTAAATGATAAATAATTGATACTTAAATCCAATATTTCATGTCTATGTATTTGCCCATGTCAGGGTCCTGATCAGCCTATTTATTTTGGGATAATGATCGGCTGACTGTACATTATCCCTTACTAAACCTTTACTTTTGGGTTCAGGTTTTCTATGATATGTTGTGCACTACACTTGCAATGTTACACATACCATAAAAAGTTGGATTTACAAAACGCAAGAAACAGTGAAACAAGCACTCCAAAGCTGTTCACATGCATTGATCATAACAGCTCTTATATCGCATAACTGGAGCTGAATTGAACTTCCTCTTATGGCTCCGAAATTATGGTGAGGGTCAACATGAAATGTTTGAAGTACAGCATTTATAGTTCCAAGCTATTTTTCTCCCACAGTCATTTGCGATTCTTCTGTTTACAGCACCTAATGGTCGACGATCACTAGGACTCACATTAGAAGTAGCCAAGCCAAGACATGCTTGATGTGTTAAACATGAATGGACACTACTATATCTTGTGCTGGTAACATGAGTGGCATAACTGCGGGTTTAAAGGACACACGCACACACAGATAGCAGGAGCTGTATGGGCGACCGTGTCAGATTGATGGGGGCCCTGAGAGAACAGTGTTTACACGGGGCCGGTTAATGTCAGCTTTGAGGGCAGCCGCGGTTTCTGACTGGGAGTCCCATCTCTGCAGACAGTCTGTGAACTGTTCGTCTCATTCATTAATCATCCAGCTAATTTGTTTTTGCACGGCCTCACTGACACAGAGTGGCTATTATTACAGTGGCAGCGGTGCAGTCGAGCGCTCGTCCTTACAATACTTGCAGCAGGAGCCATGAACGCGACCGTCAGCGTCCCACGGTCAACTTTGATAGGTGTGTACATGAGACTGTGGTCATGTGTGTATGTGAGCTACCGGCCTGATGGACGTTGTATGAACAAATTCAAACACCTGTCACATGGATAGCTTCATCCGTTGACAAGCCGAGGGGTGACAGATATTGAATTTCTGGAAATCAGTTCTGTATCCAATTATGTCCAAAAGCCCACAAAGGCTCGGCCAACACAGCGGATCCAAGGAAAATAAATTCACCTTAATAATTGTGTGTATTGGCCTGCTTAAGAACTGTTGCTTTGACTAGTTTTAACTGAAAAATAAAAGAAAACAGGAAATTAGTGTTTTGACTCCAGACAGAATAAAACGAGCACAGGACTGAACATTTCATTTGGAGGGGCTTTGTTCATTTGGGGTTGAAAACCTGAATAATCACACATTGAAATCAATAAATAAAGAATGAAACTCAATTTATGCTGTATCATCTTGAATCATCTTGTTCATGTCATTTAATTTGCTTACAAAGTCTGCTGGTACAAAAAGCACACTTCTCAATTCTAGAAAGAGCGTAACAGTTTTAAGTTCTTAAGGCTTTTGCACAGATTTTTGCTGAGGTTGGCAGTCTGGACGCACCAACAGTTGCCTAAACACCCGTTTACACCACCGTTAACAATAACTACATAAAGATAATAATATAGGTATAGGGCTCTATTTTACCGATCTGAGCACATGGTCTGCAGGTGCACTTAGGGCATGTCCGAATCCACTTTTACTAGTTTAACGACGAGAAAAACGAACGCCGTGCCTGGCACATGGTCCAAAAGGGTTGTACCTAGTCTTTGTGTTTTTGGTGTAACGTGCAATAAACCAATCAGAGTCTCATCTCCCATTACCTTTAAAAGCCAGTTGTGCTCACACCATCCATCATAAAAGTGCATCCATCTATTATAAAAGTGCATTTATCCATTATAAAAGTGCATCCATCCATTATAAAAGTGCATCTATCCATTATAAAAGTGCATCCATCCATTATAAAAGTGCGTCTATCCATCATATAACTGCTCCACATGGCTCCGGGGGGTTAAGAAATGCCTTCTGAAGCGAAGTGGTGCATTTGTGTAAGAAAAATATCCATATTTAAAACTTTATAGACTAAAATAACTAACTTCCGGCGGATAGCCGCACGCAAGTCGACTTGACAAAGAGTAACCCTTACCTTTGACGCACGCTTATTGACGAACACAGAAGCGCAGAGGATAGAGCAAAACAAAACACTAGTCATGAATTAGAGTCTAAAATGAGAATTTTTTAAGAGAAATGCCTGAGGATTTCGATATAAGAGAAGAGGCGCTTGAGTTTGTTGCCCAGCGCTATCCGCTATACACTGTGTTGCTATAGGATTTAAGCCATAATATTTATCTGTAAGTACAGTATCATCAGTGCCTGTTGATGTCAATGTTTAGAGGTGCTGCGTCATGACTTTGTAAAAGTGGAATAACATTGTTCACATGTTTCACTTAAACTCAAATAATACAAGCACACACATGAACAAGGACACTTGGACATCACTTTCCATGCCAAATGGGATTATACAAAGAATAGTGAAGTATTTAAAGGAAATAACCTTGTCTTTATTGGAGTTGGAGGAGTGTGTCAAAAAGCTCTCATATTTCAACCCTTGGAAGCCTCTCTGCCCTAAAAACAAGTTCAGATAAACTTAAACTGAGCCAAATACCTCAAAAGCACATGGTAATGTCATCATCATTAACAAAGGACACGACTTGAAGAAATGACTGTGCAGAAGACATTTGGACACAATGAAAGATTTACCCAATTTCAAACCGAGATTATTCACACATCGATGTGATAGTGATGAAATGTCCTCAATAAATCACAAATGTATCATGGTTTAACAGTGTAGAACCGTGTTTAGGGTCTCAGAAAGATGATTTTTAAACTGCTCAGATATTCTGCTAATCATCTCAGTGTCTGTGTGTGTGTGTTTTTTTTTTTGTTGGTCTGAATAAATAAGGACATCATTTTAATTATTGGGAAATATCTCTTTAAATACATTTGTTGAGATTCAGAATCTCTCAGTAGCCCTCTCCATGCTTAAAGATATGACCATTAGCAATAAAAAATGACCTTCTCATTTGTGTTCTCATTCTTTGTATTACCATTTGTCATGATGTTCCTTCTCTAAGTATTGAATGCATTAATTAATAACATCCTCCTGGAATATTCTTACTGGTGTAACCCCCACAGCTGGATCTCACACTTGGATCATCCCTCATCTCTTCAGACACCTGTTGCCTCCGACTGTTGGTTTACATTTAAGGTTGGAAAGGCCCATCCTCCTTGCAAACAGCACCAAATGTAAAGCCAGGGTGCAAGTGTAAGGATCCCGAGCTCCAAGTCTCCATCAATTGGGTGGAAACGTGAAAGAGGGACCACACAAAAAGAAGTCTTTATTAGTGGATAATCTACCCCTTTTTGGAGTTATGCAAAAATGTAGGTAGAGACAGGTTTTTACAATGAGCCTATGTTGAATGTAAAGCAATTGTTCGGGTACAACCTATAGAAGAGGGGAACCATAGGAGATTTCCAATCGGGTAGTTATAGGAAGTCAATTATAGGAACTAGATAACTATTTAGGGTATTTTTCCTGGTTGCATTCACTGTCATTTAAGGGTGGCATTCAACAACTGGAGGATGGCGGATGCTGTGACTGTGTATGTGTTTTTGTTGTGTCATGTTTCATGACGGAGATGGAATGTAGACGTATACAGTTGAAAGAGTAAAAGGGAGTGGCTTAGAGACGAAATCTCAGTATGAAAACGTTCCTCCAGTGCAAAAGCCCCTCATGACTCCAATGGATCCATTGTGTGGATGGCAGTACTCACCCATAAATAGACCCCTTGGGTGTGGGCTTATTTGGGGGATGGGGTGACAAAATAGAATGTCAGTTAAAAAAAAAATAATAATAATTTAGCTAGAGGAATCATTTTACTAGGTGGTCATTCAGCAGTGGCTAATATCAATGGATCCTGTCCATCCAGTAGTGATTTGTGGGAACTGTGTCATATCTAGTTTCTTAACAGTATTGCAACCAGTTACTCTGTGGGGGTTCAGTATAATCAATAATTAATCATTAATAGTGTTATTTATTTATTTATTTAATTTTCAAATACTGCTGTCACATCACTGCTTTTGGTAAATTATGTTTTTTTTTTTTTTATTATTAGTGGCATTTTCTCATTTTACCCTTTCTTTGGGTGTAAATTGATCTGTTCAAATGCTGTTTAGCTATGTTATCTTAATTAAGATGTCATTCTACTGCATAAAATACTGCCCTGGTTTAAAAGATAAAAAAAACAAAAAAAACAAGTTACCATCTGTATAACATGTTATTGCTGCTGAGAGCATGTTGCGTGTGCTGACTGTCATAACGTCTTTCACACCTACTCACATCACACTAAAGTATATCAGGCACCAAATAAATCCCTTAGGAAAGAAAACACATCAGCGTGATGTATGGCTGGTAATGAATATGAGCCGGGAAGTCAGCCTCGACACAGGAAGCAGTAATTAGGGATTAATTGTTGGTGTGCTGTTAAACGTGGATTGTGTAAAAGGCAGTGAATTGTAATTAGCTGAGATGATTGTGTCCAGTGATGGGCTCTGAACACAGGAGAGCTCTGCAAACTGTTTTCATTCAAAATAACACACCCGAGACAAAATGACTGCAATTTACACTCAACATGATTTCAACCCATGCATACAGCCAAAGGTTTATCATTATCACTGAGAGATATTACTTGATTGTATAATTAATTAGTGTGCAACCATTTAACTCAAGTCAGACTAATAGAAAACCAACACACTTGGCAAAGGATGTTTTCCCTGGTGAATTTATCTACTATGTCCAACTGGGTTCACACTGTACGATTTTGGCAACGATTCGGCATTTTGAGAACCATAAACGATTCCTCTGATCCTGGGTCAAAATCTGAACACTTTTTATTTTTATTTAGGAATTCTTTTATGTACATACAATGGATATAAAAAGTTTGCACACCCCTGGTTTTTGTGGTGTAAAAAAATAAACAAAGATAAATCATATCAGTGTGCATGTTTAATATAAAAATTACAACCTATGCAGTGCCACTGAAAACCAAATTGACATTTCAGAGAGAGAGAGAGAGAGAGAAACTTGGAATAACTAACTGCATAAGTGTGCACACCCCTGAATTAATACTTAGTTGAAGGGGGTGCAGGGGGGTCTAATTAGCCTGGATGCCAGACAAACTTAGCCCCGCCCACAAAAATTTTTGCACGGGCAGTTCGGTCTGGAATTGATCCGTAGAGAAGTAATTATGCCCGAACAGAAACTGTTCGGACCAATGAAATTGTCAGGGCGGGCTTTAGACGATGATGGACAGATGATAAACAGTAACGTAATCATCCACGTCATCAAAGGCGCTTGGGTTGAATTTGTTCTAATCCTAAACGGAGAACTTGTTAGTATTCGTTCACCTTTACTATTTCTCTCAGAAATGATGATGGTGTTGGTAAGTACTCTGTGTATCCTTAAATTATTTTTTTACAACACCGGCAAAGATCGTTTACACTCATCTTCTTCTTCTAACGTTAGGCTACTTATTCCGGGCGTGCGTGCAGGGTTGCCAAGTTTTTACAACAGAACCCGCCCAATTGCTAACGTTACTCAAAACTAGCCAAAAACAAGCCCAATAGCTTCCCGGGGGGGTTCTCCGGGAAAAATGGCATTTGTGGGGTAAAATATGTGTTATTTTGGTTGGACTGGCTGCTAAATTTCGCATTCCTGGGTCTGTATATCACATAATTGGGGTCGCTTCAACCCGCGGACTTGGCAACACAGTGCAGTTGAGTTCTGTTGACATTTGACAACTAACGTTAAGCGTCGCTCTGTTGCTCTGATTGGTTGTAGGTCTATCCAATTGAGGTCTTTCCTGGTTCGGTTTAAACACGCCCCATAATCGCAGCCCAACGGAGCAGTATCAGACTCAATTTCTGACTAAAATTGAGTATGACAACGTCAGGCTAGGGTCTAATGCTTAGGGACTTATTGACACTGTTAAAGAGTTGATTCTCATGATAAAAATGGACAAAATGTAAAAAACAAAAAAACACAACGACTTGGACATATGTCAGAGTTCTGTGCCAAATACACTTTGAAGTTTCAGAACGTTTTTTTGCGAGTATAACCCTGTATAATGTCATAAAGGGTGGAATTCCTTGTATGGGCACTTCTCCCGGATGAGTGCGCACACACACAAGTCAAGTCAACTTTATTTATATAGCGCTTTTAACAATGCAGATTGTTTCAAAGCAGCTTTACAGTGTTAAACAGCAAAATAATGCAACAGAATTTGATTCAGTCGTGTAGCCATTCCGGAGAAAACGGTGATGTCATCAGTTCATTTCAATTATCATACAGTGACAGTGTGGGCTTTAGATCAGTAATTAGATCAGTAATTTAATTTATATGGTTAATTTGGTTTGATAATTAGATTTATTTGGATATTTAGTTGAAAAAATTAAGAAAAATGTTTGTGGCCCCAACACACACACACCAACCAGAGCAAGAGCAGGAGCGTGTTCATCCACGAGCTTCGTTTGGGTTACGATAGCCGTCGGCGGTGCTGGCATTGTGTTTTTAGACACGAGATCAACAATGTCACTAAAGAAGTGTGTTTCTAGTGTGAGAGAAAGATCACCTTGTTCAGCTTTCCAAATAACCCAGCGTTAAGGGAACAGTGGATGCAGTTTGTGTTTCCGGAGTTCTGCAAGTGTGTGTGTTTGTTCCCGGTCATGAGTGGAAACCGCAGGCGGTGAGTGAACTGCATCAAATGTGTGTGTGTTTTGTTGGCGCGCAAGTGCAATGTGAACAACACCAACGTATAGTGAATCAAGAGTTATCCAGGGATAATGCCATGATGTATGTGTGTGTGTTTGTGTGTGTGTGTGACTCTTTAGCTCCGCCCACTGCATGCCTCCACATGCTCGGCTGTTTTCGGTACAGCATATCTGTCTTTATAAATATGATAAAACTAAAGACTCTTGGGAGATATGAAGGATCAACACTACTCTATAGATACTCAAGATTAACTGTGAGAGACCTGACAGAAACTGTGTGTTATGACTAGGGATGCACCGATACCACTTTTTTTCAGACCAAGTACAAGTACAAGTACTTACATTTGGGTACTTGCTGATACCGAGTACTGATACAAGTACTTTATACCATTATAGTTCTTCTAACAATGTTTTATTTTCATCAGATGTTTTTCACTTTCTGACTGTAACAAAGTAAATACAAAAATTAATGCTGTTGCTGACATTTTAACATTCAACTTGGTGTTTTCCTGAACAAACATGGCACTGCTGCCCATTTCACATAAATGTAACCTGTAGCATTCAGTGGATTCCAGTACCACACAATATAGTAGCAGAACAACTGAATTAAATTATTATATGTTATCTTAGCCATACAGCCCTTTTCGGAAAAGTGAGAGGCAGGTTATTTTTGATGAAAGGAAGCTTCTCTGCATTATCAGCTATGAGCCGGTTTCTGTTTTCATCTGCAATGTGTGACACTGAGCTAGGGATGTGCGAGACTAGTCGATTAAACGTTAGTGCTGCTGCAAGACGACTTGGAAAATACTAGTCGTTTACATTTTTTGGGCACATTTAAGGTTTTGCTTTAAATATATATATTCTTTTACAAAGGCTATGTTTAAATTACTGTCGTGTTAATGTTATATCTTGAAATTAATATATTATTTTGAAAAGTGTATATCTGCAGCAAAACAAAATCATTTAATTTTACCTCAGGTTTTGCATGCGTTGGTTTTCTCTGGCGCTCGCGGAGGCTTCAGATAAATCTCCACTCGGGTGAAGGAGGATTTTGAAAGCTTACACAAAACTTTTCCATTTTCTTCCATGTCATGTCAAACTAGTATAATAATTAAGCTTGCTTTGGCTTGTTATACTACTGGGGTTAGGCTAGTCATTGCGCACATCCCTACTAAACAGCCTTTCACTTTCAGCACTCACTAGCGAGAGGTCTCTGCCTCACGAGCGGTTAAGCTGGGTTTATACTCGCCGCGTCCACACTAGCGCTCGGGTGAGCACGGAAAAATGGCGGTGTGCGGGTGTGCACGCCGAATTATTATGTAACTTTCCGCGCGGCTCCGCATCCGAAGATGCGTTGCTATAAAGTGGTATTGGGTGCGGTTGTATCGGGGTAGTTTTACGAGTACAAGTACGAGTACTTGACAACAGTATCGGACCGACACCTGAGTACTGGTATCGGTATATCCCTAGTTATGACCCTTTAATTGTACTACAGCACTCAGTCTTATCAGCTTGTCACATCTTGACATAGGAATATTTTCCCACTCTTAAGTCTAAATCTTAAATCTAAAAGTTGCTCCTAATATGGAAATTTAGGAGCAACTCTTAAAAATTAGGGGCGTGTTTCTCCTAATTTTAAGACTCACAAAGCATTTTAATTCTTAAAGTAGCTTCCGAGTACCTCAGGACCTCTAAATCCCTAAGAGAAATGATTCAAAGCATGACTGCTGTTGTCAATCTGAGTCACAACCAAGTAAATATATTGGAATATTACAATGACATCAACCTTTTAAAAAGGGATTAAGTGAATCGCAAAGGTGTTTTCTTAGTTTTAAACTGTAGTTTTCCTTTCTTTGTCTTATCCTCGGTGGTTCTGTATTGTTCTTCAATATATTTTCATGTGATATAAATATATTTACATAAATGTTTAATTGATTAGGGTAAGCTAAATAGAAACTGAATATATATATATATATATATATATATATATATATATATATATATATATATATATATATATATATATATATATATATATATATATATATAAAATTATTACTTTCTTTTCTTTTTTTTCTTCAGTTTTTAGATTTTAGAAATACATGTAATTGTAATGTCTAGTGTGTTGGTTCTCCATTAATATATTCCCACTCACCGCTGACTATTTATTAATTACGATCATTCATAACGATAATTTTTCACTTCAAAACCAGACACTGCAAAAACTGTCATTTAAGAGACATCAAGGCAATTTCCAAATAAACATAGAGTGCACATAATATATGTGCGAAATTATAGTATGTTTTCCTATTAGATATACTATTTCCTATTAAAATAATTAGGGGGAAAATATAATTTGAATGGACATGAAATGTACCCTAAATTGTAGAATGACTCTTACGTTTGTATGCCAAACACACACACACACACACACACACACACACACACACACACACACACACACACACACACACACACACACACACACACACACACACACACACACACACACACACACACACACACACACACACACACACACACACACACACACACACTATGTCTGATGTGTTGTAATGCTTGTTCAGGCCAGAGGCCAAATACAGAATGCCGAGAGCTGCTGTATCCATCACAGCATGATTAGCTGTCTGAGACGTATCGTGTGATGCTAGTCCAGTAGATCATACTGCAATGGCTTCTACTCTTGGCTAGGCTTTGGTGATGAACTACAGAGTTGGCTCATGTAAAGCATAGCCCTAGAAACCCCAAAGTCATGGGTCAATTCCTTCAGAGCACATGTACTGATAATGTATATGTGTCCAGATAATCTGCATTTGGCAGGAAACTGAAGTCAGTGTAAAGTGTATATGGTGCAGAGGGAGATGCTGTGCTGCTGGTGTCTAGAAAGCATGTCGGCGCCCTGTGACTGCAATATCCAACTCAGACGGCACACCACATGAGCTTCACTATTTGCACTCCCATAGAGTTGCCTGTGCCCACTGCAGACCGTGGAGACTGGCCTGCCATGATAGATGAGCCCGGAAGAGGTTGAGATGGTTCAGTGCCCCAGAGCCCGGATAGAGTTTGACCAGGTGTGTGAACCGGCAACATCTTGCGTCGTGGAGGGAGTACTTGTGGAGCTTGAGGGCTGGGAAAGGAGCCCCGCAACCACTCCGCCACAGTGGAGGAGATGGTGAGGACCTCTCGTGGATATTTTGAGGAACTGCTTGAATTTTTTGGGGAGAATTTGATTGACTTTGAGGTTTCTCCAGCCTCTCCTGTGTCTCCAGCGCTCCGTCTCACCAGGATGCCCACCCAGCCATCCTGGGGCAGTTTGTGGCCTAATGGTTAGAGAGTCGGACTTGTAACGGAAGGTTGCGGGTTCGAGTCTCAGGTCTGGCAGGAATTGTCAGTGGTGGGAGTGAATAACCAGCGCCCTCCTCCACCCTCAATACCATGACTGAGGTGAGACCCTTGAGCAAGGCATCGAACCCCCAACTGCTCCCCGCAGCAATATGGCTGCCCACTGCTCCGGGTGTGTGTTCACGGTGTGTGTGTGTTCACTACTGTGTGTATGCAATTGTCACTTCACTTCACTTGGTGTTGAGTGAAGTGACGTGTGGCCAAGTATGGTGACCCATACTTGGATTTGTGCTCTGCATCTAACCCATCCAATTGCCTTCACTTCTCCCACCTCCTCAATCAGCCAGTTCCTCAGTCCTGCCTTCGCTGCTGTCCTTCAGCCCCTCTGTTCCCGTCCTGTGTCCTCAGTCCACCAGCTCCATCTGCCGTGGAGGATCCCCTTGCTCCTGGCTCCTCAGTCCACCAGCTCCATCCGCTGTGGAGGATCCCCTTGCTCCTGGCTCCTCAGTCCACCAGCTCCATCCGCCGTGGAGGATCCCCTTGCTCCTGGCTCCTCCCTCCCTCGGCTCCAACGGAAACCTTCGGCCATACGGTTGCTCCTGGCTCCCTTGTCTCTCCAGCTCTGCCTTTGTCAGCCGTCGACCTGCCGGCACCTTCGGCCCCGTCTTGCTCTGTCTTCCCCCCGGCTATGCCTCCGTCCTCTGTCCCCCCAGCTGCGCCTCCGTCCTGCGGTCATATGTCTCCATCGTCGGTGGTGGTATCCTCGTTGATCGTCCCCAGGGTGTATTCCACTGAGTCGGCAACACCATGGGGTCTCGTCCTGGCTGGTCACTGGTGTTACACCTGGTTTCTCCTGTTCCTGGCTCCTCCCACCTTCCATACCTCCATGGACTGTTTCACGGTTCCTGGACTTAGTTTTTCTGTTGTTTGCTCCACACCCATCCAGAACCCCCTCCCTCCCTCCTCTATTGGACTTTGTTACAGCGCGATCCTCCTTTTCTGGGAGGGGGCGAACTGTTATATGTCTGCTGTTTTTCATTGTGACCTAGTTTTCCCCTGTCAGTCCTGATTAGTCATGTCTTTCACCTGTGCCCTGTTAATTAGCTCCCTCATGTGTTCTAGTAGTTATACTAGTATCTAGTAGTTTATTTCGGTCAGTGTCCGTCTACGTTAATGTTAACATGGTTTCTGTTTCCTGAGTTTTTGTTATTAAAGTTCCTGTTACCAGTTCTTCCTTGTCTTCGTGAATTTTCAGCACCACGTTATGTAACACAGGGAGCATTAAGCCACCAAAAAAATAAATGCTTTTCTTACTTTGTATTTTGTCTTGTTTCCAGTCCAAACATCTAAAAATTCTTAAAACTTGAAACACACTAGACAAGTAAAAAATATTGTCTTTTTGGGGAAAATAGCTCAAAATTAAGGGAGTTCTTCTTAAAATAAGCAAAATAATCTTAATTCAAACAGAAAAACAAGATTATTTTTCTTACCCTATTGGCAAGTTATTTTGCTTATTTTAAGCAAAAACTCACTTAATTAGGGGTTCAAGCCTGAAAGGCTGAAACCCTATTGTAATCTCTAAATTTCCCATGATACATCATTCTCCATTTAATCTGATAGGGCAGACCAAACTGTAAAACGTATAGACTTGAAACTTTCAGGGCTGTTAGTACTCACACCGGCTACCAGCGTCACCGAGGCACGCCCCGATCTGCCTGACGGGGGCGCTACAGCAAAAGTACGAAATTGCTCATAACTCCTAAACCGTTAGGCGTGGGCTCAAGTGTCTTATATCGTTGGAATCCTTGGCTCAAGACGGAATTTGGCTCAAATGCATGCTCCAAATTTTCTTTGGAGAGAGACTATCAATAATTATGAACAAAATTATATTTTTCAATTCATGGTCACTAAGGGGAACCAAAATGTTCAATGTGTCGGGGGCCACTTTTACTAAAATGACTATAACTTGTGAACAGAATGAGATATTTTCGCTAAACTCATGTCTATGAGCTGAAATGTCGGTCACATGACAAATTACGACGATTGGCCACTTGGTGGCGCTGTAAGCGGAAAAAAATGTCATGAAAATGGCTATAACCACGCCCAACCATTAATCTGACAATAAGTGGCATGCAGTGTCTTTGTCAAGGGTGCCATGATAGTTTATGAGAACATTGGTGTATCTCAAAAAACACAGTTTGCATCATCGGCACAATGCCTTGAAGGAGCCTAAGAAGAAGCCAGTATTTTTCACGAGAGTCACCTCCTTAAACTACTGAATCCTTGCCGAGTCCAACGATACCAAACATGGCAGGTTTTGCCTTATGGTTTGTGTAACAGTGTAATTTAGCGCTTACAAAACTTTTGCGATTATCTTTGAAACCGCTAGTCCGATCGATACAAAATCACCACAGGACATTTGATAACATAGGTCAATAGCTAAACAATAATGTCCAAATGTCAAAACTATGATAGGAAGTAAAATCCAATCAATGTTGCCCATTAGTCATTTTTGTACTCTCATAAATATACTGTAAGTGTCTATAACGGGGTGTCTGATCCTGCTCCTGGAGGGCCACTGTCATGCAGAATTTAGCTCCAACCCCAATTCAACACACCTGTACCATCAAGGTCTTATTAGGCATACTAGAAACTTTCAGACAGGGGTGTTGACCTGAATCTGTGGACACCTAAAAAAGTGGTGGAGATTGGGCAAGACGTGGTGCTATAACTGCCAATTTTTTTTTTACATTTTTATTTAAAAAATGATTCCTTAGTAAAGGGTCTTTTTTCATCTATGATCTAAGTTTATTTATTTATTTGAATCCCCATTAGCCAATACCTAGGCATTGGCTACTCTTCCTGAGGTCCCAACAAGTAAAAATACATTTCAATAAAAAGATCCATAACAATAAAAAGTCAATGAAACATACAAACCCAAAATTAATTTCAAATATCAAAATCAACAATTTACTATTGTGCAATTAAATCTTCCTTTAAAGATTGTTTACAACTTTTTTTAATTTTAAATTTTACCTCAAATATGTAATATGCAATGGTAAATCATTCCATATTTCCATTCCTCTATATGTCACAGTATGTTGTTTTACAGTAGTTTTCGAAACAAGAAATAAAAAACATCTCTTTGATGCATGCCTGGTGTTGAAATTATGACTAGTATTACTATAAAAAAGTTGACATTACAGGACATTAGGAACTCTCGACAAATGATTTCTTATAAAACAAAGCAGAGAGACAATCTTCAATTACCTTTAATTATTAATCTGAAATAGTTATTCTAATAGTATATCTGGCTTTGGTGAGTGACATTTCAGATATTACTCTGATTTATGGATCACCAAAATGCTTTTGGTTTTTGTCAAGTTTACAACCAACTTATTATTCTGTACCTACTTTTACCAATTGTAATCCCTCACCCAAAGCAGTAGACAACTGCTTAATTGATGTTGCAGTTAAATATAATGATGTTTCATCTGCATACATGACTGTCCATGCACACTTTAAAACAAGAGGAAGTTTATAGAAAATAGTCATGGTCCTGAACAACTTCCTTGAGGCACATCACATTTGCTCACAAACTACTGTTTCCAATACTTTGCTGAGAACCATTAGCAAACTGGCCCCACTTTATATTAGGTGGCCTTAAGTACTATGCACTTACATCAAAAAGTACAATGTACTTACTGTGTTCAAATTGTATTGATATTGAGGTGGGATACGGGTAGGGTTAGGGACAGGTGTGGTGGTGTGGGTAAGTTTAAGGGTAGGGTTAGGTGTAAGGGAAGTGTCAACAGTGTAATTACAAATGTAACTACAGAAATTAATTACAGATGTAATTACATGCAGGTATTTTTTTTAAATGTAAGTACAATGTAAAAACGCAATCTGAACACAATAAGTGCATTGTTTCAAATGATGAATTAAAATGTTAGTACATAGTAGTTAAGGCCACCTAATATAAAGTGGGTCCATTTTCGTTACTTAAATTCGTAATATGCAATTGACCTCCCAATCCTCCTTGCTCCCAGTTCTGTTGGCTGTACCCTTTGAATCTCTTATATGATGTTTTATAAGTTACTTTTGGTTTTCGAAGTGGTTACATGCTTGCTAAATAAAACACAATATATTTTCATGCATATGTGCTTGATGTTTTCCCAAAACAAGACAATAACTTTTGCTTGTTTGGTAAATGCTTCTTGATGTAAATTATTTTAGATGTTTGGACTGGAAACAAGACAAACATTGTAAGTACACATTTAAAAAAAAAAATTGCAGTGTAAAAAAATTTTGATTTTGAAAAAAAAAAAGAAGAAAATTAAGGATTTAAATGATTATGTCTTCATATTTTGTGAGTGCTACAAAAACTTTGTTTTTAAATAAATAGTTAGGGAGTTAATGTTTAATATTAATGTTTAATAGTTAAGTAGTTCATTATTAAATGAGGGGCCAGTAGGTTTTCTAAAACAACCCACCACTGGCTTGTCATGGCAGTAAGTTAATTTAACTTATTGTGAGGTTTGCATATTTCAGTCATTTCACTAAGGTCTAACACAGATTAATTGAGGGTGTGTGTTCACACTCGGCATGCTTGGTTGGATTAAAACAAACCTTGGTGTTATTGCTCTGTTAGTGCGGTTCATTTGAATAAGTGTGAACACACGCCATCTGAACCCTGGTGCACACAAAAATCAGCAGACGGAGATAGCTGAAAACATGGGTCTTGGTCCTCTTCCAAGACTAAATGTTTTTTTTGGGGAGGGGGGGGGGGGGGGTCATCATACAATCATACAAGTGTGAACACACCCTTAGTGCAGTGGTGTCCAAGTCTTGCTCCTAGGGGCCCATTATCCTGCAGCTCCAGTCCTAATGAAACACACCTGAAGCTGATCAAGACCTTCAGAATCACTAGAAACTTTCTGACAGGTGCGTTGAAGCTGAACTCTGGTCTGACGCTGGTTCCTCCAAGATGCAGAACTGGACTGATTTAGTGGTTCCGATGAAAAGTTTCAGAATATGTTTGTTTGGCTTGTCCATGGCGTGAACATTTCAAATGCTCCACTAGAGGGCAACACACACTTTGATATTAAGACTTTAACATAAAGAGGTCCATCATCCACCAGCTTCATGGCTGTCACTCTTTATACATTTAAATCCTCAAAGAAATGATAGAACTGAATCTTTTTTTTTTTATCTGTTCGTACTTACATAAGGAAGACTGAAAAGCCTTTCTGAGTCAGTGAGGCTGCATCCATGGAAGTTTAGTCTCTGAGAAGGCACTTCTTTTGAATACGAATTTGCAACCATTTCATGAGTATGTATCTATGTAGTATGAATGTAATCTGGACGTACTACATGTTGTCATTATCACGTGACACCAGTTGTGCGCTTCACAGCCATTCGCAAATCCTCTCCCATGGCCTCATGGGATAGTAAAGTGTTTATCGTATCCACAGACGAATCTCACCAGATGTAGTAGGTTATCTGGCTACTACAGTTTTATGAATACTATGAATTTGGACATACTCATCTCACCTACTGTTTTTTCATCTATCTGCTTTGATTCAGGGAAGGACTGTATGCATGCAGCCACCGTCGATCTGTACTCATTACGCTGGCTGTTGCCATGTATCATCTAATTTAGCTTAATTTGTTTAATAAGCAGCAATCTAGTGAGTGCAATGAATTGCCCTTGTTTCATTTTACAAAGCACATCAGTGCAGGCAGTTATCGAGGAGTGCAGACAAAAATATACCAACTAGCAGAATAAACACACAAAACTGGGGTTCGATCAACATTAAAGGCTCTACTACAATTATTTTTCCTTTTATTCATTTCATATCTTTTAGTAATATTTTAGTGCAGTTTTAGTTATGCAAAGATACTTATTGCTTATTGAACTTATTGCTCAAACGCGAATAGAGTGTCAAAAATGTGTCTACTGCGTCTAGTTGGACACTTGAACATTTTGAATACATTCGCGTGTCCAGAGCGAATTGGACACGCGTATAAAGCGAGCATTTGAAGCGAAATAGACGCGCGTTCAAGGCGCTCCAGGAGAAATGTGTCATAAAATACCACTCTGCCTCTTTTCTTATTCATTAAAAAAATAATAAAACATATAAAAAATTAAACATTAATAGCCACACAAATGTAGTCCAGGCAACGCACTACCTACATTATCTTCACTGCATATTTAAATATCCTAAAAAATTAAGTTATGAAAGTTCTCTTTGTCCTCAGTCAAAACGATTTGGCAGACAACAAATTATAGATTCATGACACCAAAGATCGCAGACAAGTTAGATCTACACAAGACGTCTCATGTTTAACCAATACAGAGACATCCGAGCCAGCTAATAAACATCAGAAGGACTGGCCGAGGAAAGGTTGCTCTCGCCGGGGTTAATGAGCGATGAGCACCCAGTGATCGCCTGGATCTCACAACTCCAAAAACGCAATATATATATTTTTTTTAAAAAGGCGCTCTCTTTATAAATAAACCACAGATTTGAGCTTTAAACAACTACATTCTCACCTGAAAAAGTCTTAAAACTAAATTTTGTGACACAATAACAGTAGTATTTTAAAATTATGCAGGGTTTCTCATCACATCACTTTACCACGTGACAGCAGCAAGCAGGCTCCTGATTGGTTAACGCATAGCGAATAGACACCAAAGTTCAGATTTTTCAACTTGGGAGTCAGACTCGAATTCGCTTCAAACGCGCGAATGCACAAAAAGCACCAAATAAAATCACTTGCGCGTATCGCGCAAGACGGTCGATTCGCGTCATTCTCGAATGAGCCGGAAACAGGACCTCCAGATACGCCGCAGGACCTCCAGATGTGCGTCAACGTGTCTACATTGAATTAACATTGAAATCACTCTCTCCAGATGCTCTATTCGTGTTTGATGTGAACGCAGCATTACAATGGCTACAGTAGTTTTAATATACGAACAGCAACTGGTATAAATTAATTCCTAAACCTCCTCCTACCCACAGGCACTCTGTATCTATGGACGTAGGTGAGCAAGAGCTGTGTGTGTAAACCTCAGTCCCCTGGCCTCAAGAGGCGCGCTAGCAACTGACGCTAGCAGCTCTGGTCTCCAGCGTCCTTGTTAGTGCCCATGCCAGAGATGCTGGTTCAAATCCTGCTGGTTACATTTGGTGTCGTGACCAGTGTTGGGCACGTTACTTTAAAAAAGTAATTAGTTATAGTTACTAGTTACTTCTTACAAATAGTAACTGAGTTAGTAACTGAGTTACATCATTATAAAAGTAACTAATTACCAGGGAAAGTAATTACTGCGTTACTTTTTTTTTGTCAAAAGTTCAAATATGTCAAATAACTTGGATGCCCCCAATTTAAATATGTTAAATGAATGAATTAGACACTAAACATTGTACATTAATGTACACTATTGTAATGTTGCTGTGGGACAATGTGAGAGACACCTATCAAATTCAATATATTGTAAATATTATCAGTAGACCTACTATAGTGTAAATATTATCAGTACTTTACTACTCCTCTGGTAGTGGAGCTCACGTTATCGCCTGGGTTTTTAGCCGCTCATTTTGTGGCTGTGATGATGTGGGGCTTCATTAGATTAGAATTACTGGCCACAGACGTGGAGAGACTCTTTCTTCCTGGGCATAAGCTGCACGTCACATAAACATTCTTACCTTTCACCTCAACGAGGGAAGAGTAGCGCTTATACTTCCAGTTTGCGAAAGCTACCTTTGAAGTCGTTAGGACTTGCCATCGCTGACTGTGCATATGCGTGTGCGACTGTGCGTCATAGGTGTGTGTGTGTGTGTGTGTGTGGACTCAACCTATCAACCTCAACCTTGTCTCCCACCCACCAATCATCATCAGTAATGTGTACCACGCGCGCGCGCGCACACACACACACACACACACACACACGCACGCACGTTGCAGGTCCGACTGACAGAGAGCCTGTTCGGATGAAAACCGCTTCAGTGAGCTCAATTATAGTAACGCCGCATTTTTTTTCTCAGTAACGCTAACGGCGTTGCAACATTGGGAAAAGTAATTAATTAGATTACTCCGTTACTGAAAAATTAACGCCGTTAGTAACGCCGTTATACTTAAACGCCGTTACTCCCAACACTGGTCGTGACCCACATGAGTGAGGTTTAGGGTGGTGAGTGTAACAGATGTAGACCAGTAAGAGCTGTGTGGGTAAACCTCACTCCCTTGGCGCGAGTGGCTGTGGCCTTTAGGAGTGGGGCAGGATGAGTAGGACCGGTTACAGCAGGACATCAAATTCTTTAAGTAGTGCATGTTCTGGGCAAATGGCTATTAAGCAAGCTTTTTAACAACAGGTTCTTTGAAAATGTCATTAAACTGAGACTAAATGCTTAGACTAAGGGCCAGTTCACACAAGACGCAGGTCAGTGTAACTAAAAAAAGTGCAAGGTCTAGAGATGCATACTTTAAAAGTTGACTTGAGCGCCACTTTTTAGAATGCAGTGTCATGCGTGTGACGCGAACGCAGAGGTTAAAGATGTCCATCTAGTCAAGTCAAGTCACCTTCATTTATATAGCGCTTTTTACAACACAGATTGCTTCAAAGTAGCTTTAAAGTGATAATAAGAGTGTCATTTTGTTTTTGAAGAAAAGTTTTTGATTAATTTCTGTTGTAAAAGCTGATTAGTTATTTAATTTGGTGCCATTTAAACAACATCATCTTCAATTAAAACCCCCAATGCGTTCTGGACCCCATCCGCACAGCAACAGTTTCTGGTGGCCTGAGAACGCAAACCATGAAATAGGTTTGAAATAGTTTTGAAACTATACCATCATCATCCCCACGCAAACCCCTAAAAAGGTGAATCCATGAAAACAGCGACGGCATGTACGCAAGCATTACATGCTTAGCCTATAGGCAAGCACGTTTGGAAACATATTTGTGCATATGTTTTTTATCTGTACAAAGGGGAAGTGAAGGGAAGGAGGCCTTCACAGGGGAGAGTCTAGTTGACACGGTCTCTGCTGACACTTCACGAATGCGTTGTGGTCATGTCTAGGCGCAGATCCACCATCTGATCTGGATCCGGCAGACTGCAGTAAACCTTGGGATAAACAGAGGGACTGACCTAGCAGCCTAAAACAATAATTTAAATAATTTAAAGGTCCCGTTCTTCGTGCTTTTTTGAAGCTTTGATTGTGTTTACAGTGTGCAATATAACGTGTTCATGTTTTGCGTGTAAAAAAAAACAGTATTTTTAACACAATGTACTTATCTGTATACCGCTGTTTTCACTGTCCTAAAAACGGCTGATGACTTCCTTTATTCTATGAAGTCCCTCCTTCAGAAATACGTAACGAGTTCTGATTGTGCCAGCAGTTCCCGTGTTGTGATTTGACCGCAGCTTAGCAAACATGGCACGGTTCCTGTGTTGTGATTCGACAGCAGCTTAGCGCACGTGGAAAGGTCACGCCTCTTAACGGGAGATAAATGCGCTTAATGATCTCTACAGCGTCCCTGGGAAAGCCAAACAAAGGTGATTTGACTCCGGGATGAAAATAACAGCGTCTCGACGACAAACACACTCAAACGCAACACTTCCTTTTCTCCACGCGACACGTCCTCTTCTCCACGTGGGACAGCCACAAGACCACGCCCCCTTTTTTCGTGTGTTCTTGTGGGCGGAGGTTAGTCTGTTCTACTGTTCTACTGACGTCATTTATGAAGGAAGTACCAGGATGTAGTCCAAGCCGGCCGTTCGCTGTAGGCTTTGAAAGGGAACCTCTGTTAAATAAAATATCTCGCTTGGCATTGAACTTTGAGCTTTATAATTTTACAGGTATTATTTATGCTCTAACAGCAACATTACACACTAACTAAAGTTTGAACAATGGGATCACGAGGAACGGGACCTTTAAATAATATAAATTGATAATGTTCTGTGTGTATGCCATAGTAAAGAGATGTGTTTTTAGTCTAGATTTAAACTGACGGAGTGTGTCTGCTTCCTGAACAATGCTAGGAAGACAGTTTAGGTGGTAAATAGGGAAAAGATTGACCGCCTGCAGTAGATTTTGATATTCTAGGTAAAATCAACTGGCCAGAATTGTGTGACTGCAATAGACGTAATGGAGTATAATGCGTTAAGAGCTCACTCAAGTACTGGGGAGCTAAACCATTTAGTGCTTTGTAAGCAATAAGCCGGATTTTAAAACATATACAATGTTTAATAGGGAGCCAGTGCAGTGTTGACAGAACCGGCTAATATGGTCATACTTCCTGGTTCTAGTAAGAACTCGGTTTTTGTCCAATTTTTATATCTAGCGCGCTTACATTGAAAAGCAATGGAAAAGTAGCGCAGTGGAATGGAAAAACACGTTCTGTTTGAACACAGTCTGACCTGCTTGTAGAGTTGAGAGTGGGTCATTGCACACTTGTTCCTCCAGCACCCCAAACAAAGCTGCCTGGTACTTGCTCGTGTTGCTCTTAGATCTAACACTCCTCGAAGACTTCAAGTCATCCCGCTTTTTGTCAGAGACCTCACCATGGACCTTTGATGGAGTTTCCAGCTCAGGTCTAGCTGTCCAGCTGCAAGACCCATCATGCTCGGCGTTTGTGTGCCACTCTCCATAAATATGAGCTACGAGACTCTTTTCCACTTCAACCGTGGCCCCTGAGGGAGGACACCGGGACATGGAGCATTCACTATAATATTCACAGACTAATAATTTATCCACATAATGAGCTTCTGGATTTACTGATTAACGCTGGATTGCTGAAGCAAAACCAAATATGACCTTCATCATGGATCATTTTCAGAAGCTTGGCACCTCTGAACAGTGGTTCAATCATTTATAACATAAATGTAAACTAACATATTGTCATTTTATTTAAGTCATCTGTTTTATTCTGTGGCACATATATGGAAAGGTATAACGTTATACCCAAAGCGTGGGTATAAATAATGGCTCGCTTGGGCACGAGGAAGCCTGTGATGGAGATTCAGGAGAGAAAGTCAATGAATCACGAAAGGAATCTGCAAACCTCCGAAAGTTCAGCGGCATCTGCAGTCATTCCAGAAAGTGACAGTTGATTACTGCTTTTCCTTTCTTTGAGGCCTATAAAACAGATACTTTGAATTGTGGTATCATGGCCCATTTCATCTCAGGACTATTCGCTCCTTCATCTTGGCACAGCTTCCCCAGAATCCCTTACCTGCCTTTTAGGCACTATTAACTCTAAGAGGGAAGGCCTGTGTGGGTCAGGCAGAAATCAAAAGAGGCTTTCTATAAGCCCAAAGTCCCAGCCAACTCTAGAGTGAATGTTTGACAGGGAAGGATGGTAATGGCTTTTCTTTATTGAATGAACAGAGCAGCTTTGAATGGCCCTGGGCAAAGAGTGGACTGACTCTGACTTATTTCAGCGTGTAGTTTAAGTACTTGTCATGTCCCACTTACCTTTAATTCAAGTGTGGTCATCTAGTAATAAAACAAAATGAGCTGTTGAATTTTTAAAGGAGAGGATTGTTCTCCACCCTGGCATGTTAATATCAGAATGGAAATGATACAGTGTCCGTTTTTAAACCTAGTTTGGGACGGTTCCATACAGACTTTAACATGTTTTCAGGATGTAGAAAACAAAAGTAGCTTGGCCAAATTTCTAATGACACTGAATTAGTTTGATTGGTGCATACTTAGCACACTAACATACTGTACACCCCCCCCCCCCCCACCCAAAAAAAGGGTGCTATATAGCACTAAAAGTGGTTCTTGGCTCATGTTCATAGGGAAGCCACTTTTGGTGCTATGACACCATATCTTTAAAGGTGCTCTACAGCACCTTTGTCAAATGGTGCTATGTAGAACCTTTAAGAATCCATTTTATTTCTTCAACAAAAATGGTGCTAAACGGCACCAACAGTGTATTTTGGCTTGTAAAGAAACTTTAAAGGGGCTTAACGGGTTCTTTGTTCGGCAGTGGTGCTATATAGCACCTTTTCCACTCCAAATAACCGCTGAAGAACCACGGAAGCACCATACAGGGGTTTAACAGGTTCTGTATACGGTAGCGGTGCTATATAGCACCTCAGTCATCCCAAAGAACCACTGAAGCACCACGATTTGGTGCTATACAGCACTCCCCGATGATTATGAGCCAAAGAACCACTTTTAGTACTATATAGCACCATTTTTTTTGAGTGTATATAATGCAAGCTAACATATGTGACTTTCAGGTCACTGGAGAGAGATATCTGTTAGCATTCCCAATAATTTATTCTGTCATAGTCCTATATTTGTCTGCAACAAACTAAAATAGTTAATATAATACGTATCCCTACAAAACCATCAGTGCACAACAAGGTGAGTTGTAACAATTATAGAAAACATGTACATTAGGTAAAATTCATGCATGTTTACATACATTTTTTATTGATCAAATTTGCTGAAATATCAACCCAATCCTAACTTCTCTTAATTCAAAAAAAAAACAAAACACATTTTTAAATGGCCATCATGTAACAAATACTGAACAAACACATAAAACATATGCTGATAATAACTTAATTATAAAAAAAATAATTAATAATACATTTACTAATGTATGCGCGCACTGTGCATGTTATTCCCTCTCACAGTTGAAATTTAGGTTTTTACTAGTGCTGTCAAAATGTACACGTTAACGTATGCGATTATTTATATTATATTATATTATTTAAAAAGGCAGTTAATGCAGCATCCGTTTTCCCCGTCATCCTTTGGTTAGCATTACATTATATGACCAAACTCGTATTCATGCTTTTAAACCATTCAAGCGTGATAAAATTAATCAAAGAACATTATTTATATCTTTCCTATCGTTCTGGACCTTGATGTGTAAATTGCGTTGCTCCTAATGGAGAGACTGAAAGCCAAAAGCCAAAGGATGACAAAAAAAATAGATGCTGCGTTAATTGCGTTAAATATATTTAACAGGTTAAACTGAAAAAATGAATCGCATTTGTTAATGCGCTAATTTTGACATCCCTATTTTATATATATATATAATTCCTACAATCATGATTATGAATATTCTGAATGGATATAAAGATATAAAAGCAATGCATCAGACATAGTATAGCGCCATTGTTCCAGTGAAGACTCCATATCCCTAGGTGCATTGAGGGGTAACAAACATGACTTCACCCATAACAGATCCACTAACACAATCATTATTTGCTTTTGTGACTTTGAAGCAAGAGACTTGTCACATAAACATTAAATAAGTACTTACAATTCATGAACGCTTTAGACAACCGGCTGAAGTGAAATGACCAAAAGAAGTGAAGAACTGCACACAACTGTTTGTGTGTGGGCGTGGCTAGCAAAGCCATGAAGATGCAGCAGTGTGACAGCTGAGCATCTCTAAAACATCACATGTGGAGGACAAAACCAACCTGACCACTAAAACACATTTGCCATAAAACACATTTGTCTCATCCTGTGGCCATTTTCTCATTGATTCTCATGTTCTCTGATGCAGAAAGGCCCTAAAATACCATTTATAATTTGATAATAAAAACTGTAGTTGCAAGTTAAAAACAGGAACCAGGAAAATGGATTTGACTTGGACCTGACCAGAAATGGGGCAGATGGATCTACCCAAACATCATTGCCATTGGAACAACATGGATTTTTAGACTCAAAGCCTAAAACCGGGCGAACTTGGCGCCATTCCTGATGAGCCAGGAGGCTCGTGGGCTGGAGGAGGAGAGGCCTTTGTATTATATTTATAGTTACAATTTTATTCATTTTTATTGAATGTATTTATTTATTTATTGTATATAGTTATTTGTATAGTTCTCGCTGCACTACCATCTGTGAAGCTGGACCAGAAGAGGACAGACAACCAGGTATGAACCTTTGCATTGTTTTTCATAGCTGTTTTTGTTTGAGTTCTTAATTTTTGG
This sequence comes from Romanogobio albipinnatus, assembly GCA_023566225.1. NCBI lineage: Eukaryota > Metazoa > Chordata > Actinopteri > Cypriniformes > Gobionidae > Romanogobio > Romanogobio albipinnatus. The sequence continues at coordinate 40,238,789 of CM042240.1, forward strand.
CATTTAGTTAATTTATAATTTATGTATTTGTTCATTATTGGTTCATATATATGTCTAGTCAGGACGATGAGAAGTCAACTGTGGAAGAAGTGAGAAAGGAAGGTGGGTTCGCATTCCACCACCTTCAACAAGTTCAGCTCTTCTCCGGAGCGGCAGACGCTCCCTGAGGCCTTTAGTCCAGAGAGATGCGCTGGGCTCCTGGATGCAGACGTCACTGTGGTCCTTGGCAGGCACAGTTTGCCCTGTTGAAGATGCTGGAAGATGGAGTGAAGAATAATACATCGCATTTGGAGGACAAAATCAACCTGATCATCAGGTTGTCTGTCTATTTGTAAAGTCTCCAATGGATCTGGAGAGCTTGCATCACAAGGGCTAGAGAACACAAGGTGCTGTAGCTGTTTGTCTATAATAAGTTTTAGTTTTAAGTTTATAAGTATTTGTTTATTATTCTTATTGTGCATATTTATATTTATATGCATTAACATATTTAGTTAATTATCGTGCACCTGTCAGGTTGTAGGAATGTGTATGTCACTGCGTATGGATGGGGGGAGGAAGTGAGAAGAAAGAACAAATGCTTGGATTTGAGGCATGTGGTTACTCACAGTTTTTTGACCACTTCATTATTTTTGCTTGGATTTTCATTTTGAAAGGTCAGTGCACTGCAAGTATAATGTACCAGACTGCTGAGAAATCCAAGTGTGCAGAGTTCTTGAGCCATGAATCAGAGAGTGAATGTGCCATCTGAGACGGACGCATTAATCTGCTGGTTCAAGGTATGTTAGTGATGTGATCATTCCCAGTAGTTTGTGTGGACTGATAATGTAAATAACCAGAATGGGCCTATAACAGGTCTTTGATGCCCTTATACGTCTGTTTGAAAGTTGTATCTTGTCCAGAAATGTCAATAGTGGCAGTTTCATAGAAGTAGCAGTAGCAGTATTGGTATCTGTGATACTGGCCTTCTTTCAAATGAAATAAACAAATATTTAAAATATAGGCTACTGTCTTTCTACATTCATTTGGAGTTTAAGTGTGAAATTATTTTAATGTTAATGTTCTAACTTTAATGTTAGTTGCAATTTAATCATGATTAATTACAGAAAAATGTGCGATTAATAAGTTGTTGTTTTTTAATCGATTGACAGCACTAGCCCTATTTTGTACAATCTTTGTTGATCTGCTGTAAATGACATAAAGCGACTTTATATTGTAACAGCCAATTACAGACATATTGGTGAAAAACAGCACTAGAGCAGCATTTCCATCTGAGATTGTATATTAACATAAAAAGACACACAAGACTACAGAGTTGGTATAGGTTATGGCATTAGCACTTAGTATTAATTGATTCATACACCAATCAGGCATAACATTATGACCGGTGAAGTGAATAACAATGATTATCTCTTTATCACGGCACCTGCTAGTGGGTGGGATATATTAGGCAGCAAGTGAATATTTTGTCCTCAAAGTTGATGTGTTAGAAGCAGGAAAAATGGTCTGCAGTGGTCAGTATCTATCAAAAGTGGTCCAAGGAAGGAACAGTGTTGAACCGGCAACAGGGTCATGGGCGGTGTCCGAAGCTCATTTATGCACGTGGGGAGCGAAGGCTGGCCTGTGTGGTCCGATCAAACAGACAAGCTACTGTAGCTGAAATTGATCAAGTTAATGTTGGTTATTAGGGGTGGCATGGTACATGAAAAAACATCCGAAAAGTTTTGTTCGCTTGTCTCGGTTCGGAATGTGTGTGCGTCACGGTTCGACGCATGCGCAATGTAGCCTCGAGTTCGTATTTTACCTCAGACAGCGGGTGTCCTTTTCGCGCAAAATAAGAATATGTGTGGACATACAGTAAAAGAAGTAAAAGACAGTAAAAGTGGAGTGCTGCAGGTCACGTCATGAGTAGAAATGGCAAGTGGGAGAGATAAGGAAGGCTGCCCGGATTTGGAGGATGCGTCTTATAACGCCGGCTTCACAGCGCTTGCGCAAGCAGTGTGTTGGCAGGGCAGAAGCAGTGCGTATGGAGAGCCACTGGCAGCGTTTGTCTCGCGCAGCTGAACCGCGGCTCCTGCCGCTCATATATTGCAAATACAGGCGAATATTGTCCATTCTGTCACATTTTCCAGTGTTCTCCTCCGACCCCTGTCGTGCTTTGATTTATGATGGACAGCATATATCTGCTGCAAAATGCGACCGGGTTACCATCTGTCCCAAACACACATGCATATAACATAGTTCACATATAAGTAGTTCACATGATAAATGTAACATTAAAGTGAAGATATGCTTCTAGTTTTAATAATTTAAACAGGCCTTTGAAGTTTGGGCAAAAACTTCTGGCAGTGTGATTGAAACACACGGAACACTTCACTACATAATTTCATGGTGAAATGTGTTATTTTCATGTTAATCAGGTTAGCTGCTCACGCTGAATTAAAGCCACAGTGCATTGTTCTGATTAAAATTAACATGATTAACATGAAAAATGTTACGCCAATGTGTTGGACTCGGTAGACAGCGTAAGCAGGAGACAGCCAGTTAGGAAACAACTTCTACATGATATAAACATCTTTTTAAATTCTGTATCCTAAATTGTGATAAATAAGCTATATATCATATGCTGAAGTAAATTTCTGGAGTGTTAACGATTAAAAGAAAAAACAACAATAGGAACCGTACAGAACCGAATACCGTGAACCTAAAACCGTGATACGAACCAAACCGTGTGTTTTGTGAACCGTGCCATCCCTACTGGTTCTGATAGAAAGGTGTCAGAATACACAGTGCATCGCAGTTTGTTGCATATGGGGCTGCATAGCCGCAGACCAGTCAGGGTGCCCATGCTGACCCCTGTCCACCGCCGAAAGCGCCAACACGTGAGCATCAGAACTGGACCACGGAGCAATGGAAGAAGGTGGCCTGCTCTGATGAATCATGTTTTCTTTTACATCACGTGGATGGCTGGGTGCGTGCGTGTGCGTGGCTTACCTGGGGAACACATGGCACCAGGATGCACTATGGGAATTAGGCAAGCCGGCGGAGGCAGTGTGATGCTTTGGGCAATGTTCTGCTGGGAAACCTTGGGTCCTGCCATCCATGTGGATGTTACTTTGACATATACCACCTACCTAAGCATTGTTGCAGACCATGAACACCCTTTCATGGAAACGGTATTCCCTGGTGGCTGTGGCTCTTTCAGCAGGATAATGTGCCGGGCCACAAAGCAAAAATGGTTCAGGAATGGTTTGAGGAGCACAACAATGAGTTTGAGGTGTTGACTTGACCTCCAGATTCCCCAGATCTCAATCCAATCGAGCATCTGTGGGATGTGCTGAACAAACAATCCGATCCATGGAGGCCCCACCTCACATCTTACAGGACTTAAAGGATCTGCTGCTAACATGTTGGTGCCAGATACCACAGCACACCTGCAGGGTTCTAGTGGAGTCCATGCCTCGACGGTTCAGGGCTGTTTTGGCAGCAAAAAGGGGACCAACACAGTATTAGTATAATAATGTTATGCCTAATCAGTGTATAACCATGAAGACAAGTGATAATTCAACAAGATGATAAAATCACATAATTTGGCGCAACCAGAGGTGAAAAAGACAAACTATACCCATCAGACGGGAATCTGTTCAACAAAGAACAACACAAGTCAGACTAGAATAAGACTCTGCTCTTCTACTCTCTGCTCTGCAATTTAAACAGGAATGAATTGCAGTAGCAAAGAAAAGCTCTAATCTTACAAGGGTTGACAAGGTTTTCATAATATTTCTGTGACTGTGCTCTCATGTGAGATCTCTCATTGTAAATACACTCTGAGTCATTCTCCCATTTCTTTCACATAATGAATCAGGAAAATGACACCAGCTTCCCTTTTGTGATATGAATTACACCTCAGAGTGTCTGAATTGAGCTCAGTCAGGAGCCTCACATCAGCCGCAGGATGAGTTCGGTTTACAGTGAGTGAAGTGAAGAAACCTGCAGCATCCCTGCACTTAGAGTAAAATAAAAACATTTACACTAGCGTCCTTTTGGAACCCACTGCATTTTGCATGAATGCAGTAAAATGCTAAGGGCCCTATTTTTACGATCTAAGCTCATGGTCTGAAGCTCACGGCGCTGGTGCTCCTAGGCCGTGTCCGAATACACTTTTGCTAGTCTAACGCTGGGAGAAACGGTCGGTGCACCCAGCACATAAAGGGACAACCCTTTTGGACCATGAGTCATGGGTGTGTTTTGGGCGTAACATGCAATAAACCAGGTCTCATCTCCCATTCCCTTTAAAAGCCAGTTGTGCTCGCACCATGGCGGATTCACTATTTACAGTGAGCGGAAAGACTTTAATCTTTCACGCCTGGCGTTGCATTGCCCTAAGTGTGAAAATCACACTTGTATATTTGTAATTTAATGTATTAATAGATACACTATTATTTCTTACACTATTGCACACTATTTTAGTATTATGATACACTAAGCTAAAGGTGAAAATGAGTAAATACATGAGGAATGTTGAGGAAATGACCTGTCTGATTCCTCTGGGCAGATAGTGATCGGCAGTGTTCTTCTGTTCTGGGACCGAGATAAAACCTCAACGGTTCTGTAAACCTCTTCTCTCTCATCTCACTCACATCTCAGACATGTCTCCGCTTGTGTTTAGGTAGTGATGTAGTTAAAGAAGACAAACTCTGTGATTTGAGTAAACAAGAATCATTATGAAAGCAGTAGAGAATCCGAGACATATCGCTCAACAAGTGAATCTTATTCCGTGATCTGTGAGGAAGGAGATTCTTTTCAGCGGTACGTCAGCGACTGATTGTTTGGAAGATCATTTGGTTCAGATTTCAGCTTAGCAAAAGCTCAGTTGATGTGTGATGTAGCAAACGATCTTTAGAATTTGTAAAATGATTGTTGCAATTGCCTAAAATCTAGGGTAATAGTGTTGTTGTCTTTAGGACATGGAAGCAACAATGGTGGTCTTCATGATTAGTCACACCAACCTGAGAAGGTCAGACAGTCAAAGTGACACTAAAACCTCAGGCCTGCCAAAGAAATGTACATTCTTTTCGTTGACAGGGACAACAGGATAGGGCCAATTCACAAAATGTCACTATTTTATATATACACTGCAAAAAATGCTTTTCTTGCTTAGTATTTGTTTTCTGCGAGGAAAAAAATCTAAATAAAGTGAGTTTTTGCTTAAAAGAAGCACTATTATCTGCCAATGGGGTAAGAAAAATGATTTTGTTTCTGTTTGGGACATAAACAATAAACAATTTCAAACAGAAAAAAGAAGATTATTTTTCACTCGCTTCATTTTGATTTGATTTTCTAGAAAACAAGAAAAAATATCTTATGTCACTTTACTTATTTAGTTAATACATCTTGATTTAAGAATATTTAGATATTTAGACTGGAAACAAGACAAAAATACTCAATAAGAAAAGCATTTTTTGCTTTTCTTTTCAAATACATGTATTTGCATTATATATATATATATATATATATATATATATATATATATATATATATATATATATATATATATATATATATATATATATATATATATATATATATATATATATTCACACCAATCAGGTATAACATAATGACCACTAATATTGTGCTTATGTCAGCCCTGACCTGTCGAGGCATGGACTCCACTAGACCCCTGAAGGTGTGCTGTGGTATCTGGCACCAAGATGTTAGCAGCAGATCCTTTAAGTCCTGTACGTTGCAAGGTGGGGCCTCCATGGATCGGACTTGTTTGTTCAGCACATCCCACAGTTTCCTTGGAGCACTTTTGATAGATACTGACCACTGCAGACTGGGAACACCCCACAAGAGCTGCAGTTTTGGAGATGCTCTTAACCAGTCGTCTAGCCATCACAATTTGGCCCTTGTCAAACTCGCTCAAATCCTTACGCTTGCCCATTTTTCCTGCTTCTAACACATCAACTTTTCACTTGCTGCCTAATATATCCCACCCACTAACAGGTGCCGTGATGAAGAGATCATCAGTGTTATTCACTTCACCTGTCAGTGCTCATTATGTTATGCCTTATCTGTGTATATATAACAATGCAACCATTTGAACATAATGTGCATTAATCACAGGCCCAATTATATTCACTGTGTGCCATATTAATATGCGGTCTTATTAATGACCACATATTATGGTGCCATATTAATATTGGAAATTACATTTATTTTGTGCATGTTTCTGATTATACAGTACAACACACTGTTCTGTCGTCCAATTGTCTTTAACGCCAGTCTCTATGACTCTCATTCAGCACAGGACACTAAGGTATATCGCCTGTAAAGCCATAATTGATTTGATTGTTTTCGTTAAACGACACCTTGCCCCACATGCCATGTTGTGTTAAGAGCTTTGGCGGAGTATACGAGCTGAGGGAAGGTCAGAACGGATGGAAACAAGTGTGTCATGGTCAGAGAAGGTGACGGATAAGCAGGGCTGTCAGGATGACTAATTGCCCGGGGCAGCGGGTCTCGCTGTGGGGTGTTAACAATCACTGCACTGGAAAGAGAGCTATTTGACAGCACGTTCAGCGTTCGTCAGCTGATCTGAACAGAAGCGCCTCTGTTGGCAGGTCGTTTCTCTGGATTATGTCTCGCCACTAATGACACAGGGTGCCAAACTGTCTTTAAAGAAAATAAGGACTATTTCAAAAGTCTGTACACATCTATGTTCTGTTCCCTCATGTCAATCCCTCATGTCAATCCAAAGCTTTATGTCTTTCTTCCATTAAACAAATGGACATGTTCACATTTCTCTTAAGGATTATGCAGTTTATGCCATATCTTTGTCCTTACATAATCATTATGGATTTCCTGCTTCCTCCCTGATTGATCTCAGGTGTGTCTTATTACAGTTTTTTTATTTGCTTAGGTACTATTTTCACAAGTAAGACGTTCATTTTCAAAACTCTTAGTACAAAAATCCAAACTGATCACACTTTTAATCATAGTCATTCTTTCAAAACCTGATCTCATGCTTTCATTCAGTTGCACATATTTTCATTCTATATAATCATTGTTTCAAACACAAGATTATTGTAATATGTAATGAGAACATTTGATTTAATCACCGAAACACAACAGTGTTTTTTTCTTTTCTTTCAGTTTAGCTGTGTTACAAGTGTGATCAGTTTGGATTTTTGTACTAAGAGTTAGTAAAAAACTGTAAAGCCCGCTTCATCAACAAAAATGTACTTGTGATGGTTCACATCAGCACCAAGTACCATAACCCTCTTTTTACAGTGTTGTTCCAATATACATATGACATAAATGATGCATCAAATAGTAACAGTAATACAATATATAGTGCTGGACATACTCAGCCCTTAGTTGTTTCACCCGGTCATTGTTTATCTCAAAAGGCACCAGGTAAATGTGTTTCATTGATACCTGGTGCCTCTTTAAAAGGCGGCCTACTGTTGGTGGGCTGATGCATGCCACATTGGCACATTGCCTGCTTTATTTCTGACAGCCATATATCATTCCTGGCCCTCACCATTTCCACCACTGGCCACTCTTGCTGGTCGGTCAGCACACGGCCACGGCCACCACTAAGAGGTTTTCTGTCAATTCTAAGCATAGAATAGAGTATATTGTCAAAAGCTCATACTGTACGAATACTGTAACATGTCTGATGAGTTTACATGCATTACAATTTACTGTAAATGTAATAGTATACATCCCCCACACTTACCTGTTTTCTTGGCGCAAAGTTCGGATGACCGAATTTGCAGTTGATCTTTTTAGATTTGGATCAACTAATCTGGCAGCCTCTGCCATAGTAAGGCCTCGGTTCACCACATGATCAATGATGATGGCCTTTACTTCATTAGAGACAACAGTTCTGCCCCTTGGTGCCCATGCCCACCTCTCTGACGGATCCCTTGTCCACGAGCTCTTCCTATTCCTTGCTGTCTATCCTGCTCTATGTTGAAAGAAATTGCCAGTGTTTACACCCCCATATTTATAGTGACCAATTGTGATTAGCAATAACGAGTATTCATAATGTGTGGTTACACGTCATTTATATGTTCATACAAACACACATTTTATTTCTGTAGTTCTCAAAATCCATATATTGTATATTACTGACAAACCAATTTAAAATGTATAGGTTTACCAAACGGTTCATTAAAATCAGTAAGTCAAAAGTATCAAAAGTATTGAGCATTGCATTGTGAAAGACAATTACAATGAGGAAAATAAGTATTTGAACACCCTGCTATTTTGCAAGTTCTTCCACTTAGAAATCATGGAGGTGTCTGAAATTGTCATCGTAGGTGCATGTCCACAGTGAGAGACATAATCGGAAAAAAAATCCAGAAATCACAATGTAAGATTTTTTAAACTATTTATTTGTATGCTACAGCTGGGATCAGGATGTCAGGATCACTATTGTCAAAGTGATAGACAATTTGCATATAGTTTAGATTGGCGGTATGGTTCTGTTCTGGGCAAGAACTCCCTGGGCATCCATGCAGCCTAGCATGGATAAGAGCAGGGAGAGCAGTGATAAACGCCCTAAGGGTAAACAGAACAGAAGCACGATGTATTGCAGATAGCATTAATGTCAATATTAAAATGTACAACCTAATTCGGGAATTTAGTCTGATTCAGATGCCATCACATGCCAAATTGTGACTGACGAGTGGAGGAGCTGGGGATGGAGGAGGGTAATGAGCTCTGGAGAAACGCGATAGCAGCTAATAATACTGAAGGAGCTTATATATGCATGCTGTGATAGGCATCGTATTCCTATAGGTAGACGTGATCAGCTGCTGCAAGCTTGAATAATGTGCCCTGCCAGAACTAACGCTATACGCTGGATTTCATTTAGATTTTTTTTTTCCCCAGAAAGCAAGAAAAAATATCTTCTATCATTTTATCTATCTAGTAAAAGCATCTCGATGCAATAATTTTTTAGATATTTGGGCTGGAAACAAGACGAAAATACAAAATAAGAAAAGCTTTTATTTTTTTTTTGCAGTGTAGCAGTTCATGCAACCGGCTCCTGAAGAAATCTTGAAATGATCCATGCTGATAGTGTGTTAAAGATATAACATTGGATGACCTGTAATTTTAAATTCTAAATAAAATAAATTTTAAATTAAATTCGGATAAGACAGAGGTTTTACTTATTAGACCAAAAACCTGTACACAAAACTGTACATTTCTGACATATAGACTTGGACACAGTCACCTCTGATCACTCTAAATTGTAATGTAGACGCATGTATTTTCCGTAAAGCTGCTTTGAAACGATATGTATTGTGAGAAGCGCTATACAAATAAATGTGAATTGAATTGAAGACTGTACTCCGCTTCCAGTAAAAACCCTGGACAGTCCCTAAATGAGCTTTATTCCCACAACATGGCTTGTCAACAAGTACAAGATGGAGGCAGTGATGTTGACAAAGAGAAATGACTGAGAGCCTCTATATGCGTCACACTCCTCAAAATAAACCCTCAGAGAAAGCACAAGTATATTAGACAGACTTTCCTCTCTGGCGGTTTATGGGGTAACCAAAATACTAAAAGAGCAAACCTGTAAAAAGAGCATGAAAACCACTGGAGGATGTGACTCCTTCACTGTCTGACACAGACGTGAGCAGCTGGAGATGGAGCTGACAGGTGGAGCTGGCGACCCAGAACTCAGCGCTTGACTGCTACTCACGGTTTGCATTAACCCCTGTAACCTCTACAGCTTTCTTTGGAGGGACCAAGAACTATGAATATAACAAAGTCTGCTATATTTTACAACAAAGTCGAGTTGAATTCATACACACCCGTAACCCATAAACACATTCACACACCTCCCAGTTCTCAGGATTTTATGGGGAAATAAGTTTATTGCAAGCAACTAATAGCCAATTAGCATTGCATAGGTGCTGTATGTTCCATGGTCAGGGTTCGGTCGGAAAATCTGGTTCTCCAGGTGTATTCTGCAGTTAATATACAGACAGTCGTGTCCAATCAGTCAACAGAAATGTCAAGTGTGACAAGAAGCTATATGGAAATACTGACACAACTTCCTTTGAATGCTGGAAAGCCCAGAGAGCGATGGAGAGCATAATTTAAGCTAAGAGTTCTTGTCGCAGCCTCATATGTTATTATAAAACTGATGTGTATGATGCTAATTGAGCAATGCGGCTTTACATTCATGGTAAAATACACAATATAGTAAGAGCCATCATGCAAAACCTTTCTTTTTACCAAATCACAGCAAAGCATTTATTTAATTAAGTACATTTTTGGAAAATAAGAGTAGGCTACATTTAAATGTAGGTACTTTTACTCTTACTCGAGTTCATTCCTAATACAAAAATGTACTCTTACTTCTGGGCAACGTTCCTTTAAATCAATGTTAAGAAATGCATAGTTTATTCCAAGTGCACTGTCTTTTTTTTACTGCAAAGGACGTCTAAATAATATGTTAAAGGGATAGTTCACCCAAAAATGAAAATTCTGTCATCATTTACTCACCCTCAAGTTGAAGAATGTTTGAAACCAAGCAGATAGAGCAACCACTGACTACCATAGTATTTTCCCCCCTACTATGGTAGTCAGTGGTTGCTTGGATCTGCTTGGTTACAAACATTATTCAAAATATCTTATTTTGTGTTCAGCAGAACAACGAAACTCATACAGGTTTGGAACAACTTGAGGGTGAGTAAATTATGACAAAGTTTTCATTTTTGGGTGAACTATACTGTCACATTATCTACTAACAAAGAGATGCCATTTTAATTTATTAAAAAGTTTTGATGCCATCTGTCACAGGTTGTGTCAGAAGATGAAGCACACGACAATGGAGTCAAACTAAATTGTCTTTAATACTAACATTAATGGCAATAAACCAGACATTTAAATCCCCCACACACTCACCATGAACAATACAGGACAAAGACGCCACTGAAACTGAGGGCTTATATACAAGGCAAACTAAGGAGCAAACAAGATCATTAACAAGGTGAATAGGAAAAATGAATCAAACGCTTGAGGAAAACCTGGTTCAAAGAAAAAACTAAATAATATACATTTATATATAATAATAATATAATAATAATAATAATAATAATAATAAGAAATAATGGGGACAATTCATCCCTATTACAAACATACTTCATCATTATCTTGCTTGTTCTCAATCAGATTCCAAGTACATTGCATTGTCAAATATCTAAAAAATACTTACATCAAGATGCATTTACTACATAAGTAAAATTACATAAGATATTTTTCTTGTTTTCTTGAAAATAAAATCTAAATGAAGCGAGTTTTTGCTTAAAACAAGCTAAATTATCTGCCAATGGGGTGAGAAAAATAATCTTGTTTCTTGTTTCTGTCCCAAACTGAAACAAGATAATTTTTCTTACCCCAGCATTTTGTTTGCAGTGTAACTACTGTAGTAGCTCGCTACTTTAGTCTTTTCATTGGATGTTTTTTTACTCTTCAGTAATTCAAGTAATTTTTCACATTTGTACTTTTACTTCTACTTTTACATGAGTAGTACAGTTATTGGTTACTGATAAGCACCACAGAGGCCAGCACATGTTTATGATTTGGCCTCTAATGTTCCTGTGGATGATAAAGTGCCAGAAACATTTACCTTGAGTAAGTCATTTTGGATATAAGCACAACTTTAAATGTACATTTACAGGAAGGAAGCCACTTACTGGAAATGGGTTTTCTTAATATTTCTCCCTCTCATATCTTAATTTTTAACTAAATGATTATCACTGATTTTTAACTGATTAAATCGGATTACATTTTTAACTGATTGATCAGTTGAAGGTCCAAATCAATGCAGTTTCAAAGGAAGGGCTTCAGAGGCTCTGCACAATCCCAGAAATCCCAGACGAGGAATAGGGTATTATCTAGACAAACCATCGGACATTTTCCAAACTGCATTGATTTGGACCTTCAATCGATCAATCAGTTGTAATCTGATTTAATCAGTTAAAAATCAGTGATAATTGGTTGCCATTGAAGTCTATTATGTGGAGGAAAATCCTGGAATGTTTTCCTCAAAAAACTTAATTTCTTTTCCACTGTAGAAAGAAAGACATGAACATCTTGGATGAGATGGGAGTGAATAAATGATCAGGACATTTTCATTTTGAAGTGAACTAATTCTTTAAAGGTCCCGTTTTTCTTGTTTTTTTTTTAAGCTTTGATTGTGTTTACTGTGTGCAATATAACATGTGTTCATGTTTCGTGTGTAAAAAAACTGTATTTTTCACACAATTTACTTATCTGTATACCGCTGTTTTCACTGTCCTAAAAACGAGTTGATGAGTTCCTTGTTCTATGAAGTCCCTCCTTCAGAAATACGCAACGAGTTCTGATTGTGCCAGCGGTTCCTGTGTTGTGATCATAGGTTGTGATTCGACAGCAGCTTAGTGCACATTGCTCGGTAAGGTCACGCCTCTTACCAGAGATGCATGCGCTCAGTGTTCGAGTGACGTTATTAAAGAAGGAAGTAGAGGGATGTAGTCCTAATCGGCCGTTCGCTGTAGGCTTTGAAACGGTAAATAAAATATCGCACTTGGCATTGAACTTTTAGCTTTATAATTTTACAGGTATTATTTATGCTCTAACAGCAACATTACACACTAACTAAAGTTTGAAAAATGGGATCACGAAGAACAGGACCTTTAAGGAACACTGACACATTAAAAACAAGATGATATATTTTTTTTATAGATTACATCTACAATCAAAATATGTATATACCAAGCTTTAATTTTCATCTTTAACTGGCATTGGGATAAAGTCTACCTGTATAAAAGCTCAGCTCCTGTAATATCCATGAAGAGTTTTCCATATTCCAGCTACTGCCGTGTCTAATATCCCACACCGGTAACGTGACCCTGTGCAGAAGCCTGAAGGCTTGATCTGTCGGAGGCCTAATGCTCGTTTGATTTGGCCTCCGTTCCTCCAGACGGCTCGACATATCTGAGCTGCGGTTGTGAGCGTGTCTGTCTGTGACTGCTCCGGTATGCGTGTGTAGACAGACTGTCATTGAGTTATAGATTGTACCTCTGTCACCTAATACTGCACATAATCTCGGCCATTCTCTGTTCTTACATAACACTCAGGACCATCAATCATACTCTATGTGAATATCACTGAGAGTAGGGTTGGAGACGGGGTCTGGCGGGTATTGAACATGTTCCAACACGATGCTTATGCAAGCGCTGCTGGTTTGATGTGTCATACCGAACCAACCCCCTGTTTTAAATTGCCTTACAAAAAACACTAAGGTCAAGCTAAAATGATTTAGTTATTAAAACAAATTTGTAATCTCTGTGGCTTTCATTTTCAGATGTCTTTGATAGTGTCCCAGAATGCAAACAGGAAGCAGAAGTTTGTAAAGTTTGATTGTATAGTGGAATATAAACGCATACAGGGTTGATGATGGGGGAAAAAAAGTCTAATATGGTTATTTACACACAACCAAGTGTGCACTGTAGCAGACCTTAATCCTATTGAAGAGCAGCAATAACAGCCAACGGGATGACGTTTTCTTTCTCCACCGGGTTCCTGTATATACCTGTCATAACGCATGATTCCCACATTCAGTCCGTCTGCTGCTGATGAGCTGATAATGTAGCGAGCTTTGGCAGGAGACAGTGTTTTCCCTCCTCTGAATTCATCACATTCACAGATGACACAAGAGCGCAAGCCTCAAGTACTCAGGTTTTAAGAGGGGATATATATATATATACACTGAAAAAAATTATAAACACAACACTTTTGTTTTTGCCGCCATTTTTCATGAGCTGAACTCAAAGATCTAAGACTTTTTCTATGTACACAAAAGGCCTATTTTTCTCAAATATTATTCATAAATCTGTCTAACTCTGTGTTAGTAAGCACTTCTCCTTTGCCGAGATAATCCATCCACCTCACAAGTGTGGCATATCAAGATGCTGATTAGACAGCATGATTATTGCACAGGTGTGCCTTAGGCCACAATAAAAGGCCACTCTAAAATGTGCTTTGCATACTGCAATGGTAATAATAACATTAGGTTTTAAAACAAATTACTATTTCATGTCCACATAATTAATTATTTAGTGAGTAATAAGACTTAAAACAAGCTAAATTATTTGCCAGTGGGGTAATAATCTTGTTTTTGTTTGAGACATAAACAAGAAACAATATTTCAAACAGAAACAAGATAATTTTATTACCCCATTGGCAGATCATTTTGCTTGTTTTAAGCAAAAACTCACTTAATTTAGATTTTATTTTCCAGAAAACAAGAAAAAATATCTCTTTGTCCATTGTTGGTGCTTTCGGCGGTGGACAGGGGTCAGGATGGACACCCTGACTGGTCTGTGTCTATGCAGCCCCATACGCAACAAACTGCGATGCACTGTGTATTCTCTGACCCAGTCATCTAGCCATCACAATTTGGCCCTTGTCAAACTCGCTCAAATCCTTACGCTTGCCCATTTTTCCTGCTTCTAACACATCAACTTTGAGGACAAAATGTTCACTTGCTGCCTAATATATCCCACCCACTAACAGGTGATGAACGTGATGAAGAGATAATCAGAGTTATTCACTTCATCGGTCATAATGTTATGCCTGATCGGTGTATATCTTAATGTTACACCATACAATGAAATAAGGAGTTCCTCACATGAATCACTGGAAGAGCCCAACTGGTAAGTGGGAGTCCACATAACTTGGTCATATATTTAAGCAATATCACATGAGTGTTTGTGGTTAGCAAATATTCAGAACAAACACAGACAAGCTGAGCGATACAAACACTGACAACACTGTTCTGTTGGATTTCAGTTCTGTTCGGTGTTCTCTCTTTTTCCCTTCATGACATTCACCCAGTTAGACGAGGTTAGGATGGTCATGCTGTCCATGTTGAGTCCAGCAGATATTTTTAGAAGCGCTCGTGCTGATGTCCCAGCTCAAACAGCACTGGTGTGTGAGACAGCCGGCAGACAGACAGAACCACTGGAAGCGCATGTCTGTCTGACACACCGGCAGCACATTTCCTCCTCATGCACTGAGCGTCTGAGATCAAAGCACACAAAACATGACAGAATTCTTTCAAATATAAGGTGACCAGGCGCCTCCGTTTTCCGAGGACAGTACTGGTTTTTGTTGTTCTGTCCCCGGAAAAAAAACTATTTTCATTGTGAATATTTTATGTTATTTTATTTTTGTTTTGTTTTTTTGTGGGTGCTGTGAATTGTATTAAAACCAGACCAAAAATTCTAATAATCAAACTAAATCATAATAATGATCAATGTTACTAACAATAAAGGGAACCCACAACAACTACAAAAAACACTTTTTATTAATAGATAATAACAAATTAGATTTCAGTGATGCTTTGACCACTCAAACGGTTGCCATCTTAGAAATCTGGTCACCTTATTCAAATATTTTACTTTCATAAAGGCAGAAACTGGCATGAAATGTTCTTATACACACACCATCTGCAAAGTATGTATAAGAACATGTACACTTGTGTACACAATGATGTTCCCTTTATCAAGGGTTTATAAAGGGGCACATTAATGACTTAATTACGAAAGCATTATAATTAATCATTGAGAGGTAGTTATAACAGCATGAATCAAAAAGATGACTCGAGTTGTTTGTCTTTATTTTCTTCATTCTGTGGGATAACACTGATCGACACGGAGAGCAGGAGGTTCCCTAAAATGTTTACAGTCGTGATGTAACACTAACACAAGATCGTATCACTCGGTAGTGTTTCTTGGCAAAGAAGTTCAGCTGCGGTGTGTTTAAACATCGATCACATACGGTTGCAACTCTGCGACCATAATCGTTCTGCTTTACAAATCCAACATCTAAACACAGAAAGAAGAAGACAAGAGAAAGTCTGTGTCTAGGGTGTCATTATTCTCTCTCTCTCTCTCTCTCTCTCTCTCTCTCTCTCTCTCTCTCTCTCTCTCTCTCTCTCTCTCTCTCTCTCTCTCTCTCTCTTTCTTTCTCTTTTCACACAGAGAGAGAGAGCGAGAGAGAGAGAGAGAGAGACAGAGAGCAGTGCTCAGCACTAACAAGGTGGCAGTGTTGCACTGTCTATCCTGCCGTCCCACCAGCTCAACACTCAACGCACAGACGGATCTTATTTCATGAATCCTCCCCTTACCAGTTGATAAAACTCTTTATGATTCCTGTGTGTAGAAGTACACTTTAGCTAACTTTAAAAAAGCATACTTATTATGGCAATAATATGCTTTATTAGAATATACTGTGTACTGAGTAGTCTGTGTAATGTAATGAAATGTACATGATACATTTAAATGAAAGTAACACTTTATTTTACAGTGTTCTTACCACGTTACATGTAGTTACTATAGTTATACCTAAATTGTGCATAATTACACGCAACTAATCCTAAACCAAACCCTAATAATACAAATCTAATCAAAAACAACAGTAGTTGACCACTGTGCTGTACAAAACCATGATACAAATAGACATATTAATATAATTTAAAATATTAAACAATTTAGACAGCAATGTAATGAGAAGGAGGAAAGTATCAGAACACTAAGTGATGCTCTAGGGACAGCTATACGCCTGGGTAAAAACATCAGATTCTGATTAAACTAATCTGAGGGAAGCCGGAAGACTATTCCACAGTTTAGGCCCAACAATAGAAAAGGCACGGTCACCCCTCATCTTTAATCTAGATCTTGGGACCATCATGATCTCTAAGTCCTGTCTCTTCTGAGCTTTATAATGCAGCCCTGAATTTGAAGCCCATAAAAGTGCATCTATCCATTATAAAAGTGCATCTATCCATTATAAAAGTGCATCTATCCATTATAAAAGTGCATCCATCCATCCATCATAAATGTGCATCTATTCATTATAAAAGTAATCCATACAGCAATTTACAAAGAAAGTGTAACTGGCGACGATGGCGTTTGCTATAACGTAAGCTTTTATCTGCGAGAGTTTTCGTGAGTTGAATACGGAAGGTATTGGCTAGATATTTTACTTTATAACCAGGTAAAGGTGAACTATATAAGATTTTTGCAGTAAAATATCCAAAAACCACTAGGCCAGTGTTATAAATTTTGTTTAGTGGAGTACTTAGAATATCCCAAATGTTTCCAACTATTTGTAAATCGTGAGAAATTGCTATTTTAACCAAGGAACCAGGACGTGTGAGGTATGCGTTTGAGGGAGTCGCCTGTCGATTGCGTCATATCTGCGTTACCCTCGGTTTCCGGTTTTATTTAGCAGAAACGCTGTACTCTCACTGCAGTGTGAACAAGTGTCATAGCAGCCGCCGAGCGAACGTCATAACTTCCTTTTCAACACACTCAGATATATCTAATTCGATAAACAGAGTTGCGTTACCTCATACTCATGACTGGAAAAGAGGAAGTGGCGCCGGCGAACGTGTCATAATACAAGTCCTGCCGGCGACTATGCCATAATAACAGTCCCGCTCTTCAATCGCTCCTGCGGCCTTGCTCAGCTCCACAACACTCTCTCCTGCTCTGCTTCATACTACAGTAATGTTAATGAATCGCATCCATGAACATGATTTCTGCCCGAGTCCTATCCTGACTCTTTTCCACCAGCTGTGAGGTGAAGACCACATGTCCCAAGAGTCTGCGCTCAAACGTGGCGTCATCAAACTACGCTTTTGTTTTGAACAGGCGACCTCTTGTGGACGGAAAAGTTACATAATGTAGCTTTAAATATGAGCTGGTTTAAGCTGGTTCTGAGCTGGTTTAAACTGGTCCTGAGCTGACGTTACCTCATGTAAACCTCAAGGCCAAGATGATATCAGTCCGCTTCAGATATGTCTGCATCAGGTCAGTAACTAGTTGGCATGTGTGTTCTTCCTATGTGGAATAGTGTATCAGATTACATTTTTTTACAATCGTTTTTTACAAACAAATTTTTTACAATTTCTGACCTTCTGTCTTCCGACATATTGCATATTTTCCCTTTTCATAATCAATATAGCCTAGATTACATTTAAAAATAACATTATAATATTTAAACATAAACAGGAACTTCCTGTAAATGCTCTGAAAGTCCGAACCATACAGAAAATGCTTTCACACTAAAAACGAACCAAACCTTTGTTCAGTTTGATCCGGACAGAGACTACCTCTTTTCGTCGGACCAAATTTCGTCTGTTTGGTCCGGGTGAGTTTTCACACCTGTAATTTTGATTCTGACCAAACTGAAAAGTCAGAAAATCCGACTAAACAAGGTAGGTGTGAAAGGGACCTAAATGTTCCTGTTGGAAGAGGACATAGGGTTTTGGTAGACCTAGTGTATTGTGTTAGTGTATTATTGTATTTTAAAAATTAGTGTTGGAGTTTAGTTTACAAATGTGTGATTTTGAGTATGAAATTAACCGTTTTGGAAATTATGTGATGTAGGTGTGTTGGTGTGTTAAGAGTTTAGGAAAACTGTTAAAAGTATTGAAAAAACTGTCATAGCAATCATAAAAAAACTGTAATGAGATTATAAACCTTTGAATGTAAACATGCTCATGTGAATAGATTTTATATACAGTTGTTCTGTTGTGTCTTTTTTATGCTTGTTTCTGAGAATAGACATGGCTTTGTTTTCCACACTGGAATTACAACTTGCAACATTCTAAAACAACATTCAGACGCAATAAATAGAATTAAGGCAATTCTAAAATGGAATTACGCGTTTGTTGTTTGTAATAAAGACCCAAAGTGAGTGTTCAGCGATTAGGCTATAAAGCTTACAAAATGGTTTTCATAAACTAGTGCTAAGAATCTCCCAGAAGACCCAGAATCTGCCCCTACACTCTAAAAAAAAAGGTGCTATATGGCACTAAAAGTGGTTCTTGGCTCGTAATCATAGGGTAACCACTTTTGGTGCGGTAACACTTTACAATAAGGTTGTATTAGTTAACATTAGTTAATGCATTAGTTAACATGAACTAACCATGAACAACACCTCAGTTCAGCATTAGTTAATCTTTGTTAACATTAGTTCATAAAATCCAACTATTCATGGTTTGTTCATGTTAGTTCACAGTGCATTAACTAATGCTAACAAGATTTTAATAATGCATTAGTAAATGTTGAAATTAACATGAACATAAATAAATGATTTATAAGTGCATTATTAGTTAATGTTAACTAATGTAGTTAACTAATGTTAACTAATGAACCTTATTGTAAAGTGTTACCTTTGGTGCTATATAGCACCATATCTTAACATGTTCTGTATATGATAGCGGTGCTATATAGCACCTCAGCCAAAGAACCGCTGAAGAACCACTGAAGCACCAAGATTGGTGTGATACAGCACTTAAAGAGGTTCCCCTATGATTACGAGCCAAGAACCACTTTTTTTTTTCCTAGTGTAACCTAAATTTACGGCCAGGAGTCACTACCAAACAGTATGAAAGCCACATGCTAATAATAACAGCAGTATCACTGATTAAAATACATACACAGCTTTTGACAGCATGTATTATGCATATCTTTATTTTGTAAGTCAACAGTGCTCTCTTACCCAGGATCAGTGAACGGACACAAATGACCTTTTGATTGGGAAGCACACATGCTTTGGTGAAACTGTGCTCTGTGCTTAAACATTGGTGTTGACTTAAAGAAAATGAGTGTTTCCTCTGACCCATTTCCACTTTTTCATATTGAATATAATAACGGCTCCATTTCAGGCATGCTTTAAAAAAAAACTCCAGTAGCCCTCAGTGATTAACTGAGATTATTTGAGTGGCTTTTCCTGTCTGGACTGAGGTGTGAGCTCCCATTTCATTTCTGATGAATGACAGCCGTCTCTGGGTGTAAAATAATAGACAACAGTCATTTACAGGCGTCATGCGCCTGATGCATTCTCTTACCTTAGACACCATCCAGTACTGCCGTCCGTTACACATAGCACTAAGCAAAAAAGGTTTTCTTGATTTACTGTGGATAGACAATGCTGGAAACTTGGCAGGTCATGCCTGGAGTCGGGGAGCACCAGGGTCGATCCTTCTGGAGTAACCTGGGCTTGCTCAGGGGCACAAGGAGACACCCTGTGGTGAATATAATGGTGACTTTTGGCATGATCCTTGCTACGGTTTAACCAGTAACCTTCTAGTAACTGGTCCAGAGCTTTAAACACTGCACTGAACAAATACAAAAGTTTCTAAATAATGCCAAAATAAACTGTTTCTTTTTTGCTAGTTTCAGCCCGATGCAGTTATCATTTTACGCCCACAACATCACGTTTTGCCCAAAACACACCCATGACTCATTAAGAGACTAGGGACAACCCTTTTGGACCGTGCGCCGTTTTCTTCGTAGTAAAACTAGCAAAAGTGGATTCGGACACGCCCTAAGTGCACCTGTAGTTTGTGCTTCTGACCATGATTCGATTGGTAAAATAGGGCCCATAGAGTTAAAATAGAGCACAATTTTTTTTTTTTTGTGACCAGTAAGCAAAAGAGAAATAGTCAACCAAGAATCTCCATGGAGTTTACATTTTTAACAATCAATGCACTCAGAATGATGTACGGCACACTCAAAATATGTTCAACTTTCATTGGTGAAATTTAATGACAGATTGAGGTGCAGTGGCAAGATCTGACAAATATCAATACAGAGTGTGTTATTTACACTAAACGCAAACAGCCCTTTACAGTAACTACACCGTTGTCTGTTTGATTTTGAGATTTTGACACGACCGGCCCGAAATTCTAATTTTTCTGATCCCATTTTCTACCATTTCCTATCACATACCAGCTCAGAAACGTTTATTTTAAATAACAAAAGGAAGAAAATATTTGAAAAGTGGAAATAATGTTGTTTAACTCCTTCCCCGCTAGCGTTTAAAAACATTTTTTTTTAATAAAGTTTCTTGCCACCGCCAGTGTTTTTGATAATTTTCACAAAATGTTCATGGCCCCCAGGATATCTGAACATGCAATATATCAAACGAAAGAATAGAGACTCAAAAACGTTTTATTCTAGCTTCATTAATATTTTTTTATCAACATTAAAATTTGGGTAAGTTTCACAAAAAAAGCAACATTAGCAAAAAGCTGAAAAAAAATCACTTTTTTTTGTGAAAGACTACGTCCAGATGCGATTCAGAGCAATGATCACACACAGATGGAGTAGATGGAGTCCATCAACACCCCCAAAGCTTCACAGTTGTTTCCTCTTCATGGGTTAGACATTTCATTCAATAACATTAGGCAAAATTTTGATTTATATGCTGTTTAATGTTGGTGATTACGTTATTTTACATATTTATCTGCTTACATATGGGCTGCATCCGAAAATCAGTGACTTGTTGTCTCGCTGCCTTGTCAGGCAATGACTTTTGCGTTTGTGCATAAAGGCACCTCACAAAACTGACTTCTGAGGCAGCGTTTATTGACCCACAGCAAAATTAAGCAGACTTTAGTGAAAACTAAACAAATATTTAATTACTGCAGTAGTAATTTCTCAATAGAAAATACATAAAAAGTGTAAAACCTATCTTTCTTTTTCTAGCTCAACTGTCTCTGAATGGAATGCACAGGGTTGTGGGATATCAAAGGCAGTGAAGGATGCATATACGCTGCCTTCAAAACTCGATCAGATGAAGGCATCTCTGGAGACAGGAAGTGAAGCTAACATTAGATTCGGACGTGCCTTGATGCTTTTCTACCTTGAAATGTGTCCTCCGAAGGCAGCATTTTCCAGTTTTCAGACACAGCGGTGATATTGCTTGTTTCTGCTTCTTCTTCACATGTGTTTTGATCCTGAGATTCTGTACTCTTTCAGAAGATGTGTAGCGCCCCCTACCATATAACAGTGAAAACATGGAAAGACGGAAATGTTCGTCAATGGCGGGGAAAGAGTTAAAAGTGGATAAAGTGTGTTGCATGTGTATAGGGGCCCCACTTTATATTAGGTGGCCTTAACTACTATGTATTTACATCAAAAAATAAGTACACTGTACTTACTGTGTTCAAATTGTATTGCAAAACACATTTGCTGATATTGAGGTGGGATACGGGTAGGGTTAGGGACAGGTGTGGTGGTGTGGGTAAGTTTAAGGGTAGGGTTAGGTCTAAGGTAAGTGTTAAACTGTGTAATTACAAATGTAATTACAGAAATTAATTGCAGACGTAATTACATGCAGGTAATTTTTAAAATCTAAGTACAATATGAAAACATGTATGTACACAATAAGTGCATTGTATCAAATGATTAATTAAAATGTTAGTACATAGTAGTTAAGGCTACCTAATATAAAGTGGGTCCTGTATAGGTGTATAATTGAATTTGGGTGTGGTGTCCTTGCATTGATCGGACGGGTTGGAACATCGACTATGATGCACACAGCTCATATTGTTACCATGCTCAAAACCTTCCTGACCTTCGGGGACACGTTTGGTTAGGGTTATTGGACAATTAAGGTCTCAATAATATTAGCATTCATTTGCAATTTTAATAATTATACAGTGAATAAGTTATTATTATTGCATGCTAATTATAATGGCTGCAATACACTGAGGTGCAAACACAAATATCTGCCAATATTTACACTACGTACAAATAACAACTAACATTTACACTTTCTTTGCTATTCAAACTTTTTTTTATAAAGCTTATTAATATGCAACTAGAAAAGGAAAGCTTCTGCATGTTGACTTGACCCAGTTGTAAAAAATAAAATGACATAGGCCTTATTGACAGACATAAAGTTTGGTCTTGGATTAGGGATTTTGAAAAAGAAGAAACCCTAACCCAAGTTTGTACTACCATAATAGCGTGATTAACTTTCATTTGAGCTGTTTGCACATTGCACATGAATGGTACACAGTGGATCCTCCAAATCCCGGGACATCTGTGGCATCAAGAAGAGAGTGATTCTCCAGCAGACGGCACATGGCACTTCAGCAGGCGGCCGTGTGTGTCAAAGGTGACTGCTGACTTTGTGTCTGTCATTGGCAGCTATGTAGCATTTCACAGAGGCCGAGAATAAAGAGGCTTTTGTCTTAGAGCATCCCATCTTACACACGCCTCTCATCTGCACTGATATCACAATCAAACCTCCACAGCTGCACAACACACACACACACACACACACACACACACACACACACACACACACACACACACACACACACACACACACACACACACACACATACACACGGCTGCACGTGTTGTTTTATGCTGCAGTGAGAGTTTAGAGGGCTTGCATCTTTTTAAATGCCATACAAATAATCACAGAAAGACTACTGAAAGTCACAGTTATTTATATGTTCATCCTGAGAAATACAGCTCTGTTATTCAATTAAGCAAAAGTGCATTGCGGTGCATAATTCATAATGTTTAACTATGTAGCCACTTAAATACCAACGCAAATAACAGAAAACTGGTAGGCACGGTGCACGGCCCAAAAGGGTTGTCAGTAGTCTCTTAATGAATCATGGGTGTGTTTTGGGCGTAACATGCAATAAACCAATCAGAGTCTCATCTCCCATTCCCTTTAAAAGCCAGTTGTGCTCACACCATGGCGGATTCACTATTTACATGTGAGCGGAAAGACTGAAGGCTTCGCCAAAGAGGATTTTATTTTTAATATTTAAAAATGCTGCTGCGCATCCCTGTGTGTGTAATAATCAGAGTGTACACGCGTTGTGAACCACCTATAGGCTCATATTACTAACACACCCTTTAAATAACACAAAAATACTGCACTATTTAGAGCAGGTTTGTGTTGGTCAATGGCGCAGTCATTTTCAGTTCCTCAAAATATCAACGCACCAACAATGCTCCTGAACACACCTGGTTTTCAGACCAGACGCCCATGGGCGAACAGATGTGCCAGTGCATTTGATATTTAAACAAAGTGGAGCTGGACGTGAAAATGAGAACTGCGTCGGGCCGAAACTAGCAAAAAACATTTGCATCGTGCCTGGCGTCACATTGCACCGGGTGTATGAGACGGCCCTATAACATTCTCTCTTTCTGGGATTTCAAATATTACTTTTACAGCGAAACTAAACAAGCTTATCTTGTTCAAGAAGGCTAAAACACCACTGCATGTGATTAGGAGTGTGAGTGACAGTGATTAGTGACGGATAGTTTGACACAACCGGTCGGATGAGTCCATGCACAACCGGCCACCCACGTACAGTCAGCGCTGAGGAGATGAGTTATTCTGTTAAACAACACGCCACACTGATGGCTTTTCAGGAGGGGAAAAACAAAGCAGAGCACTGGCTGGAGAGTGAGTTTCAATCCTGCACATATATATTCATACTACTCAAATACTGTAAATATGTTCATAATCTGTAAATGTTTATTCTGACTAAACGTAACTGTGACCTTATATTTTTTATACTATTTTTCATATTTTTATTCTTAGAATTTGTATTACTATGTTCTTATTGTGTTTGTATTGTATATGTGCACTGGAAGCTTCAGCACCAATAAAAATTCCTTGTGTGTGCAAGCACACTTGGCAATAAAGCTCTTTCTGATTCTGATTCTGATTCTGCTGCTTCTTAGTGGCTTCTCATGAACATATTTACTGTCCAGTCTGCCGGGAGTCCTCGGGGGCCTGCTTTTGTGCCTCTTGAAGGAACTTTGATTAGATTAGATTAGATTCAACTTTATTGTCATTACACAAGTACAAGTACAAGGCAACGAAATGCAGTTTAGGTCTAACCAGTAGTGCAATAGCAGCAAGTGCAGGATATATAAAATGGTTGCGTAAGTGCTGGGCATAAAAATTTACTGAATATATATAAATATGTATAAGTAGAGAGATGGTTATTACTATAAACAGAACTGAATTTACAGATGAATATATACAGTGAATAAATATAAATATACAGATGGCTATTACTATAAACAGAATGTAAACAGAATGTACAGGTGAATATGTACTATGAATATAATATACAGATGGCTATTACTTTGAACAGAATTTTACAGATAGAGGTATACAATAATATGTTAGGCTAATATGAGGAATATAGCAGTGGATTAAGGTAGTGCAATAAATTATGGACAGAGCTATCTGAAAGAAAGTGTAAAAGTGCAGTGGAAAGTGGTTGCATATTACAGTTAGAAGTACGGTGCAAAATGCAAATGTAAACATGGTTACTATAAATACAGTCGGCAGTGCAAATGAGCATATTCCAGTTAAGATATGGTGGTGCAAAATGCATAAGTAAACAGTTGTTACTGTAATAAACAGTCGGTAGTGCAAATAACAAAGTGAATGTAGGTGTGAGGTAGGAGAGTTTGCAGTTTATGAGGGAAGTGGATCAACGGGGGTTTGAGTTCAGTAAAGAGACAGCTCTGGGGAAAAAACTGTTCTTTAGTCTGCTGGTCCTGGTCCGGAGGATCCTGAAACGCCTGCCGGAGGGCAGGAGAGAAAACAGTCTGTGGGCTGGGTGAGAGGAGTCCTTGAGGATGCTGCGAGCTCGGTGCAGACAGCGTTTCCTCTGGATGTGCTCGATGGCAGGTAGTGGAGTCCCTGTGATGCGCTGGGCAGTTTTCACCACCTGCTGCAGTGCCTTGCGCTCCGCAACAGAGCAGCTCCCATACCATACTGCCACACAGTTGGTCAGGATGCTTTCTATTGCGCAGCGATAGAAGTTCACCAGGATAGCCGAGGAGAGCTGATTCTTCCTCAGTGTCCTCAGGAAGAAGAGGCGCTGGTGAGCCTTCTTGACCAGGCTGGAGGTGTTGGTCGTCCACGACATGTCCGCCGAGATGTGGATCCCCAGGAACTTGAAACTGGAGACACGCTCAACAGCCATTCCATTGATGTGGATGGTGTCGTGTGTGCCTCTTGACTCCTTCCTGAAGTCCACGATGAGCTCCTTCGTTTTGGTGGTGTTGAGGAGCAGGTTATTATCAGTGCACCATGTGGCCAGGTGCTGGATCTCCTCCCTGTAGGCAGTCTCATCGTTGTTGCTGATGAGACCAATCACCGTAGTGTCGTCCGCAAACTTGACGATGGAATTAGTTCCATACACAGGCTTGCAGTCGGAGGTGAAGAGGGAGTAGAGAAACGGACTTAGCACACAGCTCTGTGGTACACCAGTGTTGAGTGTGATGGACGTGGAGCAGGTGGATCCTGATCGAACATTCTGTGGTCTGTCAGTTAGGAAGTCCAAAATCCAGTTACACATTGAAGTGTTGATGCCCAGGTCTCCAAGTTTGGCAATTAACTTGGATGGGATGACAGTGTTGAATGCTGAGCTGAAGTCAACAAACAGCATGCGTGCATAGGTGTTTTTACTGTCCAGATGGGTGAGCACAGAGTGCAGTGCCATGGAAACTGCATCCTCTGTGCTCCTATTGCTGCGACAGGCAAACTGGTGTGAGTCCAATGTGGATGGTATAGAGTCTTTTAGGTGTTCCAGGACCAGCCGCTCAAAGCACTTCATAATGATGGGTGTGAGTGCTACAGGGCGGTAGTCATTAGGGCACCTTGGGCTGGAGTGTTTCGGCACTGGCACAATGGAAGTGCGTTTAAAGCATGATGGTACAGCTGCTTGGGCGAGAGACAGGTTGAAAATGTCTGTAAAAACCCCAGCGAGCTGCTCCGCACATGCCCTGAGAACACGACCAGGGATGTTGTCTGGTCCAGCAGCCTTGTGCGCGCTGATCCGGCTCAGTGCCTTGCAGACATCTGTGGAGGAGAGTGTGATTGGTGGGTGGTCAGCTGAGGGTTTGAGCTTGGTGGCAGTTTCTCTGTTGTCTCTTTCAAAACGAGCATAAAAGTAATTTAGCTCATTCAGGAAGTTGACATCAGTGGCTGCGGGGGTGGAGTGGGTGGGTTTATAATCACTGATGGCCTGAATGCCATGCCACATGCGTTGAGGGTCAGAGTTGGAAAAGTGTCCCTCTATCTTTAGCTTGTAGCAGTGCTTGGCCTTTTTGATGCCCCTCTTCAGGTTTGCTCTGGATGCGCTGTAGGCTTGTGCATCTCCTGATCTGAAGGCAGTATTGCGTGACTTCAGCAGGAGTCGCACTTCCCTGTTCATCCAAGGCTTCTGATTTGGGTATGTGGTGATCTGTTTCTGGGTTGTAACACTGTCAATGGTGGTATTGATATGATCCAATACTGAGGAGGTGTAGGAGTTAATGTCCGTGTGAGCACCACTGGTGGCTTGAGAAGCAAACATACTCCAGTCTGTGTTTAGAAACCTTTCCTGGAGTGTGGAATCTGCCCCCGCAGGCCACACCTTGATTGTCTTCACTGATGGCTTCACACGGTTGATGAGGGGTGCATATTTGGGGCTGAGGAACAAAGAGATGTGGTCTGACTGTCCCAGGTGGGGGAGGGGTGTTGCAACGTAAGCTCCCGCCATGTTTGTGTAAACATGGTCTAAGGTTTTGTTTCCTCTGGTGTGGCAGGAAACATGCTGGTGAAACTTGGGTAGCACTGACTTTAAGTTTGAGTGATTAAAGTCACCTGCAACAATAAACGCAGCTTCAGGGTGATCAGTCTGTTGTTTACTGATGGCTGCGTGAAGTTCTTTCATAGCAAGCTTGGCATCAGCATCGGGTGGAATATAAGCAGCAGTTATAATGGTGGAAGTGAACTCCCGCGGTAGATAAAACGGTCTACATTTAACCATGAGAAACTCCAGGTTAGCTGAACAATGACTCCCAACAATAGCAGAGTTTGTGCACCAAGCTTTGTTAATATAAATGCACAATCCACCACCTCTGGTCTTCCCGGAGCCATCTAATGTTCTGTCTGCCCGGAGTGTGTGGCGTCCCGCTAGCTCGATAGCGGTGTCCGGTATTCCGCTGTTTAACCAGGTTTCAGTGAAGATTAGGACGTTACAGTTCAAAAGTTTCTTACTGTGTGTGATGCTGAGTCGCATCTCCTCCATTTTGTTCACTAGCGATCGTACATTAGCAAGGAAAATGCTAGGTAAAGAGAGCCGATGAGGAGAACGCGTTAGCTTAGCCCGCAATCCTCCACGCTTCCCCCGCCTTTGTTTACGATCTCGCCGCCTTCTGCGTGCACTTCCGCCCGGCCGGGATGAGCGCATCGCCTCGGGCGTCCTAGCGATCTCAGGAAGGAGTCGAAGATTGTCCATAAAACTGTCGGAAATTCGCAAACCAATATCCAAAAGCTCAGCGCGGGTGTACGATGTAAAGGCACAACTGTTCTGCACGAACAGACCCGAGATGAGCAAGAAAAATACCGCAAAATTGCAGAATCTGGAGAGACGCTGAACCTCGCGATCTACTCGCGCCGCCATCTTGGTTCCTTTGAGGAACAGACCTGAGTTACAGGACATAAGTCTAGCTAAGGATGTGATTACAACGGATTCACAAGGGTTTGTTTTAGTACCTTTAGGCTCATTTGTAAAACGGTTTGAATGAATATCATATAAATATCGATAATGTTAGTGACAAGAGTATTAGACAGGTCTGCGTTTCTCAAAAGCATCGTGAGCTCAGTTGATCATCATAGAGACCATTGGTGGCAATGGTTATGATGCTTTTGGGAAAGTCTTGCATTGCTTCCTAAATGAATACTCCAGTTACTGTAGTGCATGTTGTTGTTCTAGCTAATAATAGTATTTACTGAGAAATACAATTGAAAATCTCTTCCTCATTCATAACACAGTCACATACACTAAGAGAAGAGTGTGACGTGATAAAACTCCTGACAGAAAGACAGAATTCAAATTCAAAGGTTTTATGATTCTGAATAATGATCAATAATATATCAGCCAGGACATTTTGACATTTGTGGCATTGTTCATGTGTTCGTGTGAGAATCTACTAAGTGTCAATGAATTTGTAAAATGATAAAATTGTATTATTTAATTTAAGCAATTTCAGTCTCTTATTCTCAATATCTTAAATGTATTATATCAAAATGTTTGTCCTCCCTGCGCTAGATATCAGCCAATAATAATAAAAATCCACATCTAATTGTGATTTCTGTCATCGTTGTACCTTGTCAGGACTGTCAAACTGTCTAAAAGGCGCTATCTCAGACAGATTGCATATTTAGTGGCTTACTGGATATTATGTCTGTGACTTCAATAAGCTGGTAGCATAGCAACTTGTGTAAACAGCCGAACACACACTGTAAAGTAATAAAACACCTCCTGATTATGATCTTCAGAGGCATTATTGCATCATGGGCTGAGAATGATCACAGGATCTTCTTCAGAAACATATTTCCAGTGTATAGATTGAGTTCTTCTGCCTTTGAACTCAATACAATTCATTTGTGCCGATGTAATAACTATTTTGAATAGTTTAAATCATTACTTAACTTGCCCGATAACTGATTATATGCCCGACATACTGATTCAATGCCCAATATGTTCACAGAAAAAATCGGAAATCTGGTTTTCACAAACATTTAACAGCATTAATTAATTTTAATAACTTCAAAAAGTCCCCCTTCTCCACCTCCTGCAGCCGGTGTAATGTTCCAGCAATGGGACAGAAGAGCATCCCGCTGGAATGCTGCTCTTTGATCACAGGATCACGGTTTCATCATGACGGCCGGGACGATCCGCTCGACCTCTCAGATCATCTCCTCTCGGGCTCATCACAATCTCACAGGATGTCCTGATCATATCGCTGTCTGTGTTGAGATTTTGGCCAGGCTTTAAACAAACTCGCTCATGTAACATTACACCTGGTCTAAAGGAATGGCATTAGCTCGCTTCCTGGGAGGCCCGGCTGGCTCTGGAAATCAACAACATGAAGAGTTTATAGGCCACTCGAAG
This sequence comes from Romanogobio albipinnatus, assembly GCA_023566225.1. Classification (NCBI taxonomy): domain Eukaryota; kingdom Metazoa; phylum Chordata; class Actinopteri; order Cypriniformes; family Gobionidae; genus Romanogobio; species Romanogobio albipinnatus. The sequence goes on from CM042240.1 coordinate 40,268,604, forward strand.
AGAAAGAGAAACTACTTTTCCATGTGGGGGCCATTTTATTAAAGGACAAAAACAGTAAACATGTAATCAAATGTGAAGGGAGGTTTCAAAAACAGAGTATACATTTACCAAATTAATTCTAATATGTGACCCTGGAGCTCAAAACCAGTCATGCGTCTCAATAGCCAACAATACATTGTGTGGGTCAAAATTATCCATTTTTCTTTTATGCCAAAACTTATTACGATATTAAGATCATGTTCTTGAAGATATACTGTAGAATTCCTACCGTAAATATATCAAAAATCTATTACAGTTTTTTACAATCGCTATGACAATTTTTTCAACACTTTTAACAAATTTCCTAAACTCTTAATGCAACCACCACACCTACAACACACAATTGGCAAAACGGTTCATTTCATGTTCAAAATCACTCATTGTAAACTAAACTCTAACACTTATTTTCTAAATAAAATAACACACTAACACAATGCACTAACACATGTCTCTTCCAACAGGAACATTTAGTTCATAGCACATTCATAGCACAATGTTATAAAAACACTAACATCAGATGGAATTACAGAAACTGCATTATTTTTTGTGTCAGGTTTGCCCTTATACAATAGACTGTATATTTTATTGATCATAGATTGTGTGTCGTTTGAAGACTCCACATTTGTGTTTTGTTGGGTTTAGTAAATGCATGCATTTTGTTTCTTTTGCTGCAGAAATTCAATACAAAAAATTAATAACCCATCTCAGGGTAGCTTTATAGAATGCCCTTCAGTTTTATTTCATTATCAGCAATCACCATGTTGACAATAGCAAGTTCCTGTTCTTCATTTAGGAGCTTTCCTCTGCCCCCTGAGGCAGGTGTTGAATCCTTAAAGGGACAAAATACAGTTACATATTAGAGACCAGAGGCACACAGTCACTGAAATACATGGTAAAAGTATTTACACTTTGCAGAAGGAGAAGCCCTTATATACAATATCATACCTGTTGGTTTCTGGAAAAAAATCTGGATAATGGATGCCACTGTGTCCCGGCTGAGATTCGGCTCGTTCACCAGCCTCCCTGTATGATAGCCTGTGGTTTATGACATGGTCTATGATAGTAGCTCTTATTTCATCAGTCACCCTAATTCTGGCCTTCTTTGAATGTCACCATGCATTCACCCTCCTCAATCTCTTACTTGCCATTGTCCAGGCATTCCTCTCCCTTGCCCTTGTCCCATTCCTCTCCCTTGTCCTGGTACTCATCGTCCTCTCCCTCATTTTTCTTACTTTCTTTGTGTTGCTCTATATTCCTTTTCCACACAAGATCAGCCCAAAGAGGTCCTCTTTTACGATCATGAGATTGAAAGAACATCAACACCTGAACAATTCCTAGATGGGAATCAGCTATGATTTATATATTTGCATAACTTCACTCAGCTGTTTCTCAGTAACAATGGAATAAAATATGCACAATATATATTAGATTATGTCTCTCACAGTGGACATGCACCTACGATGACAATTTCAGACCCCTCCATGATTTCCAAGTGGGAGAACTTGCAAAATAGCAGGGTGTTCAAATACTTATTTTGTATCCACATGTCCAAAAATACAGAATATAAACTAATATTGAGTGAAAAGTCAAAATGCATATAGTTAACACAAATGTAAAATGCTTAAACTTATTTTACACACAAGCTCAACCAAGACCAAAATGGATTTTTACTGCCAAATTTACTGCCAATGATTTAACACTGTATGTCAGAACAGATAACACCTTCTTCTAAATCTAAACTTATAAGCTACAGTTTTTTACAATCGCTATGACAAATTTTTTAATACTTTTAACAAATTTCCTAAACTCTTAACACAGTTAGCACAACATCTGTCTGTGTAGGCTATACAATTAACACATTTATTGTTGATTTGACACAAAATGCATATAGTTAACACCAATTTAAAATGCTTGAAATTCTTTTACACACAAGCTCAACCAAGAACAAAACAATGGATTTTTACTGCCAAAATTACCAATGATTTAACGCTGTATGTCAGAACAGATAACACCATGTTCTAAATCTAACCTTATAGGCTAAAGTCAAGGTAAACAGCTGTTCATATTTTGATTTGAAACACAAATATATCCCCTGCATTTTATTCCATTGGTACTGAATTGAATTTGTGCAAAAAATTTTAAATGACAGCTGATTCCCATCTAGGAATTGTTCAGGTGTTGATGTTCTTTCATACACATGACCATATGGTCTACAGTAAATGAGGGCATCTTTGGGCTGATCTTATGTAAAAAGGGAAGAATATAGAGCAACACAAAGGAAGTCAGAAAAAGGCCTGCATGAGGGAGAGGACGATGAGTACCAGGACAAGGGAGAGGAGTGGGACAAGGGCAAGGGAGAGGAATGCCTGGACAAGGGCAAGGTAGAGAGCTTTTTTAGATTTATTTTTTTTAGATTTACTTTGATTTTATAGCAGTTTTAGAGTTATGTATAGTTTATAAATATTATTATAACATATATTATTATAATATAATAATATAAAATATTATTCGTAAATACATTTCATACTTTTTTGTTTGCTTTTTAAACTTTTTTGACTTCAACAATAATCTGCCACGGGTTGACCAAACTTAAGTCTGTGCTCCCAATATTCAATATTTTTTGACATGGACATTTTTGTCCTCTATAGATTTTTTTAATTGATGCACAAGAGTTAATATATCATGATGACTGACGAGTTGATTATTTGCGCTAAATCTGCACAGATTTGGCTTACACTAACTTCCCCAACAAAGTGAATAAACAAATAATTAACCCGCCGAATTGGCTAGTGATTTGACAGCATTACCCGCCACAGTTAATTTATACCTGCATTTGCCGGGTGTTAATTTCAAACCCTGGATATGATCATGAAAACTGCGGCAGGAGAATCTAGTCATGGGCCCAGACATCATTCCAGACGGCGTCTGCAATAACAGCAGAACCTGTTTGTACAGTAGTAAACATTGACTTAGTGTGCGGCGTGTTTGACACGGGACTAATTAACCTGACCTCAATGAGACACACATGGCTCCATCAACGGCGGGCTGTCTGAAAAGAGCCCAGGCCTCCCATTGGACCAGCTCATTTCCCCCTCGGACTGTGATTGGCTGGTGCAGATGACCTGTTGATCAACAGAAACGAGCGATAACAGGCTTTATGAGCAGCGCGGTAACATGAAAATGACCTGTCGCAATAATAACCCTAGCAGACTGATAATGAGAAACACAGATGCCAGCTGACTTCATGAGCTTTTATTAAATGTCATGTTCAGTTGGTGTTGTGTTGTTATGAGCGTTTTTATTTCAGGATGGGCGGTTAGTTTGGAGGGCTGTACATGAAGTGTGTTTCAGGGCAAAAGTACACACCACTCTGCTCTTCACTGCATGTAATCACTCAGATATGGCCACATACCATGCATTCCTTGGCAGGACAGCTGCGTATAATTATGCTGCCATTTATGTTTATTAGATGCACCATCAAAGAGTAGATTAAGTAAAAACCTCAACATATTTTGGATAATAAAACTGCAAGGGTCCAGTGAGATCATACACATCCATTTATGCCTGGAACAAAAATGCTCTGTTTAAGTTGATAACTTCATTACTTCATTAAAGTGAGCAGGATGCGCTAAAGTTTGTCATTACGCTGCAAAAAAAATGCTTTTCTTATTTAGTATTTGTGTCTTGTTTCCAGTCCAAACATCTAAAAATGATTACATCAAGATGAGTAAAAAACATAAGATATTTTGGAAAATAACATTTTATTTCTGACTGAAATCTTGTTTCTTGTTTCTGAACAGAAATAAGATTATTTTTCTTACCCCATTGGCATATCATTGTGCTTGTTTTAAGCAAAAACTCACTTCATTTAGATTTTATTTTCCAGAAAACAAGAACAAATATCTTGTTACTTATCTATAAAAGCATCTTGATTTAATAATGTTTAGATATTTGGACTGGAAAATCAAAGTATTTTTTGCAGTGTGACGGTCAGATTACATGAGGGCGCCAACTTTGATTTTCTTTTGAAATGTTGATATTATCATACTGATTTCTGTTTCTGCCATTTCTTTGCATAATATAATAAGGGAGACAAACCAGTTAATACCACAAAACATCACATAATCCATCAAATACACTGAAGATATTTTCCCTCTGAAATATGATGGCACTTCTTTGAGAATTTTGGATATTACGTCATACTAAAATGATGGGATGTGATCATTAGGAACACATGCAAAACATGTAAAATAAATCAACTATATTCTCAAATGTGAATATACTGTAAAGTGTCATTTATTCCTGTGATCAAAGCTGAATTTCCAGCATATGATCCTTCAGAAATCATTCTAATATGATGATTTGATGTTCAACAAACATTTATGATTATTATCAATGTTGAAAACAGTTGTGCTGCTTCAGATGTTTGTGGAAACCATGATACGTTTTATTTTTCAGGATTCTTTGATGAATAGAAAGCTCAAAAGAACAGCATTGGTTACACTTTATTTTACAGTGTGTGTACTTACAGTGTACTTACCTAAGAAAGTACTGTAATATAAGGCAACTACGTGGGTTAAGGTTAGGTTTAGGCATAGGTTCAGGACTAGTACTAGTTATTACCCAGTTATTGCAATTACTATAACACGTATATAGTATGTACATGGGGAACAGAACTATAAAATAAAGTGCTACTGAATTTTTTTTTTAACATTACCAACCTGGGTGCCACTGTCCTCGTACGTGGACATTATATTTGAGTGAATTTCTCTGACACCACACGTCACACTTTCAGTCGGGATGTCCTGTACAGAGAACATTCAGGGCTTTAAAAATGACTGAATGATCACATTTAGCACTCTTATGGAAATATGATATTTTGTAATTATCATTTAAATTTAATTTTCAAATTGTAAATCAACATCATATTTTCATAAGTGCTAATTCAAATATTACTTTCTTTTTCAAAACAGGGCATTGATTTCATACATATCCGGGACTTAAATCATGTTTATGGGGCAGTCATGGTCTAATGGTTAGAGAGTCGGACTTATAACCTGAACGTTGCGGGTTTAAGTCTCAGGTCCGGCAGGAATTGTCGTGGGGGGAGTTAATAACCAGCGCTCTCCTCCACCCTCAATACTATGATTGAGGTGAGACCCTTGAGCAAGGCACCGAACCCCCAACATCTCCCCGGGCGCCGCAGCAATATGGCTACCCACTGCTCTGTGTGTGTGTTTACTACTGTGTGTGTGCACTTGGATGGGTTAAATGCAGAGCACAAATTCCTATGGGTCGCCACACGTCACATCACTTCATTTTATCAGGCATTATCGGGACACAACAAGTGAATAGGGAAATATCAATGTTCCTGAGACATATTAGATAGTATTATGAAAATATTGCCAACTATTACTCCCATTATTACACTTCTTTGTTCATTACATGTTACTCCAGTAACACATTAGATTATGTGAGATCATAAAGTAACATGATATATCCATTAATTCCATTATATCTTTCGTAACATAGTTCAGAATAATCTTTAAACAAAGTTTGGTTAAAGAAAATCTTGAAACCTGAAAATGATTGGTGAATAAAAAAAAAATATCCCATTGTTTTAGCCTTTACATGTCATTTCATTTTTTTAAACAACTGAGTCCTGAAATCAACTACAGAGGACACAGCATAACATATGAATAAAATATCATTGTAATCCCAATGTAATAACATGAAAAAATACTAAATTCAAAAGACTGGTTTCCTGAGTCTTAGGAGGTTAAGAATGCCTTTAGTGTCACTTTTGATAAATTTAATGCACCCTTGCTGAATAAAAGTCTTAAATCTAGCTGACTGCAAACTTTTGAACAGTAGTGTTTGTGATGTGGCCTTGCGTGGTTTACATCAAGCCCGTAAGTAAAGAAAAGAAGTGATATGGTACTTGTTCAGAATGCACATTTAATTTTTTTAGATGCTAAAGTTTTTTTTTTAGGATGTTCTTCTCAGCTATTTGTGTAACTAGTCAATTCTGTTGGGATATGGTGATCACAGCCAACCATAGGCATATCTCAAACTTTATCCCTCAAAAAAACAAACTCTGCAAGTAATTTAAGCAATTTTATGTTTCAAATACAGATGGCGATAGACAGTCCAAGGTTTTTTCTAGTGCACATTGAAAAATGAAACATTCTAGAATTGCAAAATTGGAAAAAAATATATAAATCCAATTATCCACTCGGAGAAGAAGCTTTATGACTGGGCCAAAGAGTCTGCAGCCAGAGCTTAAAGACTTAGACACAAAAATAAATGTGCTGGCCTGTACACTAACACTGGGACCAATAGAGAATTCTCTTTAGTAATATTTAGACGCACTCAAAATGGTCTAATTAAGCCCCAAACCACAGGAAAATGTCCAATCGAGCGGGTGGGAGTTTAACCGTGTGGGTGAACTGTTAAGTCATTGTGTGCTAGTAATAAAAGAATGATAAATGTGGGCCAATTTTTGCACCGTAATTAGACGTAATGCTTCTGTTAATGATAAACTTTTATTGGAATGTTCTACGTCTGCTTGACGTTGAAACCAGTGTTAACACCGTTATCATTCAAACGACACTACATATCTTCATAAACTTCATGGACACACAGCCAAACACACTACCTTCAGCAAAACTGAAGGTGTATGTGAATTCATGGCTCAGACGGAGAACTCAGAGGCGTTGGCCGTGTTATTTGTGTTTCCTGTCAGATCATTGGATAAATTCTTACTCTCAGAGCCAAAACGGTTTGTGCTTTTCCTTTCCGCATAATTTAGGTGTCGCCAAGATGACCATCCCATTAATCACGGCCTTGAAAGAAGCCACTCGAGCAAACACTTCTCAATCATTATTTACTCTCTAATTTGATGTTCTAAAAAATATTAATGTCATGGGTAGCAGTTTTTGGATGCTAAAACACCAACTTTCAAAGAGTAACACTTGGTAGTATAATGGAGGCAGTGTGTAAGTTTGGATGGCTTCATTGAGTTTCAAGGCAACCAGAAAAGATAAATCTCAAGAGTACTAAAGGGTCTAAACTAGATTTTCTGAAGAATTTAATAATGATTCGCACTGTGTCATACTGTTATTCGAGCAAAATAGACTCCAGATCCAACACTGAAGTGACTTAAACTGCAGTTCATCGACTGGCCACTAGAGACAGGCTCCAAAAGGGAGTCAATCCCATAGACCCTCATGTTAAAATGCCCAACTTTACAGCAGAAAAAACACTAGGTCCATATTTTATACTATGCTTAAAACACACAGATGCTTAAAACACACAGAATACACGGTACACACAATACATAAGATGCATTCATGTAATAATAATTTATAACACAAAATCATAAGTAAACCTAATACATTTACATAGTCTAACAAAATACAGATCATTAGAACAATGACAGTCCTTCTGTTTCAATCTCTACAGTATTGCTGAAGTCAAAGAGTATCTTTTTAACCCTTGCTTGCCCTCAGACTGTAATTGCTTGCTTTTCACATCTCATGTGTTTTACATTTCCTCCATGGATTGGAGTGCAATGGAGCATTCTTCCACAATCCCTCAGTTTACCCAAGTGTGGTTTTCCAGGCCCAGGCTATATTATCGGGGCTTGTGCCACACTGGCGATTAGACGGTGGAAAATTCATGAGGAACTGAAGGCTCTTTTCATGATTTTGACGGTCAAGGCAGTCTCTGAAACATCACACTGACAGTGGGCTGTACATGCATGGTGCAGACAACCAAATCATAAGTGTTTGGCATTTGTGTCAAATCCATTTAGGTTTAATTGAGAGGCTGGAGATGACAGAGCAAACAAAAGCCTCCCAGGACTCAAATGTTGACTCATGACTCTGGATTGAAATGTTGGCTTTCTGTAAATGTGTATGAGCATACTACAGAAATTAACATATAATTAAAATGTCATTTTTCATATACAGTATGTCATATGTCTTTACACTTCAAGAGAGAATAGTTAAAAATGGTTATTATTGAAAATAAGAGTGGGAAGTGTGTATCTGTTTATGCTAATGCAAACCATTTGTTTTCTGCAAAACAAGGGCTGTGTCTTATTTTGAAGGATGTTGATGGGTAGGACAACGTTTGTTCAATGTTTGTTCACATAGCGACACAAAGGATTGTGGGTTATCTGTACCAGTGAAAATACACCTACTGCATCCAACAAGATTGAATCTGAAGGGTGTATTCGGAAAGTCTGACATGCTTTTCTGAAATAAGTGTGGGTGAAATTTTGCATCCCCTCTGTAGGCTGTGGTGTACCAAATGTCCTCAAAATACAGTTAAACAAGATGGCTTTTGTAGGACATAGGGTGTGAAAAGAAAACAGGAACATATTACAATTGATATGACAACACGTTTACACACGTATCACAACAGTTTCTGTCATATTTCTAACAACACTGAGGTACTTTGCATTGGAAATTAACATTACTTACATTCAAATACCACGTGTCCTATTTTACCGATCTAAGCACAAAGTCTGAAGCTCATGGCGCAGGTGCACTCTGGTGTGTCTAAATCCATTTTTGCTAGTTTAACGATGGGAGAAACGGTCGGCGCACCAGACGCATGGTCCAAAAGGGAAAAGGGTTGTGCCTAGTCTCTTAAATGAGTCATGGGTGTGTTTTGGGCGTAACGTCCAATAAACCAATCAGAGTCTCATCTCCCATTCCCTTTAAAAGCCAGTTGTGCTCGCGCCATGGCGGATTCACTATTTACATGTGAGAGTAAAGACTGAACGCTTCTAAAGAGAGGAATCCTTTTATTTTTAATATTTATAAATGTGTGTGTGCTGCTGTAATAATAATCAGAGTGTACGCACGTTGTGCACCGCCTATAAACTCATATTACTAACACACCCTTTAAATAACAAAATAAATACTGCACTATTGACTTTAGAGCAGGTTTGTGTTGGTCAATGGCGCAGTCGTTTTCAGTTCCTCAAAATATCAACTCTCCAACAATGCTCCTGAACACACCTGGTTTTCAGACCAGACGCCTAGTAGTGCACAACACAACACAACGAAATTTAAAAAGCAAACATAAGTTCACAAACACAACAAAATCAAGCCACAACCCAACGAAAAAGCCACAACACAATGAAATGAAGCCACAACACAACGAAATTAAGCCACAACACAACAAAATCAAGCCACAACACAATTAAATTAAGCCACAACACAATGAAATTAAGCCACAACACAAAATTAAGCCACAACGAAATGACAACCATGTGGTTGAAACATATAATTTGCATTAATTAAAACATAAAAAAAAAATACATTTTTTTTAAAACAGATGTTCAAATTGCAAAGCTTGATTGTATTGGTAATAATAATTGTAAATTAATACAATGTAATACAAATTATATGTTTCAACCACATGGTGGAATTGGAAGACGTTCCCTTAGGCATCATGCGCAGTGGTAGCGGGTCAAAGCATTCTCGAGTATAAATATGCAGCTATAATGCATGTAGGTGATTTTGAATTAATATTTAATGTCTTTATACAATGGTTACATACACTTAAACTGATCGTAGTATTGATATCTTTGTAAGACTGCTGAATCTAAAGAACAGTGGCAAGGAAAACTAACTTTACCATGCTCGGAGTGTCCCCTAGTGGTCGGGAGCATTTCCGCTGAGTTGTGTTGTGGCTTTTCCGTTGTGTTGTGGCTTTTCCGTTGTGTTGTGGCTTTTTCGTTGTGTTGTGGCTTGATTTCGTTGTGTTGTGGCTTGATTTCGTTGTTTTGTGGCATTTCCATTGTGTTGTGGCTTGATTTTGTTGTGTTATGGCTTTTCCGTTGTATTGTGGCATTTTCGTTGTGTTGTGGCTTGATTTCGTTGTGTTGTGGCTTTTCCGTTGTGTTGTGGCATTTTTGTTGGGTTATGGCTTGATTTAGTTTTGTTGTGGCATTTCCGTTGTGTTGTGGCTTGATTTCGTTGTGTTGTGGGTTTTCCGTTGTATTGTGGCATTTTCGTTGTGTTGTGGCATTTCCGTTGTGTTGTGGCTCATTGTATTATGCTTTTCCGTTGTGTTGTGGCATTTTCGTTGTGTTGTGGCTTGATTTCATTGTGTTGTGGCTTTTTTGTTGTGTTGTGGCATTTTCGTTGTGTTGTGGCTTGATTTCGTTGTGTTGTGGCATTTCCGTTGTGTTGTGGCATTTTCGTTGTGTTGTGTCTTGATTTCGTTGAGTTGTGGCATTTCCGTTGTGTTGTGGCATTTTCGTTGTGTTGTGGCTTGGTTTCGTTGTATTGTGGCTTGATTTCATTGTGTGGGGCATTTTCGTTGTGTTGTGGCATTTCCGTTGTGTTGTGGCATTTTCGTTGTGTTTTGGCTTGATTTCGTTGTGTTGTGGCTTTTCCGTTGTGTTGGGGCATTTTCGTTGTGTTGTGGCTTGATTTCGTTGTGTTGTGGCTTGATTTCGTTGTGTTGTGGCTTGATTTCGTTGAGTTGTGGCTTTTCCGTTGTGTTGTGGCATTTTCGTTGTGTTGTGGCTTGATTTCGTTGTGTTGTGGCATTTTCGTTGTGTTGTTGCTTGATTTCGTTGAGTTGTGGCATTTTCGTTGTGTTGTGGCTTGATTTCGTTGTGTTGTGGCTTGATTTCATTGTGTTGTGGCTTTATTTCGTTGAGTTGTGGCTTTTCCGTTGTGTTGTGGCATTTTCGTTGTATTGTGGCTTGATTCCGTTGTGTTGTGGCATTTTCGTTGTGTTGTGGCTTGATTTCGTTGTGTTGTGGCTTGATTTCGTTGTGTTGTGGCTTGATTTCGTTGAGTTGTGGCTTTTCCGTTGTGTTGTGGCATTTTCGTTGTGTTGTGGCTTGATTTCGTTGAGTTGTGGCATTTTCGTTGTGTTGTGGCATTTTCGTTGTGTTGTGGCTTGATTTCGTTGTGTTGTGGCATTTTCGTTGTGTTGTGGCTTGATTTCGTTGAGTTGTGGCATTTTTGTTGTGTTGTGGCATTTTCGTTGTGTTGTGGCTTGATTTCATGGGTTGTGGCATTTTCGTTGTGTTGTGGCTTGATTTTGTTGAGTTGTGGCATTTTCGTTGTGTTGTGGCATTTTCGTTGTGTTGTGGCTTGATTTCGTTGTGTTGTATGCTTTTCCGTTGTGTTGTGGCATTTTCGTTGTGTTGTGGCATTTTCGTTGTGTTGTGGCTTGATTTCGTTGAGTTGTGGCTTTTCCGTTGTGTTGTGGCTTGATTTCGTTGAGTTGTGGCATTTTCGTTGTGTTGTGGCTTGATTTCGATGTGAATTTATGTTTGCTTTTTAAATTTTGTTGTGTTGTACACTACTGGGACACCGTAGTGAACAGATGCGGCAGTGCATTTGATATTTAAACAATGTAGAGCTGGACGTGAAAATGAGAACTGTGTTGGGCTGAAACTAGCAAAAAACACGTGTGTCACACCTAGCATCACATTGCGCTGTGTGTATGATAGGGCCCCACGTCTTTAACTGAAGTTTTTGCTGCCATGTTTTCAAATAAATTCAAGGCAACACAAAGGAACGTGGGTTATCTGTACCAGTGAAGATACACCTTCTTTATCCACCAACATGTATTTGGAAAGTCTGACGTTCTTTTCTGACAGGCTATATGATGCATGTGGCTGAGTCTTTAAGACACAGCGAAGGAGTTTGCAACAGATAAAAACAATAATGAATTTCAAGGCAATGGATTTAGATGAAAGCAATCTTTCCTGACTCACAGAATGAACTGATTTTGATGATGTATCATTCATGAATTTGCATGCTTCACACTTTCTATAGCATTTCCCAAATCATGTTTGGACCCAAAAGTAGGATGCGGGCAACAGAGGTCTGCGAACTGGGAATCAGGCAAGCTTTTTGTCAGATCAGTGGCACCAGTGGAAATAGCTACAAATAATCAGCAGTGGGTCTCATGTGTGAAAGTTCATGGGAGTAGTGAGTTCTGGGGCTTCTGGAGTTCCGCTGCTTTGTTTGACACTCTTGGAGGTGTGACCCCGCTTGCCCCCAGCACATGCACTTCCTCCCCAGCCCTGACGCGCACACATAACCCACTCCATTTGACCTGTGACAGCGGAGGCCCCTCACTATCGCTCAACTCTGAACTTCACTTTGCCTCCATCTAGACAACAATGAATAGGGTTTTGTCTCTCCTTAAGATAAATTACTCTCCCAACAATGTGAGCGCACTCTTACTTTCGCTCCATTCATAAAATAGGACACTTATCTTGAGCTGTCCAAGAATCGTCGATTTCCCTTCGTAGCAAAAGGAAATGGAGGTCAACTGCTTTTCTCATGCAGAGCAGCCCAGCTGAGCAGAGCGAGTCACCTCAGGAAATTAAAAGCTTTTGCTCCTGTTCATATCCAACATCTAACACGTCCAGAATGAGACAAAGTGTCATTGTTTGCTTGGGAAAGTGAGTTCAAGGTCCTGCCTAGATACCGGCACCCTCTCAATGCTATTAACATGAACAGTGCAGGGCACATTGTGATATTTTGCATCTTAATGATTGATTGCTTCCCGGTTACTGACACTGTTAGTGATCACAAACAAAAACCTGGGTTTCGTTATAAGAAACATTCTCTAAAAGAATCAGTAGTCCATCAGTTTCATCAGAGCACATAGTGGAACACTCGCCATCATTATTTACAAGAGAAACCTTTGCTTTCAGGAGTACAAAACATGCATATTAAGCTAAGTGTGTATGTATGTGCTATGCATTCAGATTTATTTTCAAAATGAGCAACAAATCGCCTTAAAACACCTGCAATAGAGACACCTTTTCAGCAAGAACCTCTGTGGTGTTTGCAACATGCATTAAAGATAGAAAAACTCTGTGATGGACTGGGCAGGATTGGACTGGTTGAAGCTAAACTTTGCAGGATGTTGGCCCTCCAAGAGCAGGATTGGACACCCCTGGTCCAGGGTGTTTCCTCATCTGTGGCCAGAGACACTGGGATAGACTCTCCAGCATCTTCATGACCCTCCAGTGACAAGCAGTTTGGAGAATGGATAGAAAGATGGATGAATGGAGTCTTGTAATGAAAAGTTAACCCAATAATTTGAATTCAGCCATTATTTACTTAATTTCATGTTGTTCCAAACCTGTATTCCCTCTTTAGCTTCTTCACACCGCATACATCTTCAAACTTTAAGGACCGCATACACAAATAAACGTAGCCCTTTATTCACTATGCACTATAAATCTGAATGTAATCACAAATAAGCTTTGAGAGAAGAGAATACTTTCAATGGCTGGCCCATTCACACCATGGACGATAATTATAAAGATAACAATAAATATATTGTTCTAAAAATCATTTTCAATACTAAAGAATAGCAGAGTAGACACCACAGCTATAACGCTATAGAGAAACGATATAGCTGGAATCACTTTCAAAACGATTTTATCCAGCTAACACTGACAGCCAATCAGAATCCATCCAGCTTTAAAGAGCTTGAGCATTTAAAGTGACAGACAAGAACAAGAGCGATATCATCCGCTGGTGTGGATGCTTATATAGTTATCACTATAGTTATCGTCCTTGGTGTGAACGGGCCTTTACACTTTGCATATGACTTCAGACTTGGAATGCAGTCATATTGTATATGATGCTTTTTTGCGGCTTATTTATTTTAAATAAATACTGTCAATGGCCACTATAAAGTGTTGTATGGAAAAAAGCTATCCCAAGAAAAAATAATAACATGAGCTAGAGGGTGAGTAAATGATTTAAAAAAAAAAATAATAATAGTAATTATTAATATTAAACAAAATGCCACAACACAGCAGAAATGCCACAACACAACTTAATAATAATCATAAATATGGTTGTGTTTTTAGCAGCTTTAATGGCCAAAAAAACTTTAATGGCCACCAAGATATTTTGTCGTATGCATATCTGAACACACAACATTTTCTTCTAAGTTCATGCAATCTCTTTTTTTATCAACACTTAAATGTGGGTAAGTTCGCTTCCAATAGAATGCTTCCATCAACACTGTTAAAGCTTCACAGTCCTATATCTCTTTGAGGGTTGACATTTAATTCGGTAGCATTAGGCAGTTTTGATTCATATGCTGTTAAACGTTTGATGATCTTGTTAGCGTACATGTGTGTAAACAATGCTTCTATTGCTTGTTTCTGCTGTTGTTTGTTTGTTTTTGGATCTGGAGATTCTGTACAATGTCAGAAGATGCATAATAGCACCCCTAGTGTATAACAGTGAAACATGCCAAAAAAATTCTGTCAATGGCAGGAAAGCATTGTCATAAATTTCATCTCTCTTCTGTTGGCAAGATCATTGCCATGATTAATTAAACTCACCAGGGCAGTATCATCTGAAAAACTCAACAGATTGTGTCTCCCCATTCTCAGTTTTCACTATTCAACTATTAATTTATTTTTTTGTAACAGATGGCCTTGTGCAGCATGCCGTTGAAATAAAGTAACTTTTTAATCAGTCAATGAATATAACTTGTAGTTTTCGTTTTTGCAACATCAAAACTCGTAAACTCGTAAAGCACAACAACACCAAGGCCATGGGTTTGATTCCCAGTGGAAAAACTTCTGTTCAACTATAATCAATCAGCGACTGCAAATACATTTGTTTAAAGGCTCTATGCATTGCAAAAAAAATAGGTACAATTAGGTACATTATTCTCACCTTTCAACCACTGAACTTCAAAACAAACCTTAACAGTGTACAAGTACTTAATCTCTTTTAGCAGACCATGAATAACCCCACAAAATCATTCATTAAATCAGGAGAACAGACCACAAGAGCGCAGTGTCTGATGTGTTTTTCATATTATTACAGCTGGTCCTTAAAAAGTCTTAAAGAGTCTTAAATTCAGTTGTATCAAATATAAGGCCATACAAAGTCTTAAATATCTTAAATGGTATAAGAAAAGTCTTAATTATTATTTCAAGAGGTCTTAAATTTGGACAAACAAGAATTTTGATATGGCTTAATGTGATTGATCATTAAACTTCAAATGGGTATGATTTAAGGATTGTATTCATAAACATTTTAAGGAACACTTACTACTTTAAAGCACTTAATTAATGACATTTTTCCATGTTCTGTGACCTAAACTGAAGTGAGAACTATTTAAGGTTAATAAGTTGTTAACAAAGCATAACAAACATTATTAAACTCTTTACATATGAGCTATTAAACAATAATTATTTGTTAATTACAGTGACAATACATGAAGACCTCACCATTTGTATATAGACTACTAATATTTTAACAATGTAGAGGCTATAATATATCTGTCACAGTAATATTCAGTTTGTTGTCATTAGTCAAATGTCTTTCTTTTTCATTTGATCATCACAGGTGCTCACCATTATTTCCCTCATTTACCATGTGTTTAAGTTGGTGTCTGTTCACTCTTCAGTCGTCTGGTATTGCTTGTGTTTACACACTGTTACGTTGTTGGATTGTCTTTGAGTTATTTAAAAATAAACCTTGTTTGATTGTTGTATTCATCTTCGTCTTTATTGGAGCAACCTGTGACAATATTAACTGAATTAAATATAATATTGTATAATAGTAATGTATTACTGTATACCTGCAAACTCATCGCCTTTCAGAGAAATTTGCTATTCTAAAAAGTGCAGCTGATTTTGAAACAGGGGTTACCAGGGCAACAACTATATTTCTGCTGTTCCAAGCACTGCCTACTGTTAGAGGGTGTACCACATCATAAATAATTATATATTTAAAACATAATCCTAAAAACATAAATATAATAATTTCAACTTTTACTCATCCCTTTTCCTAAAAAAAAAAGTTTAAAGGTTCAAATGTGAGGCATATCATTGTGTACCTCTCTTTTTAATGATGTTTTAGAAGTATTATTTGAACTGTAAAGTTTAAATTGTGTTTTCTAAGGTTTATGATGTTAAACATTGCCCTACCCAGCCCATATGGTATTCATTCTATTTGTGCAAGTCACAAAAAAAAGTCGTAAAAAGGCTTAAATTTGTTTTTAAAAACCTTACCTGTTGAAAAAACTAGCATATGCTGGTTAGGTATGTTTTGAAGCATGGCACCTGGTTTGAGCTGGCTTAAGCTGGTCAAGTGCTGGTCATAAGAAACTAGCTCCAGCTCAGGACCAGTTTATAACCAGCTCAGGACCAGCTTAAAACAGCTCAGGGCCATCTTAAAACAGCTCAGGGCCATCTTAAAACAGCTCAGGGCCAGCTTAAACCAGTTCAGGGCCAGTTTAAACCAGCTCAGGGCCATCTTAAACCAGCTCAGGACCATCTTAAACCAGCTCAGGACCAGTTTAAACCAGCTCAGGACCAATTTAAACCAGCTCAGAGCCATCTTAAACCAGCTCAGGACCATCTTAAACCAGCTCAGGACCAGTTTAAACCAACTCAGGACCATCTTAAACCAGCTCAGGACCAGTTTAAACCAGCTCAGGGCCAGCTTAAACCAGCTCAGGACCAGCTTAAAACAGCTCAGGGCCATTTTAAAACAGCTCAGGGCCAGCTTAAACCAGTTCAGGGCCAGTTTAAAACAGCTCAGGGCCAGTTTAAACCAGCACAGGACCAATTTAAACCAGCTCAGAGCCATCTTAAACCAGCTCAGGACCATCTTAAACCAGCTCAGGACCAGTTTAAACCAACTCAGGACCATCTTAAACCAGCTCAGGACCAGTTTAAACCAGCTCAGGGCCAGCTTAAACCAGTTCAGGGCCAGTTTAAAACAGCTCAGGGCCATCTTAAACCAGCTCAGGACCATCTTAAACCAGCTCAGGACCAGTTTAAACCAGCTCAGGATCATTTTAAACCAGCTCAGGGCCATCTTAAACCAGCTCAGGACTAGCTTAAACCAGCCCAGGACCAGCTTAAACCAGCTCAGGTCCCGTTTAAACCAGCTCAGGACCATCTTAAACCAGCTCAGGACTTGCTTAAACTAGCTCTGGACCAGTTTAAACCAGCTCAGGACTTGCTTAAACTAGCTCAGGACCAGTTTAAACCAGCTCAGGACCAGCTTAAACCAGCTGCTACGCTTCAAAGCCCTGGCTAGCAGACTGAAAAGAGTGTGTGCTGCATATATTCTTGTGATACCAATGACTCATTAAAATAGCATTCATTTCCTGATGGATAAAAATAGAGAATGCCGGAAATTTTGCAGCTCATTCAGTCAAACTGAGAGATAAGCATTGTTTGTAGGACAACCATATTATTTGAAATTATTTGTTTCAGTCGCTTTGAGTGGCATTTCACCAAACTGGAAGTGGCACCCATATTTTAAAATGCATTTGGCCCGTACAGAAGAAGTTTCAGAACAGTCACACATTCCTTTGGTGTGGCCATCTTACTTTCTGACTGTCAATAAACCAACCAACTCAGTGAGTCATCAAGTCACAGATAATCAATCACAGCGCAGGGGAAACATTTGAAAACAAAACCACGCAACGATCCTGGCTTCAGGACAAGAGCAAATAAAGTATACGTTTCACAAGATCAACAATACATCTTAGAGAATGCTGAAACTGACAGCCAAAGAAACGTTTGTGACGCGATGTCTTGCACATCAATTCAGTTCACAGCTCTCTGTCAAAACAGCCAGTCGCCGCACATTGAAGCGCTGTGGTCCAGAGCTGCGGTCTGACACACCACAGCATATGCGTGTAATGGAAGCCTTCAGCCGGTCCGGGCTGAAATCTAGCCGGAGCTGTGCATACATTGGCTGATTAGCGCTGCAGTGACGCAGGCCTACAGGAGTTAGAGGTGCCAGGTTTGATATGTTGGAGTTCGCAAAGCTTATCCAGATGGACCGTAACATGTTGATTGCAGATGCCGACACAATCAGTCAAGAGCCTGATGTGTGCTTTTGTATGGAGTGTTGCAATCCGTGTATTTTTAGAAGCTTGAAATTGAACTGAACTTTTAAGTTGTATCAGTTGAATATACTGAATCAAGATTTTTACACTTTTCTTGTCCACAAAACTAGCCTTCCGTCCTGCTAAGTCTTATTCTATACAGTTTTGCCCTGTTCTTTGACTCATTGTCCTCCTGTAAAATGAATATTGAGAATAAAAGTGTCTCCTGCTGAATGAATCTATTTTCCTCAATTAATTAGTCTTTGGCTTTTATCCATGTTGCCTTTGAGGTTTGAAACACACAAGCTATGTTTCCATCCAAAGTTGCGAATTTAAAATTAAAATGACCCCATGATTTACTCCCCCTCAAGTCATCCTAGGTGTGTATGAAATTCTTCTTTCAGACGAAAACAATCAGAGTTATACTAAAAAAAGTCCTGGCTCTTCAAAGCTTTATAATGGCAATGACGGGGTCCGTTGAGTTTGAAACTCAAAAACCCATCATAAAAGTACATTCATTCATTATAAAAGTGCATCTATTCATCCTAAAAGTGCATCTATTCATCATAAAAGTGCATCTATCCATTATAAAAGTGCATCTATCCATTATAAAAGTGCATCCATCCATCATAAAAGTGCATCCATCCATTATAAAAGTGCATCTATTCATTATAAAAGTGCATCTATCCATTTTAAAAGTGCATCCATCCATCATAAAAGTGCATCTATCCATCATAAAAGTGCATCAATCCATTATAAAAGTGCATCTATTCATCATAAAAGTGCATCCATCCATCATAAAAGTGCATCCATCCATTATAAAAGTGCATCTATTCATTATAAAAGTGCATCCATCCATCATAAAAGTGCATCCATCCATCATAAAAGTGCATCTATTCATCCTAAAAGTGCATCAATCCATCATAAAAGTGCATCTATCCATCATAAAAGTGCATCCATCCATTATAAAAGTGCATCTATTCATCATTTACATTTATGCATTTGGCAGACGCTTTTATCCAAAGCGACTTACAGTGCCCTTATTACAGGGACAATCCCCCTGGAGCAACATGGCATAAAGTGCCTTGCTCAAGGACACACTGGTGGTGACCGCTGGGATCGAACCAGCAACCTTCTGCATATCAGTTCCATGGTTTAACCCACTGGACCACCATCTCACATCATAAAAGCGCATCTATCCATTATAAAAGTCAAGTCAAGTCAAGTCAAGTCAACTTTATTTATAAAGCGCTTTTAACAATGCAGATTGTTTCAAAGCAGCTTTACAGTGTTAAACAGGAAAATAGTGCAGCATAATTTTATTAAGCTGTATAGTCATTTGATGTCATCAGTTCATTTCAATTTCCATACGGTGACAGTGTGGGCTTTAGATCAATAATTAGATCAGTAATTTAGTTTATATGGTTAATTTAGTTTATTAATTGGATTTATTTCGATGTTTAGTTGAAAAATTTTAGTGTCCCCAACTGAGCACGCCAAGCCAGAGGCAACAGTGGCAAGGAAACCAAAACCCCATTAGGTGACCTAATGGAGAAAAATAAACCTTGGGAGAAACCAGGCTCAGTCGGGGTGCCAGTTCTCCTCTGGCCAATTAACAAACAGCGTATTATTATTATTATTATTATTATTATTATTATTATTATTGTTATTATTATTATTCTGGCAGCTTTACAGGTCAGAGGTCATAATAGATCGAAATATTCGAAGGACGGGAGGCAACACGCTGGAGACGGGTTTATTGAGGATGATGTTGATTAAATAATTATTAAAGTGCAATATTCGAAGGACCGGAGGCAACACGCTGGAGACGGGTTTATTGAGGATGATGTTGATTAAATAATTATTAAAGTGCAATATTCGAATGATCGGGGCAACATGCTGGAGACGGGTTTATGGCGGATGACATATCGATTTAAGTATTATTTCAAGTCAAGTCAAGTCAACTTTATTTATATAGCGCTTTTAACAATGTAGATTGTTTCAAAGCAGCTTTACAGTGTTAAACAGCAAAATAATGCAGCCTAATTTTATTCAGCTGTATAGCCATTTGATGTCATCAGTTCATTTCAATTTCCATACGGTGACAGTGTGGGCTTTAGATCAATAATTAGATCAGTAATTTAGTTTACATGGTTAAATTAGTTTATTAATTAGATTTATTTCGATGTTTAGTTGAAAAATATAGTGTCCCCAACTGAGCACGCCAAGTCAGAGGCAACAGTGGCAAGGAAACCAAAACCCCATTAGGTGACCTAATGGAGAAAAATAAACCTTGGGAGAAACCAGGCTCAGTCGGGGTGCCAGTTCTCCTCTGGCCAATTTACAAACAACGTATTATTATTATTATTCTGGCTGCTTTACAGGTCAGAGGTCATAATAGATCGGAATATTCAAAGGACCGGAGGCAACACGCTGGAGACGGGTTTATTGAGGATGATGTTGATTAAATAATTATTAAAGTGCAATATTCGAATGATCGGAGGCAACACGCTGGAGACGGGTTTATTGCGGATGACATATCGATTTAAGTATTATTTAATGGTAATATTCGAACAATCGGAGTCATCACACTGGTGACGGGTTTATTTAGATGCCGTGTCGATGAGGCAGTTGCAGCGGGAGGATAATTGACCAGGTCTCTGCAGACACTTCGGGGTCCTGTGTTGGTCTTCTCTGGTCCACCATCTGATTAGGATACGGCCCGGATCTGGCTGACTGCAGTAAACCTCGGGATAAAACAGAGAGAATATCATTAGCGTAGATGCCATTCTTCTGATGATGTAACGAGTACATCAGGTGTTATGGGAAGTGTTCCCGGTTCCGGCTGACCTAGTTAATGCAGCCTAACAATCAATTAATTGAAAAAGTGTTTTATGTGTATGCCACAGTAAAGAGATGTGTTTTTAGTCTAGATTTAAACTGACAGAGTGTGTCTGCTTCCCGAACAATGTTAGGAAGACTGTTCCAGAGTTTAGGAGCTAAATAGGAAAAGGATCGACCGCCTGCAGTTGATTTGGATATTCTCGGTATTAACAACTGGCCAGAATTTAGAGATCGCAGTAGACGTGATGGAGTATAATATGTTAAGAGCTCGCTCAAGTATTGGGGAGCTAAACCATTTAGTGCTTTGTAAGTAATAAGCAAGATTTTAAAATGTATGCGATGTTTAATAGGTAGCCAGTGCAATGTTGACAGAACTGGGCTAATATGGTCATACTTCCTGGTTCTAGTAAGTACTCAATTGTAAGTATTTAATTGTAATATTCGAACAATCGGAGTCATCACGCTGGGATGGGTTTATTGAGATGCCGTGTCGATGAGGTGCATCTATCCATTATAAAAGTGCATCTATTCATCATAAAAGTGCATCTATCCATTATAAAAGTGCATCTATCCATTATAAAAGTGCATACATCCATCATAAAAGTGCATCTATCCATCATAAAAGTGCATCCATTATAAAAGTGCATCTATCCATCATAAAAGTGCATCCATCCATCATAAAAGTGCATCTATCCACCATAAAAGTGCATCTATCCATTATAAAAGTGCATCCATCCATTATAAAAGTGCATCTATCCACCATAAAAGTGCATCTATCCATCATAAAAATTCATCTATCCATTATAAAAGTGCATATATCCATCATAAAAGTGCATCCATCCATTATAAAAGTGCATCTATCCATCATAAAAGTGCATTTATCCATTCATTATAAAAGTGCATCTATTCATCAAAAAAGTGCATCTATCCATTATAAAAGTGCATCTATCCATCAAAAAGTGCATCTAGCCATCATAAAAGTTCATCTCTCCATTATAAAAGTGCATCTATCCATTATAAAAGTGCATCTATCCATCATAAAAGTGCATCTATCCATCATAAAAGTGCATCCATCCATTATAAAAGTGCCCAACCAGAAGTGCAATAGCAACAAGTGCAGGATATATACAGTGGTTGCGTAAGTGCAGGACATGGAAATGTACTGAATATATATAAATATGTATAAATAGAGAGATGGTTATTACTATAAACAGAACTGAATTTACAGGTGAATATGTACAGTGAATAAATATACAGATGGCTATTACTATAAACAGAATTTACAAGTGAATATGTACTATGAATATAATATACAGATGGCTATTACGTTAAACAGAATTTTACAGATAGAGGTATACAATAATATGTTAGGCTAATATGAGGAATATAGCAGTGGATTAAGGTAGTGCAATAAATTATGGACAGCGCTATCCGAAAGAAAGTGTAAAAGTGCAGTGGAAAGTGGTTGCATATTGCAGTTAGAAGTACGGTGCAAAATGCAAATGATAACATTTGGTACTATAAATACAGTCGGCAGTGCAAATGAGCTTAATCCAGTTAATATATGGTGGTGCAAAATGCATAAGTAAACAGTTGTTACTGTAATAAACAGTCGGTAGTGCAAATAACAAAGTGAAGGCAGATGTGAGCTAGGAGAGTTAGCAGTTTATGAGGGAAGTGGCAGTTTTCACTGCAGTGCCTTGCGCTCCGTAACAGAGCAGCTCCCATACCATACTGCCACACAGTTGATCAGGATGCTTTCTATTGCGCAGCGATAGAAGTTCACCAGGATAGCCGAGGAGAGCTGATTCTTCCTCAGTGTCCTCAGGAAGAAGAGGCGCTGGTGAGCCTTCTTGACCAGGCTGGAGGTGTTGGTCGAGATGTCCGCCGACACCACGACATGTCCGCCGAGATGTGGATCCCCAGGAACTTGAAACTGGAGACATGCTCTACGGCCATTCCATTGATGTGGATGGTGTCGTGTGTGCCTCTTGATTCTTTCCTGAAGTCCACGATGAGCTCCTTCGTTTTGGTGGTGTTGAGGAGCAGGTTATTATCAGCGCACCATGTGGCCAGGTGCTGGATCTC
Source organism: Romanogobio albipinnatus (assembly GCA_023566225.1). Lineage (NCBI taxonomy): Eukaryota > Metazoa > Chordata > Actinopteri > Cypriniformes > Gobionidae > Romanogobio > Romanogobio albipinnatus. Next base: position 40,291,461 of record CM042240.1, read on the forward strand.
CTCCCTATAGGCAGTCTCATCGTTGTTGCTGATGAGACCAATCACCGTAGTGTCATCCGCAAACTTGACGATGGAATTAGATCCATACACAGGCTTGCAGTCGGAGGTGAAGAGGGAGTAGAGAAACGGACTTAGCACACAGCCCTGTGGTACACCAGTGTTGAGTGTGATGGACGTGGAGCAGGTGGATCCTGATCGAACATTCTGGGGTCTGTCAGTTAGGAAGTCCAAAATCCAGTTACACATTGAAGTGTTGATGCCCAGGTCTCCAAGTTTGGCTATTAACTTGGATGGGATGACAGTGTTGAATGCTGAAGTCAACAAACAGCATGCGTGCATAAGTGTTTTTATTGTCCAGATGGGTGAGCACAGAGTGCAGTGCCATGGAAACTGCATCCTCTGTGCTCCTATTGCTGCGATAGGCAAACTGGTGTGAGTCCAATGTGGATGGTAGAGAGTCTTTTAGGTGTTCCAGGACCAGCCGCTCAAAGCACTTCATAACGATGGGTGTGAGTGCTACAGGGCGGTAGTCATTAGGGCACCTCGGGCTAGAGTGTTTCGACACTGGCACAATGGAAGTGCGTTTAAAGCATGTTGGTACAGCTGCTTGGGCAAGAGACAGGTTGAAAATGTCTGTAAAAACCCCAGCGAGCTGCTCCGCACATGCCCTGAGAACACGACCAGGGATGTTGTCTTGTCCAGCAGCCTTGTGCGCGCTGATCCGGCTCAGTGCCTTGCAGACTTCTGTGGAGGAGAGTGTGATTGGTGGGTGGTCAGCTGAGGGTTTGAGCTTGGTTGCAGTTTCTCTGTTGTCTCTTTCAAAATGAGCATAAAAGTAATTTAGCTCGTTCAGGAAGTTGACATCAGTGGCTGCGGGGGTGGACCGGGTGGGTTTGTAATCACTGATGGCCTGAATGCCCTGCCACATGCGTCGAGGGTCAAAGTTTGAAAAGTGTCCCTCTATCTTTTGCTTGTAGCAGTGCTTGGCCTTTTTAATGCCCCTCTTCAGGTTTGCTCTGAATGTGCTGTAGGCTTGTGCATCACCTGATCTGAAGGCAGTGTTGCGTGACTTCAGCAGGAGTCGCACTTCCCTGTTCATCCAAGGCTTCTGATTTGAGTATGTGGTGATCTGTTTCTGGGTTGTAACACTGTCAATGGTGGTATTGATATGATCCAATACAGAGGAGGTGAATGAGTCAATGTCCGTGTGAGCGCCACTGGTGGCTTGAGAAGCAAACATACTCCAGTCTGTGTTTAGAAACCTTTCCTGGAGTGTGGTATCTGCCCCCGCAGGCCACACCTTGATGGTCTTCACTGATGGCTTCACACGGTTGATGAGGGGTGCATATTTGGGTGTTAGAAACAAAGAGAGGTGGTCTGACTGTCCCAGGTGGGGGAGGGGTGTTGCAACGTAAGCTCCCGCCATGTTTGTGTAAACATGGTCTAAGGTTTTGTTTCCTCTGGTGTGGCAGGAAACATGCTGGTGAAACTTGGGTAGCACTGACTTTAAGTTTTGGTGATTGAAGTCACCTGCAACAATAAACGCAGCTACCGGGTGATCAGTCTGTTGTTTACTGATGGCTGCGTAAAGTTCTTTCATAGCAAGCTTAGCATCAGCATCCGGGGGAATATAGGCTGCAGTGATAATGGTGGAAGTGAACTCCCGCGGTAGATAAAACGGTCTACATTTAACCATGAGAAACTCAAGGTTAGCTGAACAATGACTCCCAACAATAGCAGAGTTTGTGCACCAAGCTTTGTTAATGTAAATGCACAATCCACCGCCTCTGGTCTTACTGGAGCCATGTAACGTTCTATCCGCCCGGAGTGTGTGGCGTCCCGCTAGCTCAATAGCGGTGTCCGGTTTTCCGCTGTTTAACCAGGTTTCCGTGAAGATTAGGACGTTACAGTTCAAAAGTTTCTTACTGTGTGTGATGCTGAGTCGAATCTCCTCCATTTTGTTCACTAGCGATCGTACATTAGCAAGGAAAATGCTGGGTAAAGAGAGCCGGTGCGGTGATAGCATTAGCTTAGCACGCCATCCTCCGCACTTCCCACGCCTTTGTTTACGATCACGCCGCCGCCTTCGAGCACTTTCGCCCGGCCGGGTAGAGTGCACAGCCTCGGGTGTCCTAGCGATCTCAGGAAGGAGTCGCAGATTGTCCATAAAACTGTCAGAAATTCGCAAACCAATATCCAAAAGCTCACAACGGGTGTACGATGTAAAGGCACAACTGTTCTGTACGAACAGACCCGAGATGAACAAGAAAAATACAGCAAAATTGCAGAATCTGGAGAGAACCTGAGCCTCGCGATCTACACGCGCCGCGATCTACACGCGCCGTTTCATGAAGATTTTTTGTAATTTTCCTATAATTTAACTATATCAAAAATGTATTATTAGTAGTAATATGCATTGCTAAGACTTCATTTGGACAATTTTAAAGGAGATTTTCTCATTATTTAGATTTTTTTGCACACTCAGATTCCAGATTTGCAAAATATGTGTCCTATCCTACCAAACCATACATCAATGGATATAATTTATATTCATTATTTATTTAGCTTTTAGATGATTTAAAAAATACATTTTCCCTTATGACTGGTTTTGTGGTCCAGGGTCACATATTTAGTTTATTCAGTTCTATCTGGTGTATTTTATCATGTTGCTGTTGCTGCTATTTTATAAAAAACGTCACATGGTGTATATTTATTTATAGTATATACTACACTATATCATGCAGTGGTATTTCAGGAATCTTTATCAAGAGTAGTTCCCAGGAGTAAAGGATAAATGCATGGTGACATAGAGAGCACTTCTGTTATAGTTCTTCATTATTTGTATTTGCTCTGTGTAAACTTCAGACTCTATGAGCGTATCAGCTTTCAGCCGGCCTGCAATTTTGCCGTGCGACCTGCACGCTTGGGCTCCACTGCTCTAAACAAACGGTTTCTGGCCTTCATAAAACCATTCAGAGCTCAATCTTTATTGAGTAGCCCATCTGAGTCTTTTCAGTTGAGACAGGGCCACAAAGTCTTGTGTGCTTACACAATTTATCTAAATTTCTACCAGTTACCCAGATGTAACACAAATAAATCATGCATTTTAGTTATCTTTTAGCAAAGCTAAAAATACAAATAAAATGTTTACTTAAGCCCACTTTGTCTTCTGGGCTTTTAAAATTAAAGAGTAGACATTACATATGTTAGTAAAAGGTAAAAAATCAATTAAATGGAAAGTAATTACTTTGTATTTTGTGAAACGCAATCCCTATGCACTCACCATGCAACCTTCTCCTTCACTTAGAAGAGAAAAACATGGAGGTAGATTTCAGCAGAACCCTCAAAACAGACTTGAACTGAAAGCATATCCCAGCAATGACATCAGTAATTAGTCAGCCCATGTTTTTGCGCTATGCCCAATACGTTATGTCAAACGGCCTGAAACGGCCATGCGCTAATGTATGAGGCACCATGAGGACTGGCCGCTGCTTCACTGTTAGGGTTCCTGTCCAGAAAACATCCATTTACTTAACGCGAGGCACGAGACATGAGACATGGTTTCTAAAAAATGTTACGGAAATATTTGTAATGGCATAAAGTGTTTAAAAAAAAAATATATATATATATATATACATAGTTCTGATATCTGCCACTCAAACACGTTCCTCTCTTTTAATGTTACAAACTACAAATTGTTGTCAAACAGTTCACTGCAAAAAAACAAAAAACAAACTAAATATTTAGATGTTTGTACTGGAAACCATCTGCCAGTGGGGTGAGAAAAAAAAACTTTATTCAAAGGGTAAACAAGATTATTGTTCTTACCCTATTGGCAGATATTTTTTCACGTTTAAAGCAGAAACTTGCTTAATTTTTTTTTTTTTTTTTTTTTTTTACATTTCTAGAAAACAAGACTTGAAATCTTATGTCATCTTGCTTCTCAAGTAAATGTGTCTTAATATACACTATATTGCCAAAAGTTTTGGTACGCCTGCCCATGAACTCTAATGACATCCCATTCTTAATCCGTAGGGTTTAATATGGAGTTGGCCCACCCTTTGCAGCTATAACAGCTTCAACTCTTCTGGGAAGGCTTTCATGGGAATTTTTGACCATTCTTCTAGAAGCACATTTGTAAGGTCTGATTTTGGACGAGAAGGCCTGGCTTGCAGTCTCTGCTCTAATTCATCCCAAAGGTGTTCTATCAGGTTGAGGTCAGGACACTGTGCAGGCCAGTCAAGTTCCTCCACACCAAACTCGCTCATCCATGTCTTTATGGACTGACACTTTGTGCACTGGTGCTCAGTCATGTTGGCACAGGAAGGGGCCGTCCACAAACTGTTCCCAAAAAGTTGGGAGCATGAAATTGTCCAAAATGTCTTGGTATGCCAAGCCCAACCCCTGAAAAACAACCCCCATACCATAATCCCCCCCTCCACAAAAATTTACACTTGATACAATGCAGTCAGGCAAGTACCGTTCCCCTGGCAAACGGCAAACCCAGACTCGTCCATGGGATTGTCAGACAGAGAAGCGTGACTGGTCACTCCAGAGAACACGTCTCCACTGCTCTAGAGTCCAGTGGCGGCATGCTTTACCCCACTGCATCTTTGCATTGTACTTGGTGATGTAAGGTTGAGCTGCTCGGCCATGGAAACCCATTCCATGAAGCTCTTTACGCACTGTTCTTGAGCTAATCTGAAGGCCACATGAAGTTTGGAGGTCTGTAGCTGTTGAATCTGCAGAAAGTTGGCGACTTCTGCACACTGTGACCCTCAGCATACGCTGACCCCGTTCTGTGATTTTACGTGGCCTACCACTTCGTGGCTGAGTTGCTGTTGTTCCCAATTGCTTCCACTTTGTTACAATACCACTAACAGTTGAGTGTGAAATATTTAGTAGTGAGGAAATTTCAGGAATGGACTTATTGCACAGGTGGCAACCTATCACGGTACCACGCTAGAGTTCACTGAGCTCTTGAGAGCGACCCAGTCTTTTACAAATGTTTGTAGAAGCGTCTGTATGCCTAGTGCTTGATTTATACACCTGTGGCCATGGAAGTGAATGAACACCTGAATTCAATGATTTGGAGGGGTGTCCCAATACGTGTGGCAATATAGTGTATTGGGTTGTTGTGTGAATCTTTATTATTGATGTGAGCAGCCAGTTCATTTGTGATAGTAATATTAAGTACACAATGGCCTGGAAAAGTAGTTGACTTAATGGGATCAGTCAAGTCAACATGAAATCACAATTGAGACTATAATGACTTTATAAAAGACATGCCTGGTTTTACTATGCACAATTCATCAGCAGCACATTATAGCAAAATAAAAAATAAAAAGTCTTCCTAGTCTTTCATCAAAATCAAATAACTCTGAAATGACTTTTCGGCTGATGTCACCAATCCCTAAACACTTTTCAGCCCTGTGGATATAATCAAGTACCAACCTATTTTTTTTTCTTGCTTAATGTCCTGCTCCACTCTGAAATACTTATGTCAGGTTATGGAAGTGAAATGCTGTTTTATGTGGACTTTGAGAGCGAGTTGTTATTGTGAATGTGACTGTTTCAAGTTTAAGCCGAGATGGGATGACGGGGTGATTTACAATTGCCATGCAAAGGAAGGGGGTGTGTGGGGTCTAAAACGTTTGGAAACTACTGTACTATATAAAATAAAATAGCCTTGAGTTGTTTATCAAACCAACCGCATGATCATTGCTCAATTGAACATGTCACATTAGGCTCTAGGTTAGACATGGCTCACCCAATACACTGTGATTTCTGTGGTAAAGCAGTGTGGGTTTACTGGTGTTCATAGACACACTGCTGGTGGGAAATGCTGCTGAAATGCTAATTTGTATGTATACCCTCACTATCACTAAGTTCTAAAGCGACTAGGGCTTCCCTGCTTCAGCTCACAATGAAACTTGAAAACACGGCCCCTGAATAGTGCTCATATTTCACCTATCAAAAACAAACAGGGCCGGTTTTGACTTCATCAAACTCTCAGGACGATGTTTCTATATAAAAGCCGCAGATGTCATGAACTACAGCAAGCGTTAGTAAGAAGAGAAGCGGCTGACTTCGAGGTGCAGCAGTGGAGATAAGCTGTTATTAAAATACTAGCCATGTTTGTGAAGAGGTCATCTGCGTTTTAACCAACCGACTTTCAAAAATGGTTCTGCTGGATCAAAAACAACAACAGTCACTAATAACAATGAAACTCAAGGAGCTGCAGTTTCCAAAATGGTTTTGATAAAGTCCATAAATACAGATAATTAAATATAAAGTCCTGAGACACAGATGTTGAAATTTGTTTAAGATAATTTAAGCACTGTTGGAGCCATGGCTGAAATAGACAGGTCTGCTTCTGAATTTGCCAAAAATTATTTATTTATTTATATAAAATTATTAATTACTTACCCTCATGTTGTTCGACACCCGTAAGACCTTTGCTCATCTTCAGAACACAAATGAAGATACTTTTGTTGAAATCCGATGGCTCAGAAAGGCCTGCATTGGCAGCAATGCAATTTGCACTCACAAGACCCATAAAAGGTACTAAAGTTGTCGTTACAAAGTCCATCTCACTACAGTGGTTCTACAACCATTTTATGAAACGACGAGAATAGTTTTTGTGCGAAAAAAAAATCAAAATAACGACTTATTCAACAATTCTTGTCTTCCGTCTGGGCCTTTGACGTGAACTCACGAAGCACCACAACGCATGCGCGAGAATATAACGTAGAGCTGGCCTTCTGACACATGACCCGGAAGCGAGGAGCTTTGTTTACAAGTAGAGGAAGACGCGCCGTGTCTAAGCTATTGAATTCTAAATTGATCGTCTTGGCGAAGTGGTCAAAATGGGGCTAGAGTGTGCATTTCCTGGATGCCCAGACCATGAGAAATGAACAAGTGCATGTAAAAGTGCCTTATCAAAGCCAAGAAATGAAAGTCATATTCTCGCGCATGCATTGTGGTGCTTAGTGAGTTCACGTCAAAGGCCCAGGCGGAAGACTAGAATTGTTGAATAAAGTCGTTATTTAGATTTTTTTTTGCACACGAAAACTATTCTCGTCGCTTCATAAAGTTATTGTAGAACCACTGTAGTGAGATGGACTTTTTAACAATGTCTTTAGGACCTTTTGGGTCTTTTGAGTGCAAATTACATTGCTGCCAGTGGAGGCCTTTCTGAGCCATCGGATTTCAACTAAAATATCTTAATTTGTTCCGAAGATGAACGGAGCTCTTACGGGTGTCGAACGACATGAGGGTAAGTAATTCATGACAGAATTTTCATTTTTGGGTGAACTAACCCTTTAAGTATTTTTTTTTTTTTTAAACATTGTAAAAATCATTAGTTATTAATTTAGAGTTAAGAGGTTAAGAGGTTTATGGGATATCATCTTTGAAGGGCAATTTAATTTACTCAAAAAGTAGGGCAGTGGCTATTATATATATGGGGGCAGTCGCGGCCTAATGATTAGAGAGTCAGACTTGTAACCGGAAGGTTGCGAGTTTGAGTCTCAGGTCCAGCAGGAATTGTCGTGGGGAGAGTGAATAACCAGCGCCCTCCTCCACCCTCAATACCACGACTGAGGTGAGACACTTGAGCAAGGCACCGAACCCCCTGCAGCAATATGACTGCCCGCTGCTCCGGGTGTGTGTTCACAGTGTGTGTGTGTTCACTACTGTGTGTGTGCACTTGGATGGGTTAAATGCAGAGCACAAATTCCAAGTATGGGTCACCATACTTGGCCACACATCACTTCACTTCACTTTAATTTTTAACTTTTTAATTTACACTAAGTGAAAATATAGTAAAAGTAGCAGTTCTTATGTATAAATAGTGATTAGAGGCTATTTATAAATTATTTTGACAGATACATACTATTTGCAGCTCAGTATTGTTGTACATTAACAGGATGCAATAATAACAAGAGTGTAAATTATTATATTTATTAAAATTATTAAATGGATGCCGCCTTAATGGGAAAATAAAAGCCCTCCCTACACCTACCCCTAACCCTACCCAATACATGCTTATTATTAAACAATTTGTTAGGCACTTTATTTCCACTTTTAGAACATTTTCTTCATTCATATTGAAAGTAAATGCCTTTCCGATGTGATGTGTAATGGGAAATGAGAGAAGAGCGAGCTCGGCAAAAGGCGGATTCGAACCCGGGTCACTCACGTCCAACATGGTTTCATGAGCCTTATACTGGACCGATAAAAAAGTACGGAACTAAGACATGTTATGTATATAATATATATATTTCGACAACAAGTTTTCATGTTTTTAAAGGTCCCGTTCTTCGTGTTTTTTTGAAGCTTTGATTGTGTTTACAGTGTGCAATATAACATGTGTTCATGTTTCGCGTGTAAAAAAAACAGTATTTTTAACACAATTTACTTATCTGTATACCGCTGTTTTCACTGTCCTAAAACGGCTGATGACTTCCTTTATTCTATGAAGTCCCTCCTTCAGAAATACGTAACGAGTTCTGATTGTGCCAGCGGTTCCCGTGTTGTGATTCGACAGCAGCTTAGCGCACGTGGAAAGGTCACGCCTCTTAACGGGAGATATATGCGCTTAATGATCTCTACAGCGTCCCTGGGAAAGCCAAACAAAGGTGATTTGACTCCGGGATGAAAATAACAGCGTCTCGACGACATGACGACAAACACACTCAAACGCAACACTTCCTTTTCTCCACGCGACACGTCCTCTTCTCCACGTGGGACAGCAACAAGACCACGCCCCCTTTTTTGTGTATTCTTGTGGGCGGAGGTTAGTCTGTTCTACTGTTCTACTGACGTCATTTATGAAGGAAGTACCAGGATGTAGTCCAAGCCAGCCGTTCGCTGTAGGCTTTGAAAGGGAACTTCTGTTAAATAAAATATCTCGCTTGGCATTGAACTTTGAGCTTTATCATTTTACAGGTATTATTTATGCTCTAACAGCAACATTACACACTAACTAAAGTTTGAACAATGGGATCACGAAGAACGGGACCTTTAAAAGAGCCAACGTTGGATATATCGTTTCGGGTCGTGGATGAAGGTAAGTTGTTTATGATTTACTCTTCAACTGTTGGATTGAAGTGTTTTGAACGTGGTGACGTTGGTCACAAACAGTTCGCTTGTCCTCATAAAGTTCTAGTGAACACTAATGAGGGGTTCAATGTTGATCAGGAAGAACGTGAAGAGAATGAGCCGGCTCAAATTGAACGAACTGAAACAGTAACTGAACAGGCCATATCCGAAGTAACGGGACATGAGTGTGATAAAGAAGGAATTGAAGGTCAGGAAATTGTGGTACAGGATGAAAATCAGTCGGTAGAAGTACAAGAAATTATTGATGAGACTGTTTTGCTCTACTGACTATGCCAATGAAGACTTTACAACACGTGTGTCTTTTTTAATGTTGTGTGGCCCAACCAGGCACTGTTGAGCAGAGCTAGTGTAAATAGACACCAAATGCATATTAGCTGCAGAGTAGGCCAGACTTTACTCTAGAAGTGGAAACTATGGCCAAGAGGTCAAATGGAAATGTAAGTTTGAAGTCATCTCGAGCGTCAGGAACCCCTTAAACGCTGGGTTATGACCCTCGAACACACCCATTCACATGAAGACATGACTTCACTCAGGGTGTCATCAGTAAAGCTGCAACATCAGCCTCGCTTTAGGGAATATTTGAGCCCATTTATTTCACATGCATTGATTGAAAACACACAGTTACAGTACAATGGATACGGGATGTCATTATGTAAAATAATGGGCTCAGCGAAAGAAACAATTATAGTTTGGTAACATGACCCGTAGCATGATATTAAGGAATATTTTGACATTTCTTCTGGTCTTCAGCTACAGAATTTCATTTGGAGGCAATTATACCTCATATGAAATATCAAAGCTTGGGTTATTTGCTTTAGATTGCAGTCACAGAACTGTGCATGTGGTTCTTTTGTGTTCTGCAGAAAATATCTCATTACTTCATACACCGTTTAGGTTACGTATTTTCTTTTCTCTGAGACTGTGGCAAAATTGTTGTGACACATTAAGCGAAGTTTGTAGCATTTCCATAGATAAAATAAGTCTTTATGTCGAGAAGCCTCAGGCTAACACTGCAAACACGCACATACACAGCAGTCGAGGAGCTAAGCGCTGTAATATTTACTATCAATGTGAAAAAATGAAAATGGAAAGCAAATGCTGTTTCTTTCTACAATGTACAACACTGCTCCATAATGCATTCAGAGAGATATATATCTATATATATATATATATATATATATATATGTGTAGCCCTGGAGATGTATAGATCATCTGAAATCTGAATAAATAATATTTCCATTGATGTGTGGTTTGTTAGGATAGGACAATATTTAAAAATCTGGAATCTGAGGGTGCAAAAAAATATAAATATTG